>CM075343.1:38559124-39159124 GCA_037788925.1 Mytilus galloprovincialis | reverse complement strand
TATAATTTCAAAACGAATTTAATTTTGGTTTGGTTCGTGTTATAAAATCTGAATCTTCTTTTCAATGGGTTTCTGCGATTATATTTGCATCGTTGCTTATCTTGTTGTGGTTTATATATTAAAACAAGATGTTTTATGTTGTTCAGCCTGTTTATTTTCACTACAAACTGCTCAAAGTCTGAAAAGAACATATTTTGTTCTCGACCAGGAAGGTAGAGCACATATTATACTTGACTAGACAGTTAAGTACAGTTTCGTTTTGTCGAGATAATGTCGAGTCTTACTGTTCAAGCCTTACTAGTCGAGCATAACATATGGTGTTTTCAGACTCAGAGCAGTTTGAATTAATAGTATGAAAGTCCAATAGATTTGAAATATTAATATCATTCAGTGCAAAATAAATAAAAAAAGCAAACTTGTCAACGTGATACTAAATGGGATGAAGAGTCCAAATTGTGTAAAAATATAGTAGAGAAATCATGTGTGTATTATTTTATTTCTCTATTTCTGTGTTTGTGTTTTTCTTTTTTACTAACGTGTTTCGTCTGTGTGCCTTTTGTGTTTCTTTCTAGCATGTGAAGTTGATCTGAACTAATACATCCCGTCATTGTCTTATAGTGTCCTGCTAAGTGTTTGTTTATATTTCTGTATTTTATTGCAGTGATTAAGATTGTAACACAATGTTGACTGCTGTACTCCTATTTTTACATTTTTACCTATTGGTTCTGTTTGTTTTGTGCATACATCGTTGTCAATATATAGGAATTGTATACTACAGTCATACAAGTGAGAGGTTTAGCTAGCTATAAAACCAGGTTTAATCCACCATTTTCTACAAATGGAATTATCAGTAGATATCAATTTAAAGTATACATACACTTATTGAAAGTGTTAAGTTACAAAGAGAACAGTTAGTACATGTTAAGTCAACAGTAGGTTGTCGATGCAAAAATCAAAAAGAACACAAATAAGGGAAATTGTACTTATATCAAAATTACACAAGCTTTTATGTAATAATTCATTATTTTGATATCAAAATGTCAACTTAATTCAGTAGTTGTAATTTCAAAAGACACTTACATCTCCCCTTATGCATGATTTATTGGACATGTATAAATTGGTACACATGCAGATTATGAAACGACAATATAGCAGACACCACTTAATTGAAAAAAATATATCTGTAAAAGATTTGGACGGAATTCCCTTGTTGTAGCAAGCTGTC
Organism: Mytilus galloprovincialis; assembly: GCA_037788925.1. Taxonomy (NCBI): domain Eukaryota; kingdom Metazoa; phylum Mollusca; class Bivalvia; order Mytilida; family Mytilidae; genus Mytilus; species Mytilus galloprovincialis. The sequence continues at coordinate 39,157,899 of CM075343.1, read as the reverse complement.
ATATTCTCGTAGTTAATACATGCTGATGCAGAAAACAAATTATTATTAATAATTCAAACGAGCATTGATTCTAATACTAATGGTATCAGCTTGTTTCTCTTTAAAACATAAATTCATATCATCCGACATTCCTTTAGTTTGTAGATGCAAAAGTTATCAATATACTACCAGGAGCAGAATAAGGAAATATGAAAGTAATATCAATTCATGTATTTTGCATCCCATAAATAGCTTACTGGTCGGTGAGAGCTCAGGCTCCGTGTTGAAGGTCGTACTTTGACCTATAATTTTTTACTTTTAGACATATTGACTTGGATGTATAGTTGTCTTTTAAGCTCTCATTACACCCCTTTCTAATATCAATGTAAATAAAGGCAACAGTAGCATACCGCTGTTCGAGATTCATAAATCGATTGAGAAAAAAAAATCCTTGTTACAAACTAAAACTGAGGGAAACGCATCAAATAAAAAACATTTTGTAAGAGGAAAACTACGACACAACAAAAACACAACATTAAAATGTAACACACACATAAACGAACTATAATATAACAAAGGCCATTTTCCTGGCTTGGTACAGGACATTTTAAGAAAATGGTGGGTTGAACCTGGTTTTATGGCATGCCAAACCTCCCGCTATAATGGCAATATTGAATATGACATTAAAATGACAACATTACATTACAGGATTACAATACAATAAATGGGATAAAATATAGGACAGAGAAACACACGAATAATAGCTAACAAAAGGTATCATGTTTTAAATTTAATACTTCAGACGTGCGTTTCGTCCACACAAGACTAACCAGTGACGCTCTGATGAAAAAAGTTTGAATGTCAAAACAAGTACAAAGTTGAAGGGCACTGAAGATCAAAAGTTCCAACAAGTTATGACCCGTACGGCTAAGGTTTTCTGCCTGGGATAAGAACATCCTTATCAATTGGAATAAACTGTAAATTTTATAAAATGAATATATAATTGATACACATGATAAAACCGAAGTGGTGACTAACTACAGAATAAAAACGGACACATTACATGAAACAACTTAAACTTCCTGTTTTTTCCTTACTAACACAAAATTAAAGACATTCTTCTCAATCTACGACAATATTCTAACTTTGACGAAACAATATATATATAAGAGTAAAGTTTAATAAGATTTTTTAAATTCTACCAAAACTAAAAAAAAAACATTTTTTGCGTTCAAAGAGCTTTTCTGATTTACCTTCATCAGGAACGTTAAATTCGTACATCAAGTATATTAAAAAAAAAGCCACGAATGTATAAGAAACAAAACAAACGTAAAGCTCTAAATGACCTATATAAGAAAGGCATATATCTGATGTAAACTTAGTATCTTGATAGTTTACTAATTTTTAAACAGACAATCTATGAAAGTCAAATCATACCCAATGTAATCTATGTTATCTGACACACTGGGGAACTTAAAAAAACGTCGGATTAGGCAGGGTATCGGAATACTTAGATTTTTTCTGCAAGGATATGCATTGTTTAGCACCATGCAAGTGTGTCGGTTAAAGCAGGATGTTTGAATACTAAAGTGTCCGCTTAGACAGAATAAACTGTAAATACCAATCTTAACCTAATTCAGATCAAACGTCATAAAGAGTTCATGAATATAGGATGCCGACGACCTTTCGTAGAGTCCTGATTGCAATTGGAATCATCAAGCACTTTCTGATCAAAATACATTATGAAACACCATTTTACCTAAAAACTCTCCGATGGGTGTCGGTAATTTATTTTGAAAGAGCTGTTTAAAGAAAATGCCAAAACAAAATAATAACGGAACGAACGAAATGATCAGAAACAACTAATACAAAGACGGATGTACACATCAAGTACTTTATAATATGCTATACGTAAACGTGGTATAGCTACATGAGCTATTTGAGGTTATACCAGATTGATCCAGATTTGCGACTCTTAGACATAATGATGTAATACAACAATCACTTTTGATATATGGCATCAGATATTTCAATCGTTATGTCTAATTTGGTATCGGGTATTTTATTCAGGAAAACAAGGGATAAGGTTTTATAAATTAATAAGATTCATTTAATTTCATTCAATTAGTTCTTAAAAATTTCTGAATGACAATGAATAAGTGTATAAAAATGTTATACTTATTTACAAATTTATCAAATACCAGAAATTATATTTTTGCTGAATTTTATAGTCTACACAATTTGATTATAAAACACAAATTCGTCTTTCTATATTAGTTAATTAATGTGTTAAAATATTGGTAATACCAATATCACAAGTTCACATCTTAAAAGACGGTCATACACAATATGAAAACAAGCAACGTAGCCTTTCCGATGTGTTTTGTCGATTTGCCTTTATGACCTGTCATTTCTTCTTTATGTTATGTGCAGACGCCTTTATTTCCTGACACGGCATCTCTTTGTTATGTAAAATTAGTAATTTGTTTGGTCAAACAATTGTATGATATGTCATTGCTAAACTTTGTTGTGTAAAATATGCATTACATTATGCTGTAACTACTATATATTCTGTGAATACTTCGAAACTTTATAATCAACCACCTTTACATTTTACCTCTCTCATATTTTATATATGCTGTGTCTATTCTTCTTTTACGTAAGTCAGTTAATAATTGCGTCCTGTCTCAAGTGTTATTGATATGTCAAATGTTCTAAAAGTTTTGTTTTGATACACCTTTGTTCTATGTAAATCTCATGATAGTATTGTCTTTTGGCGTTTTGTTGTGTTTATACATATGTATATCCAGTGAAAAACACAATACATCATTGTATAATTCATTTGCGTTTTGCCGAACAATTGATACTCTCTATGAGCATTCATTACGTCATGTGCAAATGTCTTTTACATTATGTGCAAAACACTAATACGTTTTGTGCAAACCTCGTTTATCTTATGTGCAAAAATCGTTCACCCTGAGTGCAGACATCGTTTACCTTATGTGCAAACACCTATTACGTTATGTGCAAATACCTCTTAAGTTATGTATAAAAACTACATCATTATGTGCAAACACTATTACGTTTTGCGCAAATACCGCTTACATTATGTACAAACACCATGTAAGTTATGTGCAAATGCCTATTACATTATGTCCATACATCTATTACGTCATGTGCAAACACCTATTACGTTATGTCCAAACACCTATTACGTTATGTGCAAACACCTATTACGTTCTGGAAAACGCTTTTTTGACACAGATTAAAACAAAACGCATCAATGATATGCATTTTGAAAATGAAGAAAATTAAAAGTTTGACCTTTCTAACAAACTGTGGATTTTTATATTAATTATAATTTTGATTGGTGTAAAAATGCTATATACATACAATGTATCTAGTTTTATGGGAAATTGTTTTGCTCTACTTTACGAGTGTGCATTATGCATCCATGCTTTGAATATTTGTTCACTTAACTTGTTGAAAATTGTAACAAATATGCAGACACGACTTTAGTTTTCAAGAGGTGCATCCGAAAGAAACAATATGATATAAAAAGGAAGATGTGGTACGAATGCCAATGTGACAACTCTTCACAAGAGACCAGGATGATTTCTTATTACCCTCCCAGTAGGGTTTTCATCTAGCGAAAAACGTGAACTAGATTAATGCTACAAATGTAATGACGTCTCCCACGATTCATGTAGCAGCTAAGGAATCCTGCAAAATGTTCAAGATTTTATTTTCGTTCATTTCCTTCAACAGTTGTGAATATTATTCTGAATAACCTTCCTAAGACTTATTATTTTCTCCGTCCCTGACAAGGCGTGTTGAGACGGGTGGGTGTCCTAAAAAGGGGTGGTCAGGTGACCCGCCCCTCTTATCTGACATTTTTTTTTTAACTAACAGGGATGTTGGAAAAATTTGATCCGATTTTGGATCAGACAGGTAGAAAGGTGTGACAAAAAGCTTCAATTTCTCAAAAAAAACCTATTTTTTTCGTATTAAAAACTGCATTATCCTGTCATCTACAAAAATGACGCATACACATATTTTTTTCTGAATGAAAGGGTTATCAGCCTTGTTTCACCTTCACTGGCCATACTCGAAATTAAATCCCGCAACTTGAAACTCCAGATAATGACTTTCATTTATCCGTATTTGGTCCGGTAACTTTCCGAACCGTGTCATCAAGAACTATACAAAAAAATACATATTTTAGTAAATTGTAATTATTTTCTTCTATTATTTTTTTTTTTATAAGTGATATGCATATCGTTTATTTTGTTGTCTATAAGAATATATAAATAATTTCGTTGCTAAAATGGTCATCATAACATAATTTTCCCTTTGAATTTCAGAAAAATCTGACTATCTATAAAAAAGATGTGGTATGAATGCCAATGAGACAATTCTCCAAGAGAGACCAAACGAAAAAGAAATAAATAACAATAGATCTTCTTATGGCCTTTAACAAAAAACCCATACCGCATAGTCATCTAATCTAAAAAATTTTCTACCCCATTTAATTTTTCACCAGTTTAAAAAAAAATGGCTACAGTTAAGTAATTCACTTTTATCCTGCAATTAGCTAGTTATTGTATACAAATAACGGGTAAACAACACATTTTTTTGCTTTGTTTGTACATGTACAAATAAATTTTCCTGCTACCCGCTTCCATGTTGATCAATCGGTAATATGGATATTTCTTTCTGGGTAATAAGTCATTTTTGGGTTTTCTCCGAGTCCGCGTTTCAATAATTGTAAAGGTGTAAATTGTAAACAATATATGTACATTGTCAGAAATATAAATGTATTAGTCGCTGCGAAGCAGGAGAAAATTCGGTAAGTCTTGCTTTTCGTCCTGTTGCTGAAGCTCGTACAAATAAAATTCACGTTTACAGACAAAGTACATTTATAATCAATACATTATTCCACAGTTGTTGATATGACTTTAACCTTTTTGTTCAATATTTAAACAAATATCGTCGTATAAATTAGAAACATCAACCTATTTTCCGAACGGAGAGTCATAATATCAATGAATATTATTGCAGGATATACGGTATAAACGGTAAGCTTCAATGCGTTTAGTTACGAACGCGAATAGTTCGATAAATACAGCTAAATACACAATTAAGCCAAATGTTCATAAAAGGGATTTGCTGCACATCATTATTTTGAGAAATCTTATTTTAAAAAGATAAAATTCCATACAAATTTTTTCTTTTGGATCTAAATGTTATCATTCTTAAATATTTTTTGACAGTTTCCGTTAAATATTGCCATTTTTAGATATATCCCCTTTTCTCGGCTACTGTTAAAGCGAGACGGTTTTTTTTTTATTAATAGCTAGCGAGGCAAGAAGTTCATATAATTCAATACAAATTATCCTCAAACTGCGGAAACAATCTTGAATTGATGCAATCTTGTTCACGTTGAAATCGACGTAACATATTTAGTCAAAAGTCTTTAAAAAAAAATCAACTATATAACGAAAAGAAAACTGTGACAGACTTTAACACGAAAGGGAAGGCTTAAATTCTTCTGTAACTTTCCTGCTACTGATTATAAATTAAGAAAGTTTACTTGTCATGTTTTGTATTGTTGGAATTGTGGAATCCTCTTGTTCATCCGTTTAAAGCACCATGAAACAATTGCCAGCTAACTCCCAGTTTTCAAAAATATTTAAATGTGCAGTATGTCATTGATATGATTTGAGTTCTCAAAATGAATCAAGATAAGACATTTGTAAAAAATATAAAACCCTTGTTATGTTTAATTAATTTTTGAAAACATATTTATGTTAAAGATATTAATTAAAGTACTGGAGTACTGAACAGCGGATGACCGCAAGTTCTTGTGGACGGTCACAAGCACTTGTCTTAGAAAACCAAACCACATCTCTTTACCTGAAAGTGACGTTTAAGTACAGATATATATTTTTTCTGTGCGTGGATGATAAATTCAACCTCATCGTAGAAGTGATACAAATCAGTAAACTCTGTTTTTTTTATATACATTATGTTAATATTTGTAAATTACAGTTACTTGTATATATAATTTTTATCCATTTGTATATCATTCTATTGCACTATATTAATTATAGTGCTGTGCAAGTGCATAGTGCATGATAGATTGAATTTGAGTGGGCATTCATATTTCCCAGCAAAATATTCAATGTCCCTCCCAGAGAGAGGGAGCAAAGTATAACTCTGCATGGGAGATTGCAAATGTTATTGTGATATTCTTCCGCATGCGGTAACACACTTTTTTTCTGTACGTGTGTATAAATATTAAGGATGTTTTACTTTATTTATGTTTCTAACGAGTTTAACGACATTTTCATATCATTAATTCATGTTCAAAAAAATAAATTTTTAGGAGTATCCATTTGAAATGAAGTAAGAACAAGTGATAAGTAATGTAATTTTGCACTCGATAATGTCTGCGTATTTATTATTATCATGTTTATAGATCGGTTACAATCTCAAAACGAAGGTTACGTAATGGAAATTTAGGCGACACCAATACACATGAATGCCCTCACGGTCATCCGATGTAAAGTGAATAGAGAAGTTGTTTATTAAGGTATCATTAGATAAACAAACGCACGGACCTATTTTTTTTTTCTCTTTTTGTTTTCTCATTCGATGACCAGTGGCGGAAACATAATTTTTGAAAATAATGAAGCTGCGTTTGTTGGTTCTATATGCAGTTTGATTAAGAGGGGCTCGGGACTCAGTTCTGCCAAAACTCCCTGCTAATTAAAAAAAAAAAACAATTACAAGATAAGAGGTGGCGGGAAAATATCTTCGTCCTCGGTCAATATATTCTGAATAGACGCATATATAATGTGTTGACCTTGTCAAAAGTCTTTAATTCATAAATGTAATTTGGCGCCTTCCAAAATCATATGTTATGATTATGTATGCAAGATATGACGACCTATGAAATGACCCGCTTGGTGCAGATGAATGAGACCATTACATAAATAAGGCCGTTAGTGCTCTCGTTTGAATTGTTTTACATAATCTTTTCGGGGCCTTTTATTGTTGATTATGCGGTATGGGCTTTGCTCATTGTTGAAGGTCGTACGGTGACTTAAAGTTGTTAATTTCTGTGACATATTGGTCTCTTCAGGAGAGTTGGCTCATTGGCAATAATACCACGTCTTCTTTTTTTATATCAACTTATTTTCCGTTCACATTTTCCGTAAAGAAATTAGGTTGCATTTTGTTTTTTTACATGTAGCTTTCTTTTTGCTTCGAATAACAGGGCAGAGCTTTTAGTTTCAGTCGATATACACGCCATCTTGAAATAATTACTTGTCACATATAAATTCTGTTTGTTTGCTTCATGATGTGACTGAAATTCAGCAACAACTATTGGCTTAAATGAGATAAATAATTACAAACTGTTCTCTTCTGAGGATATTAAGCCATCAGATGCCGGAAAATAAACCAAGTGTATTACATTTCAGATCAAATGTTATTAATTCATGGTCGTTTTATTATGCATATACTACACACTGAAATTGAAAATTGAAATATCAATCATTAATACGTCTTTATTTGCATTGCTAATCTGCAATATGCACGATTTGTTTGCTAAAAATGTTCCTGTACAATTTTTTTTCAAAAATGCATTAAATGTATTTTATGACTTTTGTCAATCTAGGCACACATCCAGAGTGACACACCTTGAGAATCGTGTCTATATATTTGAAAATATTTTAATTTTCAACAAGTAATTAAGTGAACAAAATATAAAAAGAATGGATGTATAACGCACACTCTTTAAGTAGAACAAAAAACTAAATATTTATACAACATTTTTATATCAATCAATATATAAAATTACTACATCTCCAATACTAAATCAACAAGCCGATGCACATATATTACCTTCAGTTCATATTCAGCATCAAATGGATATTACCTTGAAAAAGAATACAGCGAAGTAGTTCAGAGCTTTTTAGAAAGCTAAAACTTATAATTTTCTTAATTTTCAAAGTGTATATCACTGATGCGTTTTGTTTTAATCTGTGTGAAAAAAGCGTTTACCAGAACGTAATAGGTGTAATTCAAGGTAAGGGGAGAGTTGGATTCCCGCTAACACGTTTAACCCCGCCACATTATGTATGTCCAACGTCAGGAGCCTTTAATTTAGTGGTTGTCGTTTGTTTATGTGTTACATTTTATTATTGAAAAATGAAAAATTAACGTACATTGCATATTTAAAGGAAGACCATATTCTCAAACTGTAGTGTATATGTCAGTATAACCAATCAATAAATATAGTACCGCATGACGGATTTACTATAAAATGATTACATGATTTTTTAATTTTTTTCAATAAATATACAGTGAAATCCTGCATAAACCGAAAATTTTATTAAACCAAACAAGTTCTTAAGCACAGTCATATTAAATAGTATGCGTTGTTAACCTGATCAAGCCGAATATCGGTCAAAACTGAACACAATTTTAAGTCCCGAAGAGCAATGAAGAGGTTCCATTTAAACAGGTTTCTGTAGTCCTGCATGATGGATATACTAATATAATGATAATGTTAATTTTGTCGACTTTACGATGTTACTTTCAAAGTACTAAAACATTCTTAAATAGAGTAGTTTTGACACTATAACAAACAAAATAATAATGTATTATTGATAACAGATCCAAATGGAATAAAACGTCTTTTATTTAAGTTACAATTTCTGGTCAAAATTTTATGTATAAAGTTTTACTATGCATTTATGAAAAAAACCGAGGTAACTAGTACTAATTTTTATAATAAAGATTTGTATCATTGATATCAATTGGAATCGTTCAGCTCATTTTACAGCAATACTACCTGCTAATACCGTACAAGTGGGTGTAGGAAATGTAGTCCCATACAGTGTAATCGTTGGTCATCTAAATAATGAGTATGTTGCCAGCACCGGTATCTATACAGTCCCAGCAGCTGGTGGTGTTTACGCACTGTCTGTGTCCATGATGTGTCCACTCTAATCGCTCACCTTACTCTAAGGAGGAAAGGGCAGACTTTGGTGCGGCTATACACTGGACAGAATTATGATATGGCATCCCAAACTATCAACGTTCAACTGACAGGCGGTGACCTAATTACTGTACAAATAAACTCCGGGTCGAGCCTGTTTAGTGTTTATAACACTTTCAGCGCAGCTTTGATACCCTAAAGGTATACGTTTGGCCCAAATATATAAGCAGTGAAAACTTTTGAAAAAGTTTAGCATATTGATATTGTCATTATTTTTATCAAGTTATAAGAAAACAAACACATTCAAAATGTTGGTTTGCTAGTGTCTACTTTGTGCACGAATAAAAGAGTTTATTCGATGTATGTTTTTTTAAGAATAATGCAATGCATTGTGTCGTGACTGGAAAATTGGGATAACTATATACACACGTAAGATATAGAGTATAATTTTTATGTTATTGAGACAAACACACGACATATAGAACTTACATTATGTATGTATGTTTCATCCCAAGTCAGGAGCCTGTAATTCAGTGGTTATCGTTTGTTTATGTGTTACATATTTGTTTTTCGTTCATTTTTTAAATCAAATAAGGCCGTTCGTTTTCTCGTCTGAATTTTTGAACAGTGTCATGTCGGTCCTTACATAGCTGGCTATGTGGTACGGGCTTTGTTCATTGTTGAAGGCCGTACGGTTACCTACAGTTGTTAATTTCTGTGTCATTTTGGTCTTTTGTGGATAGTTGTCTCATTGCATTCATCCCACATCTTCTTTTTTATATCATGTATTCGGACTCTGTACAATTTTTGTAAGAATGTATTTGTCGAAACAAGATCGTAAATCCGACACAAGCAAGGTAAATAATGCATACAGTTAAATTGAGGTAGAGGCGTCGACTATGATATGTATGATGTTGATATCCGATGGTATAAAAATATTCTTCGGATGCGTTTAAAAACTTTTCAATCCGCCTTCTTATTGTAAAATAATTCTTTCTTTTATGATAGCTGTATATGAAAACAAGTGACTAATTTTATAGCCATTTTGAATTTAAATAGGAATATGAAATGAATGAAAGTTTTATTTAATGTGTATAATATTTTTAAAACGGCTTAACGAAGAAATTTGCTATACTTGGGAATAAAAACCACTGCGACTATTGTATACACAATAACAGACCGGGTATAATATGAAAGTCTTTATCACTGTTATCTGATATCAGCAAAAATAGTTGTGTTACACGCACCATTTTGAACAACCAGCTTTAGTGACGGTTCAATATTATGAATACAGGGATTACATACTGACAATCTTAATTGATGCTGAAAAATTTAGCATTATTGCTTCCCAATATTCCCGAGGTATAAAACTGATGAAATTTTGTAACGTATCAATATACCCATGTATATTGAACAAAAGGAAGTTGACACTCTTAATATATGCGGACAAAACGTTGAAGTTATTGTGTTTCAATATTGCTGGCTTTAATATTGAAAATTCAATTCTGACATAAAAACTATTGCTGATTTTTTTTCCATGTGGCTAAATACTTTTTTTAAATGTGCAAATATGGTCTGTTTTGGTTGATGCGGTCAAAACATTTTGTTATAAGAATCGGCTTGAGGTATCAAAACTACTGAAATTTTGTGGAGAGACATTATTTTGAATAAAAAGAGGACATTCTGACAACTGATTCGGATTAAATTCTGTATTCATATTTTGTTCAGAAATAGCTGTCATTTGTAATATCCATTACATCCTGATATAAAAGTATATCTAAATAATAATGTGGCTTATATATTTACATAATAAAGTGCAAATACAGTCAGTTTTGGTTAATGTAGTCAAATGATTTTGTTGCACGAGTCAGCCTAATGTACAACAACTGCCGAAATATCATTAGGTATCACTATACTGCTTAAAAAGAGGACATGCTGGCACTCTAAATGTATCCAGTCAAAATTTTGTGGTTATTTTATTCCAATATCATTGTCATTTGTATTATATATATTTAAACATTTTCTGATTTACTGTATGTACATGTAAATTCCTTAGTTATTCCGAGCACCCCTCAAAAGCTGCCATGACACATTGCAATTCGTGTACACTCCCTTTCGAGATTAATAGAGATGTGTCACAAACGTTTTTACACCAATATATACCAGGAAAATCCCCACCAAAATACAAGGGGGTGCTAGGACATCAATAAATCTGGTCGTTATGATGGAGGAAGCCGGAGTACTCTGCGAGGACCACCGGAACACTTGGAGCGATCAGACAAACTGAGATATAAAGTATTGTATGATTTTTAATTTTAGTTCATATATACATGACTGTATGTTTGTGAGTTTAGTATGGCGTTCATTTATAATGAACAAGTACTCATTTCTATTAATTTGCCAGCTAGGGGTCACGTGTAGAAGCGGGATTTTCCCGTTGTGTTGATGACCCTTTGGTGGCATTCAGCTGTTATCTGCTCTTTGATCGGGTTGTTTTTTCTTTGAAATATTCCTCATTTCCAATCTTAGCTTCATATCTAAGACAAAAACCACGACAGCTAGATTTAATGGTTACTAAGCCGACTACTTTAAAAAAGTTTGCTGCTCAGTTTCAAAATAAATAACTTTCCATAAAACTACTATGTATTGTAAGGGAGTTCATAGAGGAATCAAAAAGGCAAAAAAAAATTTAGGTATGAATGTGCTTGTTTTCGAGATATTACCCATAGGAATTTTGGCGGGAAAATGTTTTCTCTTGAATTTTCATGGCTTTATCATTGACCAGTTTAAGTTCCCAAAAACTATTAAAAAATAATATAATTTTAAAAGACTCGTACGAATGGCTTGTAATTATACATGTAAAAGATTTATAAAAAGAAAAACGGGGTCCATGGGCAATTTTTTTTAAGACATTTAAATAGATAAATTCAAAGGATTACAAAAATCTGACAAAAATTCCAAAACATGACCAGCAAACATCCTTAATTTGGCAAATCCTTCAGAGTAAAAATGAAAATAGCCATATGCAAAGAAATATGTCTATCAGTTTTCAACGCGTATATAAACATTATAAAACAGTAAATTCTATTTTTAAGAATTGATATGATTTAAAAGTTCATGATCATTCAAACTTTATCAAAACTAAGAAATCGCGAACATCTGCAAGGCACACACACTAAGTCTTATGTATGTCTATAACTGTGTATGATCGTATTTCTGAGTGTATAATATATACATTATATAGTTGATCATATTAAATTTACCGTAAACATGAAATGCAACCGATATTTTCAACAAATTTTGGCAGATAAGTGGACCCCTACCGTTTAACAAGTGTATGTGTATAAAAAGTAAGATCACAAAAATACTGAACTTAGAGGAAAATCAATTTGGAAAGTCCATAATCACATGGCAAAATCAAATAACAAAACGCATCAAAAACGAATTGACAAGAACTGTCATATTCCTGACTTGGTACAGGCATTTTCAAATGTAGAAAATGGTGGATTAAACCTAGTTTTATAACGCTAACCCTCTCACTTTGATGACAGTCTCGTCAAATTCCGTATGTTTCCGGCCTTTGCTAGTCTTGTGTGTTTTTTTTTTTTTTAATTTACGTCTAGTGTTTGGCAGATATAATTATGTACCCCTTCCCTTTACAAAGTCTTTATGTATGCCTGTGGCCTTTGTTAGTTTTGTATGTTTTTTTTTTATATATATGTGTTTGAGTGTAGTATGACGTCTTGTGACAATGTTTCTCGCTTTGTTGCAGACCCATTGGTGGAATTCGGCTGCAATTTACCCATTTCCATTCTCATTGTTTATAAATAAGACACAATACACAAGAAGTACGTCTGAGTCAGTGCGTACTTATAAATATAATTATTTTCTGTGACTGTATCTTACATTAATTTGTAGGATCCTTTACTATAGATAATTGAGCTGGTCTGTAACAATAGCATCTCTATGCCTTATATATCATGTACTGTAGTACGACGCTAGATTAAAACTGACGAGGAAAGGTAACCCACGGCCACCGGAAGCTTTATTTTTGTGAAGCCCAGGTGGTCGTGTGATCTAGCGAGACGGCTACAGTGCAGGCGATTTGGTATCACGATATCTCAGTAGCATGTGTTCTAATCCCGGCGAGGGAAGAACAAAAAATTTGGAAAGATTTTAAGAAACATTCTAAGTTATCCAAAATCTTTCCTGAGCCTCCCATGCTTGCCTTCAAACAACCTAACAACCTGAGAAATATACTTGTCCGTGCTGACCTTTCCAAACCTAACCATACTGTAGGTAATTGCCAGCCTTGTGGGGATAAGCGCTGCAAATGTTGCAACCAATTACAACATTCATCAACATTTCACAGTAAGACCATAGAAAAGACATACAAGATCTTCTGCAATGTCGACTGCAAAAGCTCAAACGTGATTTACGTTCTTGAGTGTCCTATATGTGGTCTCCAATATGTTGGTGAATCTATGCAGCCATTTCACAAACGCCTGAATTGCGACAGGAGTGACCTCACACAAAAACCGTACATTCCTGTCAGCCAACACTTCTTGAAGATCCTTGTGATCGAACAGGATTGTACATGGCAACATAGGCAAAGAGAGAATCGGGAGAGGTTTTGGATAAAAGAACTGGGTGTCCTCCATCCAGAGGGAATAAATAGAAAGAAATAATTAAATTCACATTCTAATATTTATATTATTATATTCAGGATTTTGGATTAAAATCAATCGACCAAAACTTACCTGTATTATTACTGATCTATGTTTACACCTTATACATTATATATCAGTATTGTTAAAACTTTAAACACTGATGAAGGTCATTTGTTGAGCCGAAATATTTGCAATTATTGTATAATTTATATCATCTGTTCAGTTTTTCCATCTTTATGCGATGATATTCAACACTTTTTGAGTGTTTTGTTTTCCATCTATTTATCGGTATTGTCACACAATCTTTTAGACTCATATAATTTTTCCTGTTTGTGTAGTATTGTCAACTTTGATGATCCAATACCTATTACGTTTACTGGTTGGTAGATTCTTATAGACTCTATATATATATATATATATATATATATATATATATACATAAATGTTCATTATTAAAATTTAAAAGCACGATATCAAAATTAATCAAAAGAGACATACTGGAGTAAAATAAGTAGAAGGTTATCGAAATTTTTTTTATTGAAAATGTTCACTGATTACAGTGAAAAACTCATTCTGTCTTGCTATTGAGGAATGTATAGTGGAACCTCTTTAAACCGAACCTCTTCGGGACTTACAATTGTGTTCGGTTTTGGCCGATGTTCGGTTTTATCACGGTCACAATGCACATGATTTGATATGACGGATATGACATGATTCGGTTTAGTCCGGTTTCACTGTTCTAAGCATGATTGGAAAATTATATATAAATCTCCAACTACTTTTGAAGATTTGCAAACATTCTTAAAAAGTACAGCAATTTCAATTGATATTTTAAAGCTTGTCTTTTTCTATGTTGTGATGTTACACTATTGTGTATATAAGGTTGAAGATCGGTTCCTTTAAAACGTTTAAACCTGCGGAATTTATTAGCACTTGTTCTTATTCAGAAACCTGACGTTCTGTTGTTGGCTTTTGTTGATGTGGTTCATAAATGTTTCTCGTATCTCGTTTCTTATATAGATTAGACCGTTTTTTTTCCTGGTTGAATGGCGTTACACATCTAGTCAGTTTTTGTGTCCTTTAGTGCTTATTGTTCGGTGTGAGCCAAGGCTCCGTGTTAAAACCCGTAATTTGACCTTTAATGGTTTACTGTAACTTGTGAATTGGATGGAGATTTAAATCATTGGCACTCTTACCATATCTTCTTAAATCTATATATGACTAATAGCAAATACGGAATTTGAACGTGAACCGAACTATTACAGCCGATTACATTGAGTGTGTAGAGAGAGGTAGAATCATTGGTTAGCTTTCTTGTTAGCTGAACCGTGAAGTCAATTTTAGGTAAGGTACACTTCCCTTCTTTCAAAGTAGTCTAGTACTACAGACAGATAGATTGGTTATCTGTCGGACTAGTCTACTCTCAAAGAAGGGAAGTTTACCTTACCTCTTAATGGCTTCACGGTTCAGCTACATGTAGCAAGCAGGGCAACCAATGTTTCTACCTTTCCCTACACACTCAATGCAATCGGCTGTAATCTATTACCATGTGATTTAATTTTAAGTCATCAGCAAACTTTCTTAAGGGGGTCGCCTTAGTAACCATTAAATCTATCTGTCGTGGTTTTGTCTTAGCTATGAAACTGAGAATGAAAATGAGGAATATTTCAAAGAAACAACAACCCGATCAAATAGAAGCCCATACCACATAGTCAGCTATGAAAGGACCCAAAATGACAATATACAAAATTTCAGACGAGAAAACTAACGGCCTTATTTGTTTAAAAAAAAAAATGAAGGAAAAACAAATATGTAACACATAAACAAACGACAATCACTGAATAACAGGCTCCTGACTTGGGACAGGAACATACATACATAATGTAAGTTAGGTATGTCGTGTGTTTGTCTCAATAACGTATACTCTATATCTTAATAAAATTCAACTTTCGTATGTATATAGTTAGCCTAACTTTTCAGTCATGACACAATGCATTGCATTATTCAAAAAACAAAAACAACGAATAAACCCTTTGTTTCGTGCACATTGAATGCGTTTGTTTTCTTATTACTTGATAAAAAAAAAAATGACAGTATCAAAATGCTCGACTTTATTCAATAGCTTTCACTGCTTATATTTTCGGGCCATATATATCTTTAGCTTATGGGTATCAAAGCTGCGATAAAAGTGTTATACGCTCCAGAGTTCATTTGTACAGTAATTAGGTTGCCGGCTGTCAGTTGAACATTGATAGTTTGGGATGCCATATCATAATTCTTTTACAGTGTATAGCCACACCAAAATCTGCCGAGTCTTCCTTAGAGTAAGGTGGGAGGATAGAAGGCCTGACATCATGGACACAGATAATGAGTAAACACCAGTTGTTGGAACTGTAAAGGTACCGGTCGTGGCATCATATTCATTTCATGGATGATCAACGATTACACTCACTACAAACCATTAAAAGTCTGAAATGGCCTATATCTGTACTTGACTGTACTGATTTTTACTCGACCAGTCTGAATTCGTCTGAGATTTACTTGATAATACTCGACTGTAGTCTGAACCATACTTAACAGTCTGAATGTGTACTTGACCAGTTCTTAACCGTTTTATACGAGTCTGAACCGTACTCGACCTAGTCTGAACCGTACTCGACCTAGTCTGAACCATACTCGACCTAGTCTGAACCATACTCGACCAAGTCTTAACCAAACTAGACCTATTCTTTGTATCTATCAAATGAATTTTATCAATTTAGGATGTTTTTTTAATAAAAATGAAATTTGAACAACAACTGGAAATTAAAAATGTACAGTATTGAAATTAAAATTTCACAATAATCAATCATAATATAACTTCAACTCAATATTAATCAACACTTATATAATAATATATATCAACTTTTAAAATATAAATAAAACAAGCTGATCAAATAATCTAAAAAAAAAATGAATTGTGACTAATATTTTTAATATTATTCATAATTTTATGAATATTTCGGAAGTATTTTATGGTAACTGGACTATTTTCACCATTAACTTCAGCCTAGTATAGATTTATGTGTCAGTTGAGTTCAGGTAATAATGCAGTGAATGTTTTTTTATTAAGATATATATAAAATAGTATATAAAACAACTAATATTTTTTTTTTAAAATGAGAGTTTAATTGTTTTGTTTTATTAAACCAAGAATTTAATATAATCATTATAATAGAATTTCCATAGCAATCCTTGATAACCTTTTTAAAAAAGGAAATGTATTCCAAAGTAACAGTAAAAAAAAATTTCAATTAATTTAAGTATTTTTTGTCAAATTAACATGGCATACATAAAGCACTTTAATATGTTCTAATTACCTCAGTACATGTGTGTTTTACAGGTAAAAAGAAAGCCCTATTTTCTTAAATTCGTGTATTACTTATCTAGTACATACATGTATATTCGAAAGGCCTTGTTATTTAATTTAAACAAGATGTTGCAATTTTGAATCAATGTTGCTGTTATTTAGAATTTAATACCTCTGACCAGGTGTGATCTTATTTATGAGTTTGCCCCCAAGCAGAGGTTATACTTTATATTTCACCACTTATCAGAAAAACAATTTTATTTATCTATTTAATTTTATCCCTTTTTTGATATAAATTATATATAATTTATTTTTTTTTATTCTAAATATAATCAGAGATATATTTTTTTTATAAGGTTAAAATCTTTTATAAATTTTGTTGGCTGTTGTTATATACATGATATATGTCAGTAAAAAAAAGAAATTTATTTTAACAGTTAAAAAAGTAGAGATTTTTTGGTCTAGTATGGTTCAGACTGGTCGAGTATAGTTCAGACCTTTGGTTAAGTATGGTTTAGACTGGAAAAATAGGTCGAGTACATGTCGAGAATGGGTTAAGACTGTTTCAGACTGGTCGAGTAATAGTTCAGACTATTTTCAACGGCAAAGATAAGGGTCAAGTACGATTCAGTACAGTCAAGTATGGTTCAGACTGGGGTCGAGTAATGTCAAGTAAAAGTCAGACCAATTCAGACTGGTCGAGTAAAATTCAGTACAGTCGAGTACAGATATAGGCCATTTCAGACTTTAATGGTTTGTAGTGACTGTATCGGACTACATTTCCTACACCCACTTGTACGGTATTTGTAGGTAATGTCGCTGTAAAATGAGCTGAAATGATATTGAAAATAAATATTAATAAAATGTATAGTATATACATACATAAACGCCTATATAGTTCTTCAGAAGAAAAAAGTTTCTACTGAATCTGTATGACACTTCATCCTGTGGTCAGCTTTCGATTGTAACTTCACTTTACAACAAATCCGGATTCTTGATTTTTTACTGCTGTGTTTTGTTCGGGAAAAAAGGCATATTGCTTCTGTCAAACGATTCCAATTGATGTCAATGATACAAATCTTTATAATAAAAATCTATTCTAGTAATCTTAGTTTCTTTTCATAAATGCATGGTAAAACTTTAAACACAAAATTCTGAATAGAAATTGTAACTTAAATAAAAGAAGTTTGATTCCATTTAAAATCTGTTATTAATAAAACATTATTATTGTCGTTATAGTTTATGAGATATAAAAACTACTATTTTTAGTCTGGTTTCAGTAATTTAAAAGTAACGTCTTAAAGTTGACAAACTTATGTAATCATTAAATTAGTAAATCAATCATGCAGTAATACAGTAGAACCTGTTTAAACCAAACCTCTTCGGGACTTAAAATTTTGTTCGGTTTCAACCGATGTTCCGTTTTATCAAGTTAAGATCGCATGCTATTTGATATGACGGTGGTTAAGAACATGTTTGGTTTATTTAGGTTTTCGGTTTATGCATGATTCGGTTTAGTCAGATTTCACTGTATATTTATTGATTGGTTATACTGAATAAGTATTATTGGTATAGGATTGCCCAAGCCAAAAGTTTACAAGTATGGTTTAATCAAAGATGGTCGAAGTTAACTTTGTGCAGGGTTGTTTTTACGTCTCTTTGATTTGTCTAGAGTTACCATTTTCGGTAGCGATTGATATAGTCCTATGAATATAAAAAAGAAGATGTGGTACGATTGCCAATGAGACAACTCTCCACAAGAGAACAAAATGAAACAGAAATGAACAACTATAGGTCACCTTAAGGCCTTCAACAATGAGCAAAGCCAATACCGCATAGTCAGCTATAAACGTCCCCGAACTGACAATGCAAAACAATTTAAATGAGAAAACTAACAGCTTTATTATTAAAAAAAAATGAACACAAAACAAATATGTAACATATAAACATACGACAACCACTGAATTACAGGCTTCTGAAGTTGTAGATACATAATGTGGCGGAGTTAAACATGATGGCGGGATTCTAACCCTCCCCTAACCTGGGATAGTGGTATAGCACTTTGAACAACATTCTGCTTTTTAAGTTCATGATAATGTGATTTATTCATCATTACTTTCCTAAAACACTTTTTTGCTATCGATAAATACATTTATGTACATTTTGGTAACTTAAAATCGTGATTAACATAAAATCTTACCAGTACTTGCACCACACATCAACACAAACAAGATGCCTGTTAAAATAGGTGACATTGTGATTGCCTTGACAGTTGATAAAGGTATCTGCAAGAAAGAAAATTATGAATAAATGACGTATGGAAAACATCGTACACGAATATGTTCAAACATGCATTTAAATGATTCAGTTAAAGAAAATAAACAAAGATTCCGAACTCAAAAATGAGAAGTCCGCAAGACCTAACCAAATCAAACTCTCGATTATATTAAACAGCGTAACAAACGTTAATGAAATGTCAACTATTCAAACTTCTAAGTGAAGCTACCACCAGAACGGTTTAGGACGCATCACGTTTTGTTTATAATAAAATCATGTAAAACAATATTAAGAAATACAAAGAATTCTGTATTTAGTGAGGCCATGAGTTTTACTTAATTATATTTTATTAGATATGTCCAATTCTAACACATTTTAGGACTGCCTCCATAATTAATATTGCTGCCTGTTGAAAAAATATGTTTTATATTCATATTGCTGTATTATTTCATTACAGATATATCCAGCGTAACTGCATAACTTAAGGTGGTACCCAACGCTTTCACCAAAATTAATTTGGCTCGTTTAATTTTCATAAAATTTTGTCAAAGTATTTACTTTGATCCTCTAACAAAAATTTCAAAATTTCAAAAATTTTGAACCAACAGTTTTGTCAGAAAAAATACACTGGTTATATAGCAGTTTGACAAACACCAATTTTGATCATTGAGAAGCTTAATGTTCCTTTTACAACACAATGTAATTAAAACCTTTAGCTGACTTTACAGAGTTATCTCCCTGTAGTGTTACGTACCACCTTAACTATATTAGCATTCTAAACAAATTTTAAAGTTGATAAAGGACAAAGCAAACAGTTGAAATGTAAGCTTTTCGCAGCAATACACAAAATTGCGACTTATCTTAATCGTATAATTATCTACATCGACTGTGATTGAATTGTGGAAACACTAATCCCTTTCCTTTTTTTTTATTCCAATTGGTTATGTGTAACACTCATCGAAGATAAAAGGCTTATGATACACAACGCATGCGTCATCACTATACAGGACTTATAATACACAACGCATGCGTCATCACTATACAAGGCTTGTAATACACAATGCATGCGTCATCACTGTACAAGACTCATCAGTAGAAGACAAAATCATTGACGAAGATAAAGAGCATTAAAAACTAATCCTTTCAAAGAGCTGTGCCAAATCTGGAAAAGTCAATATGACCCAAAGGGTACAAACAACATATGGATTTGAAAACAAAGTGTGGTTTATTAACATAAAATATACCGCTTATGAGCGAAAAAAATAATATTTCATGTCAACACAGGAGCTTTGATACTTTGCTTGAGACAACTAATATAAAAAAAAGATATAATATATATGAAATATATATAAAACGAAAATACTTCGAATGAATAATTATAGATAGAAAAATGTTACCAAATCAATAAAATTGGTAGGTATAATCTTCCAATGAATTTATGTATGATAAAAGAATTTTTGAAAACAAAATAGCGCGATGATACAAAATGTAAAAAGGAAACACAGAATAGTAAAACGATTCTGTTTTCTATTTTACGTATTTCATTTTGCTCGTAAATAATGAAGAAAATATTTAACCTCATCACTTACCTTTGTCAATAATGTATGGAATGCGCCTTTTTCTCTACAACTCTTCGACTCTGAAGTTGAAGAAGGAATGTGGATAAATTTTAAAAGAAACAACAGTTTGTATACCCTAAATCATTGTCATTATCATTCATATTTTCAACACATCAAACGAATAAAAAGAGTATCCAAATGTATGCAATATAAAAAGATAATGGAAATTTTAATGTATAGGAAGCGATTTAAGATGTTTATCTGTAATATTTCTTTACTTCAAAAACAAGTGAAAAGCATTGCTTTACACCAGAAGATGTAATCATGAAACATGGAAATGCATAAATAGACATTTAAAGTGTCAGATGTAATAACATGAATGTACATTTAAAAATATAGAAGGGGTAATAATTATTGGCATCTTAATTTGCACTGTTTGACTTTATGGTAATGTTTTCTCTATTTAAAGATAAATATTGTATTGAGTTTCATACAAGGTGCACCTATATCTTCTATTAGAAAATAATTCATCGAATAATCTCAATCATTGGACCCTTGTTCCAAGAGTAATAAGAACATTTGTTTTATAAAAAATAGCCATGAAATCTCTTTCTTAAATGTAATTGCAAAATTTGGCAATATTAGAATCAAGCAAGTTTCCTATCATCGGATTGATGAATTTTTCTTGTGGTTTGCTAAACAAAAGCAACGGCAGATACATTGAAGACAAATTTCATACTCATAAAACATGATAAACAGGAAACATAGTGACATAAAACGAATAGCTTCAAAAACTCACATGTTTTTAAAAAAAGTTAAAATAACAAACAAAGACGTAGCACTACAAACTACACTAAGTAAAATGGTAGATTATCTAACATAGTGATATCTACATTAAGGAAAAGGTATTTCAGGATTTAGAGTTTTTCTACCGATATAACTTATTATTCTGAACTGTTAAAAGTAAAACCTGAGTCTGATATGCTGCACCCGAATTATGTCAACATATTTGATGATTCTCAAACAAACACACTTCCAAATAAAAAACAGGGTGTAATACAAGATGTCTAGACAGTAGGTTGCATTGTGACTTGAAACGAAAAATATTACTCTGAAAACCTGAACACTGAAGAATTATCGTTTCAAAGTGCCAGCTGCATGGAAAGTAAATACTTAGAATCATATTCAAAACAGTGTAGTTGTGACCATTGATTGACGACCTAAATTATTCCATTGACTGGGACAGATTATGTGAACGTTTGTCTGTAACGACCACTGCTCACTGTGTACTTGTTAAAGGCACTTAAACTGTGGGGGTCACCAAAGGTTCCCAACATCTAAATGAAGTAATTCGAAAAACGAATCAGGATTGGTACGATGTTTTGATTTATATCGATAATATAAATCAAAACATAAAGGTTATTCCTGATTATTTTTTCCAATTATTTTATTATTAAAGGCGTTAATACCTTTTGTGACCCCACAGTTTAAATTCAATAATAAGTGAGTAGTGAGCAGTGGTCGTTACAGACAAACGTTCACATAATCTGTCCCAGTCAATGGTATAATTTAGGTCGTCAATCAATAGCCACAACCACACTGTATTGAATATGATTATATTCATTAATAACGATAATTAAAACGAAACAACATGATAATCAATACATAAATTAAAAAAAAAGTTTTTATGTGGCAGTTTATGTGGCAGTTTCTTTGTTTGAGGTTCAGAAAATGTGTTGACATAGTACGAAGTTTTATCGTGTGGTGACTAGTTAGATTGCTAATCTTATAAGCTTGTACTAGAAAATGTCATCCAAATACGTATGCACAATTGTTGGTTTGGGGAATTGATACGGTTTAATCTTAACTAATGTGCGTTGACATGGACGGGAGGGTTTGTACTTGATATTCACATGATGAAAACAGAATGTTTTAATCAGTTCAAAGATGTCTTGAGCTGGTATGTCAATAACTGCTAGTAGCCCTTATTAATTAAGGTAGCATTGTCATTTTGTTTAGTTTCTTATACTACCTTTTAATACATAGGACTCTCTGACTTCTGTTGACCTGAGGTTTACTGTGCGTATTGCTGTGTGTTTGTTTTTTCTACCATTGCTAGGGGAGGATCACGATATAAAAAAAACTAGTTTAACCCTGCCGCATTTTTGCAACGGTCCCAAGTCAGGAACCTCTGGCATTTGTTAGTCTTGTATTTTTTTTTAAGTTTAGTTTTTTGTGTGTATTTAAGAGCTAAGTATGACGTCCATTATCACAAAACTAGTATACATTTTTGTTAAGGGGCAAGTTGAAGAACGCTTCCGGGTGTGGGAGTTTCCCATTACATTGAAGACCAATTGATGGCTTTTGGTTGTCTTCTTCTCTGTTGTCGGGTTGTTGTCACTTTGACACATTTAAATTATGCTGTTTTTCTATTAATTGAGTAGACTGTATTTGTTTTTAAAACACATACAGCTCGATCTTTTACAGTATGTAAAATTGTCAAATGGAAGCAGAAATCTTATCAAGTGACATGACATGTTAATTTATGAAACGAACATTTGTTAGAATTATTTGTCGTCTCTGTAAAGCGAGTCTAACAATATATGGAATGTCCAGAAAGTGTCTTTTTTTTTATTAACGTACATGTATTAGCAGACAAAACCCATTCGCTATAATTAATGTAAGACATTAAGGATGTTCGCTGCTCAGTTTCAAAATAAATAACTTTTCATAAAACTAGTATGTATTGAAAGGGAATAAATTGAGGAATAAAAAAAGCAAAAAAAATATAGGGATCCATGTGCTTGTTTTCGAGATATCATCCACTGGAATTTTGGCGGGAAAATGTTCTCTCTTGCTTTTCGATAGCTTTATCATTGACCAGTTAACACTGGTTAAAGGTCTCAAATACTATTAAAAAATAAATAAAATTTTATAAGACTTTTACAAATGGCTTATAATTATACATGTATAAAATGTATCAAAAGAAAAAATAGGGGTTCATGGGGAAATTTTTTTTAAAGGCATTTAAATGGATAAAACCAGAGGATCCCGAAAATCTGACAAAAATTTCAAATCATGACAAGCAGACATCCTTAAACTCTTTTTCTTTCAACTTTCAGTATATAAATCATCAGTTTTTGAGTGAGAGAAAATTATTTCTTTACGCTTTGACGGAATGCTATATAGCCCTCTAAATACATTTTTTTCCCAATGCACACTGAATTGCCGTAAAGCTGAACATTATTGTCAGATATATATAATTGAGTATATACCACCCGCTGTCAAACCTTACATGGACACATCTTATTACGTAATAAATACAAACAGTGCCAAGCAAGATAGCAATCTTTATTACTCTTTCTCTAATTTAAAATGCACATATACTTCATGTTATTACATACTTTAAATGTCCGTTTTTGCATTTCCATGTTTCATGATTTCATCTTTTGGTGTAAAGCAATGCTTTCACTTGTTTTTGAAGTAAAGAAATATTACAGATAAACATCTTTAATCACTTCCTATACATTAAAATGTCCATTATCTTTTTATATTGCATACATTTGGATACTTTTTTTTTATTCGTTTGATGTGTTAGAAAAAATGAATAATAATGACAATGATTTAGGGTAGATAAACTGGTGTTCCCTTTAACATATATCCACATTCCTTCTTCAACTTCAGAGTTGTAGAATTATAGAGAAAACTGCGCATTTCATACATTATGACACTGTGTCGATGCCACTGCTGGTGGATATTTATTTCCCCGAGGATATCACCAGCCCAGTAGTCAGCACTTTTGTACTGACATGAATTATCATTGATATGGTTATATTTATAAATTAACTGTTTTCAAAATTTTGAATTTTTGAAATACTAAGGCTTTTCGACCTCAGGTTTAGATTACCTTAGCTGTATTTGGCAAAACTTTAAAAAACTTTGGTCCTCAATGTTCTTCAACTTCGTATTTTATTTTGCCTTTTAAACTTTTTGGGGTTCGGGCGTCACTGATGTGTCTTTTGTAGACGAAACGCGCGTCTGGCGTATATACAAAATTTAGTCCTGGCATCTATGATGAGTTTATTGACAGAATCGGGTGATTTGACTTGAATCCAATACAAAATATGCATTTGTACGAACAGAACACATACAGTAAAAATACAAGAATGATGATTTTTTTTACAGTGAACATTTAAATTACAATAGACAGCTGACCGTAGGATAAAGTATGATACAGATTCAGTAGGACATTTTTATTCTGAAGAACTATATAGGCGTTTATGTATGTGTATGTGTATATTATACATTTTTTTTAATTTATTTTAAATCTTATTTCAGCTGCATTTACAGCGACATTACCTTTAGAAGTATAGTCCCATACAAAGTAATCGTTGATAATGCAGGACCAGCAGGTGAATATGATGGCGCCGGTTCTTTGACAGTTCAAACAGCGGGTGTTTTCTCATTGTCTGTGTCCATGATGTCATGCCTCCCTCAATCGTCTCACCTTACTCTAAGGAGGAATGGGGTGATTTTGATGTGGCTATTCACTAACAAGAATTATGATATGGCATCCCAAACCATCAACGTTAATCTGGCAGCCAATCAGCCAATGACCTAATTACTGTATAAATGAACAGTGGGTCGGGCCTGTATACTGCAGTTCTGATACCCTAAATATATAAGTTGTGCCCCAACATATAAGCAGTCAATGCTATTGAATAAAGTTTACCATTTTGATATTGTCATACTTTTTTTTATCAAGTAGTAAGATAACAAACGCATTCAAAGTGTTGCTTAGACTTGTGTGTACATTATACACGAAACAAAAGGTTTATTCGATGTATGCATTATTAGACATGTTACGAAAGGAATATTCTCGACGCTGAGGTTGACAAATTAGACTTTAAACTTGGGGACTGTGTCAAAACATTGATTATCGAGGAAACAGGCAAAATTCGGTTTGAGAGATGTTAACCAGGTATCCTACGCGTAACTTGTTCACTAAAAATAATACAAATTTATAATAATCATTTTCTGATATATTGCTTGTGATTATAGAATGGGAAAGGTGAACGTGTTTTGTTTTGTTTTTGTTTGGGTTTTTTTTTGGGGGGGGAGGGGGCAGACGATGTAGTTTTAGTATGCACTTCTGAAGAAAATCAAATAATAAGGCCAGTTTGATTTTTACTTTTATAAATACGATATCAATCTGTTAATCCGCTACTGACCCTCGTCCTGAAAATGCATGAATATTTGTCACTGGACGAAAATCAATCAACATTCAATCAATCTCTGCAAAACCCGCACAAAGCATTACAGTATGGTTGATTTTGTTGGTATGTTTCCATTGGCTTCCACTGACTTAAACGTCTTATAGTGTGTTCCACGTACGAACATTTAATTAATTAATTTATTTAATTTATTTGATTACTTTGATTAATGGTTGAACATCTAATTAAATGCCCGTCACTGTTGAGTTCGATTTTTTTTTTAAAAGCAAGTTACTTAGTTTCAAAGATTTGGCGAGGATTTTTTTTCCCCGATCCATCACTCCTTTTTTCTCGATTTTATATCCTGTCTGCTGTGCCCTCTCATCCTGTCAGTGATGCAAAATATGAAAACTTAGAAATATTAGGGAGAAACCATTTAACTTCAAAGGGAGGATCGTCCTGAATATGCATGAAATATTTGCCACTTAACGTTGAGCAACTTACAATAAATTAATTTCTCAAAGGGGGGGGGGGGGAGGGTCGGAGTTATTTTCATTTTTCGAGTCAGAAATTCTCATATTTTTCGACGCTTTCAATCAAATCATCTTTTTCAAAATTTAAAACTTTAAGGTGTATTTGTTCTCTCTTTAAATTTGGGATCATGATTTTGTATATCGAAAAACATACCCCACACTTTAATTTTGAAGTTTTACGGTATTTCCGTTATTGGGTATATCATTTTTATTCTTTACATATATACCTTAGACGGATTGAATTAAGATATGGGGTATACGTTAATGAGACAACCGAACGACCTATACAACCTACAGATTTTAAAGATTTTACAAATTGATTATTAATAATTAATTGAAAGTTGTATATTACCAACTTGAAGGTGAAAATACAACATTGCGATTCATTACGATAACAAGATAATGTGATATGAAACTGCCTTGATAAGTATTAAAACATAAAATCGAAAAAATACTGAATTTCGAGGAAGATTTTAAACGGAAAGTTTAAAACAGCTTAGACACATTAAACGAATGGACGCGATATGTTTCGTGATGGGTGTAGTCCTAACCTGTACAAAAGTTAGCTTAAAGCAGACCTGTTGACTGCTTTCCAAGTTAAGTTGAGATAGTTATGGCAGACAAGCAAGTTAATTTCGTCGGTGGTAGGTATGACCTACGGCCTGCTTTATTACGACAGCTGCAGACCTATTGACAAGTCTGCTTCAGACCAGACCTGTTGACAAGTCTTGTATTGATCAGTCCTGAGTACAGTTCCAGACTAGACATGTGGACAAGTTTGCTATTGATCCGTCCTGAGGACAGTTCCAGACTAGACATGTGGACAGGTCTGCTATTGATCAGTCCTGAGGAGAGTTCAAGACTAGACATGTGGACAAGTCTTGTATTGATAAGTCCTGAGGACAGTTCCAGACTTGACATTTGGACAAGTCTGCCATTGATCAGTCATGGGGACAGTCCCAAACTAGACATGTGGACAAGTCTGCTATTGATTAGTCCTGAGGACAGTTCCTGACTAGCCATGTGGACAAGTCTGCTATTGGTCAGTCATGAGGACAGTCCCAGACTTGACATGTTGACAAGTCTGCTATTGATCAGTCCTGAGGAGAGTCCCAATCTACATGTAGCCATGTGGACAAGTCTTCTATTGATCAGTCCTGATGACAGTTCCTGACTAGACATGTTGACAAGTCTTGTATTGATCAGTCCTGAGGACAGTTCCTGACTACACATGTGGACAAGTCTGCTATTGATCAGTCCTGAGGACAGTCCCAGACTAGTCATGTGGACAAGTCTACTATTGATCAGTCCTGAGTACAGTTTGAGATTTGGCCTGTTGACAAGTCTTGTATTGATCAGTCCTGAGGACAGTCCCAGACTAGCCATGTGGACAAGTCTGCTATTGATCAGTCCTGAGAACAGTCCCAGATTAGTCATGTGGACAAGTCTGCTATTGGTCAGTCCTGAGGACAGTTCCAGACTTGACCTGTTGACAAGTCTGATATTGATCAGTCCTGAGGAGAGTTCAAGACTAGACATGTGGACAAGTCTTGTATTGATCAGTCCTGAGGACAGTTCCAGACTAGACCTGTTGACAAGTCTTGTATTGATCAGTCCTTAGGACAGTCCCAGACTAGACATGTGGACAAGTCTGCTATTGATCCGTCCTGAGGACAGTTTCAGACTAGACCTGTTGACAAGTCTTGTAATGATCAGTCCTGAAGACAGTCCTAGACTAGACATGTGGACATCTCTGTTATTGATCCGTCCTGAGGGCAGTGCCTGACTAGACATATAGACAAGTCTTGTATTGATCAGTCCTGAGGACAGTTCCAGACAAGACATGCGGACAAGTCTGCTATTGATCAGTTCTGAGGACAGTCCCAGACTAGACATGTGGACAAGTCTGCTATTGATCAGTTTTGAGGACAGTTCCAGACTAGACATGTGGACAAGTCTGCTATTGATCAGTCATGAGGACAGTCCCAGACTTGACATGTTGACAAGTTTGTTATTGATCAGTCATAAGGACAGTTCCAGACCAGACATGTGGACAAATCTGCTATTGATCAGTCCTGAGGACAGTTCCAGACTAGACCTGTTGACAAGTCTTGTAGTGATCAGTCCTGAGGACAGTCCCAGACTAAACATGTAGACAAATCTACTATTAATCAGTCCTGAGGACAGTCCCAGACTAGACATGTGGACAAGATTGCTATTGATCAGTCCTGAGGACAGTTCCAGACTAGACATGTGGAAAAGTCTGCTATTGATCAGTCCTGAGGACAGTTCCAGACAAAACCTGTTGACAAGTCTTGTATTGATCAGTCAGGTTTAGCTAGCTATAAAACCAGGTTCAATCCACCATTTTCTACATTAGAAAATGCCTGTACCAAGTCAGGAGTGTGACAGTTGTTGTCCATTCGTTTGATGTGTTTGGACTTTTGATTTTGCCTTTTGATTTTTGATTTTCCTTTTTGAATTTTCCTCGGAGTTCAGTATTTTTGTGTTTTTACTTTTTCCTGAGGACAGTCCCAGACTAGACATGTAGACAAGTCTGCTGTTGATCAGTCCTGAGGACAGTCCCAGACTAGTCATGTGGACAAGTCTGCTATTGATCAGTCCTGAGGACAGTTCCAGACTTGATCTGTTGACAAGTCTGATATTGATCAGTCCTGAGGACAGTCCCAGACTAGACATGTAGACAAGTCTGCTACTGATCAGTCCTGAGGACAGTCCCAGACTAGACATGTGGACAAGTCTGTTATTGATCAGTTCTGAGGACAGTTCCAGACTTGACATGTCGACAAATCTTGTATTGATCAGTCCTGAGGACAGTTCCAGAGTAGACATGTAAACAAGTCTGCTATTGATCAGTCCTGAGGACAGTCCCAGGCTAGACATGTTGACAAGTCTTGTATTGATCAGTCCTGATGACAGTTCCAGACTAGACATGTGAACAAGTCTGGTATTGATGTCCTGAGGACAGTTCCAAACTTGACATGTAGACAAGTCTGCTATTGA
The DNA here is from genome assembly GCA_037788925.1 of Mytilus galloprovincialis. NCBI lineage: Eukaryota > Metazoa > Mollusca > Bivalvia > Mytilida > Mytilidae > Mytilus > Mytilus galloprovincialis. The sequence goes on along the minus strand of CM075343.1, from coordinate 39,128,285 downwards.
TCAGTCTCGAGGACAGGTTCAGACTAGACATGTGGACAAGTCTGCTATTGATCAATCCTGCGGACAGTCCTTGACTAGCCATTTGGACAAGTCTGCTATGATCAGTCCTGAGGAGAGTCCCAGACTAGACATTTGGACAAGTCAGCTATTGATCCGTGCTGAGGACAGTCCCGGACTAGACATGTAGACAAGTCTGCTATTAATCAGTCATGAGGACAGTCCCAGACTAGACATGTGGATACGTCTGCTATTGATCAGTCCTGAGGACAGTTCCAGACTAGCCATGTGGACAAGTGTTCTATTGATCAGTCCTGATGACAGTTCCTGACTAGACATGTTGACAAGTCTTGTATTGATCAGTCCTGATGACAGTTTCAGACTAGACATGTGAACAAGTCTGCTATTGATCAGTCCTGAGGACAGTTCCTGACTACACATGTGGACAAGTCTGCTATTGATCAGTCCTGAGGACAGTCCCAGACTAGTCATGTGGACAAGTCTACTATTGATCAGTCCTGAGTACAGTTTGAGATTTGGCCTGTTGACAAGTCTTGTATTGATCAGTCCTGAGGACAGTCCCAGACTAGCCATGTGGACAAGTCTGCTATTGATCAGTCCTGAGAACAGTCCCAGATTAGTCATGTGGACAAGTCTGCTATTGGTCAGTCCTGAGGACAGTTCCAGACTTGACCTGTTGACAAGTCTGATATTGATCAGTCCTGAGGAGAGTTCAAGACTAGACATGTGGACAAGTCTTGTATTGATCAGTCCTGAGGACAGTTCCAGACTAGACCTGTTGACAAGTCTTGTATTGATCAGTCCTTAGGACAGTCCCAGACTAGACATGTGGACAAGTCTGCTATTGATCCGTCCTGAGGACAGTTCCAGACTAGACCTGTTGACAAGTCTTGTAATGATCAGTCCTGAAGACAGTCCAAGACTAGACATGTGGACATCTCTGTTATTGATCCGTCCTGAGGGCAGTGCCTGACTAGACATATAGACAAGTCTTGTATTGATCAGTCCTGAGGACAGTTCCAGACAAGACATGCGGACAAGTCTGCTATTGATCAGTTCTGAGGACAGTCCCAGACTAGACATGTGGACAAGTCTGCTATTGATCAGTTTTGAGGACAGTTCCAGACTAGACATGTGGACAAGTCTTGTATTGATCAGTCCTGAGGACAGTCCCAGACTAGACATGTGGACAAATCTGCTATTGATCAGTCATGAGGACAGTCCCAGACTTGACATGTTGACAAGTTTGTTATTGATCAGTCATGAGGACAGTTCCAGACCAGACATGTGGACAAATCTGCTATTGATCAGTCCTGAGGACAGTTCCAGACTAGACCTGTTGACCAGTCTTGTAGTGATCAGTCCTGAGGACAGTCCCACACTAAACATGTAGACAAATCTACTATTAATCAGTCCTGAGGACAGTCCCAGACTAGACATGTGGACAAGATTGCTATTGATCAGTCCTGAGGACAGTTCCAGACTAGACATGTGGAAAAGTCTGCTATTGATCAGTCCTGAGGACAGTTCCAGACAAAACCTGTTGACAAGTCTTGTATTGATCAGTCCTGAGGACAGTCCCAGACTAGACATGTAGACAAGTCTGCTGTTGATCAGTCCTGAGGACAGTCCCAGACTAGTCATGTGGACAAGTCTGCTATTGATCAGTCCTGAGGACAGTTCCAGACTTGATCTGTTGACAAGTCTGATATTGATCAGTCCTGAGGACAGTCCCAGACTAGACATGTAGACAAGTCTGCTACTGATCAGTCCTGAGGACAGTCCCAGACTAGACATGTGGACAAGTCTGTTATTGATCAGTTCTGAGGACAGTTCCAGACTTGACATGTCGACAAATCTTGTATTGATCAGTCCTGAGGACAGTTCCAGAGTAGACATGTGAACAAGTCTGCTATTGATCAGTCCTGAGGACAGTCCCAGGCTAGACATGTTGACAAGTCTTGTATTGATCAGTCCTGATGACAGTTCCAGACTAGACATGTGAACAAGTCTGGTATTGATGTCCTGAGGACAGTTCCAGACTTGACATGTAGACAAGTCTGCTATTGATCAGTCTCGAGGACAGGTTCAGACTAGACATGTGGACAAGTCTGCTATTGATCAATCCTGCGGACAGTCCCTGACTAGCCATTTGGACAAGTCTGCTATGATCAGTCCTGAGGAGAGTCCCAGACTAGACATTTGGACAAGTCAGCTATTGATCCGTGCTGAGGACAGTCCCGGACTAGACATGTAGACAAGTCTGCTATTAATCAGTCATGAGGACAGTCCCAGACTAGACATGTGGATACGTCTGCTATTGATCAGTCCTGAGGACAGTTCCAGACTAGCCATGTGGACAAGTGTTCTATTGATCAGTCCTGATGACAGTTCCTGACTAGACATGTTGACAAGTCTTGTATTGATCAGTCCTGATGACAGTTTCAGACTAGACATGTGAACAAGTCTGCTATTGATAAGTCCTGAGGACAGTTCCAGACTTGACATTTGGACAAGTCTGCCATTGATCAGTCATGGGGACAGTCCCAAACTAGACATGTGGACAAGTCTGCTATTGATTAGTCCTGAGGACAGTTCCTGACTAGCCATGTGGACAAGTCTGCTATTGGTCAGTCATGAGGACAGTCCCAGACTTGACATGTTGACAAGTCTGCTATTGATCAGTCCTGAGGAGAGTCCCAATCTACATGTAGCCATGTGGACAAGTCTTCTATTGATCAGTCCTGATGACAGTTCCTGACTAGACATGTTGACAAGTCTTGTATTGATCAGTCCTGAGGACAGTTCCTGACTACACATGTGGACAAGTCTGCTATTGATCAGTCCTGAGGACAGTCCCAGACTAGTCATGTGGACAAGTCTACTATTGATCAGTCCTGAGTACAGTTTGAGATTTGGCCTGTTGACAAGTCTTGTATTGATCAGTCCTGAGGACAGTCCCAGACTAGCCATGTGGACAAGTCTGCTATTGATAGGTCCTGAGAACAGTCCCAGATTAGTCATGTGGACAAGTCTGCTATTGGTCAGTCCTGAGGACAGTTCCAGACTTGACCTGTTGACAGGTCTGATATTGATCAGTCCTGAGGACAGTCCCAGACTAGACATGTAGACAAGTCTGCTATTGATCAGTCATGAGGACAGTCCCAGACTAGACATGTGAACAAGTCGCCTATTGATCAGTTCTGAGGACAGTTCCAGACTTGACATGTCGACAAATCTTGTATTGATCAGTCTTGAGGACAGTTCCAGACTAGACATGTGAAAAAGTCTGCTATTGATCAGTCCTGAGGACAGTCCCAGACTAGACATGTTGACAAGTCTTGTAATGATTAGTCCTGATGACAGTGACAGACTAGACATGTGAACAAGTCTAGTATTGATGTCCTGAGGACAGTTCCAGACTTAACATGTAGACAAGTCTGCTATTGATCAGTCTCGATGACAGATTCAGACTAGACATGTGGACAAGTCTGCTATTGATCAGTCCTGCGGACAGTTCCTGACTAGCCATATGGACAAGTCTGCTATTGATCAGTCCTGAGGACAGTTCCAGACTTGACCTGTGGACAAGTATTCTATTGATCAGTCCTGATGACAGTTCCTGACTAGACATGTTGACAAGTCTTGTATTGATCAGTCCTGATGACAGTTCCAGGCTAGACATGTGAAAAAGTCTGTCATTGATCAGTCATGGGGACAGTTCCAGACTAGACATGTGGACAAGTCTGCTATTGATCCGTGCCGAGGACAGTCCCAGACTAGACATGTAGACAAGTCTGCTATTAATCAGTCCTGAGGACAGTCCCAGACTAGACATGTGGACAAGTCTGCTATTGATCAGTCCTGAGGACAGTTCCAGACTTGACCTGTGGACAAGTCTTCTATTGATCAGTCCTGATGACAGTTCCTGACTAGACATGTTGACAAGTCTTGTATTGATCAGTCCTGATGACAGTTCCAGGCTAGACATGTGAAAAAGTCTGTCATTGATCAGTCATGGGGACAGTTCCAGACTTGACATGTGGACAAGTCTGCCATTGATCAGTCCTTGGGACAGTCCCAGACTAGACATGTGGACAAGTCTGCTATTGATCAGTCCTGAGGACAGTTCCTGACTAGCCATGTGGACAAGTCTGCTATTGATCAGTCCTGAGGAGAGTCCCAGACTTGACATGTTGACAAGTCTGCTATTGATCAGTCCTGAGGAGAGTCCCAGACTAGCCATGTGGACAAGTCTTATATTGATCAGTTCTGATGACAGTTCCTGACTAGACATGTTGACAAGTCTTGTATTGATCAGTCCTGAGGACAGTTCCTGACTAGATATGTGGAAAAGTCTTGTATTGATCAGTCCTGAGGACAGTTCCAGACTAGACCTGTTGACAAGTCTTGTATTGTTCAGTCCTGAGGACAGTCCCAGACTAGACATGTAGACAAGTCTGCTATTGATCAGTCCTGAGGACAGTCCCAGACTAGTCATATGGACAAGTCTGCTATTGATCAGTCCTTTGCCAGTACAGTAGAGTGCGTCATAGCTGTTGTACGATAGTATGGTATCTCCTTATCCAAATATCCAGTCAATGAGACGTATGAGTTAGGTGGTATAGTAATATTCTTGACTTCTGCGCTCTTGATGATTCCTAATCTGTTGTTGTTCTTCAGAAATTCTTGTTCACGTTGTAAAACACAACGGAATGTAAGGTACCATGGTGTAGTGAGACAACTGTTCTGCAAAAATCGATGTCTAAGTTCTTGTCCAAAAGTATCCATGATTGCTGCAAGTGTGTTGGTTCCAAGCAAGAGTGGTACTGTTTGGTTGTATCTGCTGTCTGGTACTACCAATAGTATGCAAGAGTGTTTTTGCTTATGTCCAGGTATTCCCAATTCAACTTCCGTATATCCAAGATATGGTAGCTGCTGACCATCAGCGCATTCAATGTCCAGTGATGTATCTAAGTTCTTGAAAGGTGTTGCTATGTGTTCCCGAAAGAAGCTGTTGCTTATGGTGGAAACGGTTGAGCCAGTGTCCAAAAGTGTTAGGTTTCCTTTCCGTTTATAAAAATCTGTGTTTCAGTTGGTGTTCCAAAAAATCCTGCTGGTGTCTTAACTCTGTTGCTTCTGGGAACTTGTTGTCTTGCTATACCTATGGATGTCCCCCCTTCATAGGTTGCTGCCAGTTTAAATCCTTTTTACTGTGGTCCAATCTCACATTGCAGTTTGCCTTCCTGTGTCCAAATTGTCCGCATCTCCAGCACTCAAAATTATCTCTGGTGTTCCTTTGCGATTGTTGTCTTGTGTTGTTGTTGTTCTGTTGTCCTTTACCTTTCTGTTGTTGTTGACCATTCCATGGTTGTTGTTGTTGTCAATGTTGTTGTTGTTGTTGTTGCCAAGGTGGTTGTTGTTGTTGCCATTGTTGTTGTTGTTGTTGCCTTTGTTGTTGTTGCCATGGAGGTGTCTGTTTGTTTGTCTCATAAGTGTCCATCCTATTTACCAGTTGATGTATCATTCCTTTGAGTTCTTCAATTTCCGATGGTGCTTCTTTAACATCAGTTGCTGCCTTGCTGGTGTGTGGCTTAGCTGAATGTGATGACTCCCTCAGTAAATGATCACCCTCTATCTGACGTATGGCTACCCTAAGTGCATCAAATGTCTTGATGGTATCATACTTGTGGCCGGATATGTCTTTTAAAGATGTCCTAAGTCCAGTCCAAAGCAAAGATCGTAGCATCTCATCAATGTCCTTGGTTTGTACTAATCCTCTTTCCTTTGATTTCCCGAGTATACTCTCTAGTCGACAACTCCAGGTAGTAACGCTCTCATCTGTTCCTTGACGTGCGCTGTAAAATTCCGCCAATAATTCTTCTTTCTTTTAATTTCCACACTGCCATATACACTGTCTAGTTTCTGTAGTATCTCTTGAACTGAAGCATCTAAATCCAGTCTCATGGCAACCATTCCAGCTTCTCCACGTAAAGATCTTCTGACAGTGTTGAGTACGGCGTCTTTGTCGTAGTTCTGCCTCATAAGGACTCTCACCTCATGCCTCCATACCTCAAACGTTACATCTCCAGCTTTGGTTTCAGTTCCGGAAAACCATGCTATCTTCGGTGGATGGTTAATAATTGTCTTGGTGACTTTATCTTCTGGTTTTGATGGTATAGGTGGTGGTTGTAACTCAATTTTGGCCTCTGGTTCCTCCTTTATCTTTCCTTTCAACTTAAAATATCGCATCATCCAATCGGTAAGTTCCTCTGGAGTATCTGCCTTGGGTTTAACTCCCATCTTTGCAAATGCATCCATCATCTTCTTAATGTCAGGATCTATCTCTAATGAAGGACTCTTCGGTTGATGAGTAATGACCTTATCTTCTCCTTCAGCCATGATGTAAGTATGTGTGTATACAACTTACCTGATTACAGTAATGTGTGTAGTAATGATAAATGTAAAATCAAAATATGCAGTACACAAAAAAAATATAATCAAAGTAAAAATCAAATGCAATACAATGTACACTCACCAAATTACAATGTAAATACTCAGCAATGTGCACTTCCTGTAAAAGGGTTGGTCAGAAATGTGAAACTTTTATGCTCACACTAAATCAGGGACACAATAATATCTCAACTCAGTATCAATCATGTAAAGTCACTAAGTCAATGTCTACTAGTGTCAACTCAAGTACCTACTAACTACCAAACTATCAAAGAACTAACCCAAATTATAGCAACACTGAAAGATCAAAGTAATCTGAAAGTTCAAAGTAAGTATGTCACGGGTAGGTTTACATGCAATAAGGAAAGGATGGAATGTGTGTATTAGCAGGTAATTGTCATATATAGGATTTCATGCACATGCACCTTACATACGGTATAACACTACTACTATTCTGTAAATGATTACGTAAATTTAATGTTCCTAATTGAATAAGTTTAAATATTATTTGTTTTTAGAGTACAAATCACATATAACGCCAATAAACACAAATGTTAAACACAATATATGATACTACATGTACATAACTAAGTACTATAAGTCACATAACATTTCACACATGTATGCAATAACCCATAAAGTAAACCCATGCACCTATCATCAGTGTGTGAATATGAAAGAAAAATAAATTTAAAAAAAAAATTCCTATGTGTATCTACCTAAGAGAGAAAAAAAAATCAGGATCAATTATCCAAAATCAAAGTGTATGGGTGTAAGTGTCAATTAATAAAGTCAAGGTACCAGGATTATAATTTAGTACGCCATACGATTTATGAACATGGTACTTAGCTTAAAGATAAACATAACTCTTATTGCAAAGGAACATACTAACGTTCACAGTCAATTAATGATAAATTCGCCATAGGCTTCACAAATTAAACTGAGGATGAGAAATGCATACTAACACAATTCTAATTTGAAACTCAAAGCTAATACAAAATTAGCAATATTCAATATCTGCCTAGAATAACGAAAAAAAAAAAACATATTACGAAAATTGACTGAAAGTGTTTCATTTAGTCGGATCCCATATCTTTTATTTTTTAAGCTCTAACAGACATGACAGACTACTATAAAAACCCATATGTTACTAACTCCTTAATATGACGGTTTACCTAGTATACATTTGCATTGCTATACGATGTGTCTCACTTTTTTATTAATATGATTCACCAGCTTGTTTCCGGATCATATGAATTGTCCTTTTTGGAGACATATGGTGTTGGTAATGTATTTCTTCTGAATGTTCATGTCCGAATTTTCTCTACTTTGGTCTATTCATCATACTTACGATAGTAAGAAGAATACGTATCTCATTGTTGATGCGTTCGGTGACCTTTAGTTGTTTTGGTCATTTGGTCTCATGTGGAGATTTTTCTCATTGGCAATACCACATCTACTTTTTTATAAGACAGTTAAACATTGGCTATGAATATTGCGTTAAAGTATGGCGAAGAATATCATAATTAAAAATGGGTTAGGAATATTTCGTTAAAGTATGGCGGAAAACTAAATAATTACAAATGTTTTAATAATATTGCGTTTAAGGACGGCGGATAACATAATAATTAAAAATGGGTCAGGAATATTGCGTTAAAGTATGGAGGAGAATATAATGATTAAAACGGGTTAGGAATATTTCGTTGAAGAAGTGATTTTGTACTGTTGAATAAGGTCAAAACTGACTGCATCTTAAGCTATGCCACTGAATTTAAGACACCCTTAACTTTGCAGTTGCACATTTTTAGTTGAGCCTCTGTTGATCAGTCATATCGAAACCACCCAAAATATAGTTCACTGTATGTACAAGTCTGGTTTAGCATACCTAGAAGGGATGTTTTAAGTTTTGCCTTAATTGTTATACATCTTTGTATCATAATAAATGTGTCTAGGGCTTGTAGAAATACCACAATATGATGGATTATATTTACATTCTCGACTGAGGATACATCGTGACTTCTACATCAAATATGGGAACAAAAGACTTATACATAGAATCTATCTCAGAAAGAAGAAATGGAAGATTTTGTAGAATATCAAAAACGTGAAATATTACTTCTATCAATCAAACTGTTATCTATAATTAACTTCATTACTTCTATCAATCAAACTGTTATCTATAATTAACTTCAGAAGACGAATTCGAAAAAGTGCAAATTTCGACGAGGATTTGCCTTAGCAAAAGACGTCTGACTGTACTATGTAAACATGGTTTGCAATTCAACGTTTTTACCGATTGAAGTTGATAATGTCAAATGACAGATGTAGTTTTACTCAATGAAAATTGTTAATATCTCGATCTCTGTAGATTACATTGACCTGAAGAAATAGTTTTAATACACGCATTGCTGCAGAAAATAACTGCAGGTAAAAGAAATTATATGAGGCATACAAAATTATTTCTTAAAATTGGACATAACTTGAAATAAATTTAGTTTAGGTGTTTTAGAATTATCCAGGCTAACAATTTGTATAAAACAAATCAGTACAAATATAACAGCTACTACGATAAGGTATGGACAAAGTGTTCCACGGGCTTCTTCTCCTGGTCCAATGTCGTATTTCCGTTCGCAGGCAGTATCCGCAGGGGACAGTCATACATCTTAACGGACATATTCTGCGCTAGGTGGTGAGCCAGAGCTACAATGTAACCGCCGACCTTCTTTCCAGGTTGCATCAAAAGAAAGGTCACTGTCTCAGTACCGGACGCCGAATTTCTCCAACTCACAAAAACTTATATCTTATGATATTAAAAGTTGAAGCTATTCATATTCTTCATTATCAAAGAACGCAAGAATTTATCCTTTATAATAAACCTCCATCTGTTCCGTCAGATCAGCTGTAAGTTGTAAGTTGTTTACACACGTTATCGACAGACGACAACAGAACTGTTACTGTGACCCAGATATATAGGCGATATATCCTAAGATTATAACAGGAAATCAGTTTTACATCAGTAAAACGTTGTTATCTCCCTTAGTGTCGGAATCTACCTTTAATCATCCGTGAATACACGTGTCTCTTCTGAGGTTATAGCGAGAGTCGATGGTCAGAAATATGATCGCACGGATTTTAAATGCAAACGAATGGTCACATGTCATGAATATTCATGAACGTTCAGCGAACTTAATTTTATTTATTCATGAACGTTCAACGAACTAAATTTTCTCCCTCACTACGTTCGTCCGAATATAAACTAATTATATTCTATGACCTAAACAAAGAACAAACGACATAATGTAGGTGTGCTACTCGCTATAACCTCGAGACAAAGGGAAACTAGTAATTTTATAGTATAATTGAGCTGAATAATATCATAAAACATAATGATTAGAATCCAAGACAGTTAAGCTTAATTAATGTATGTCAATAACCAGACTACTGAACAGGTAGGCAAAATAGTTTTAGAAATTATAACATTATTACCCCTTCTATATATATCAGATTCAATATTGAAAGAAACATAAGTATCATTTTTTTTTTATGTTACACATCTTTAAATTTGCGATCTCACTGTAGCGTAAAATTCCTGCATAACCAACTAACATCATTGAACAAATTATAGCATTCGGCAAATGAACACGATCAGTACCAATTTTGTCCACTATCTTCTGTAAATGATCTGCTGTAATTGGCTCTTTTTTCAAAACTGGTTTACTATAAATTCTCTTACCTCCTTCATTCATCATCTGAATAGGCGTGTCTTCGCACGGATCATACACTAACCTTAAATCATGATACCACTTTATGTTATAGGAATGAGCTACTAAAACTGACTCAGATACGGATTGCTGCACAAGGCCACTAATATAAACTGCAACGGATGATACACTTGCGGGCAACGGAATAACTTTATATGTTATACACCATTCTTTATTTTTTTTTAAATACACATCATACTTTTTATTTGTTGAAATTGCTTTACTGCTTTTTACAATATTGAAAATGCTTTTTTTACATCCAGTAAACTGTTGATTCGAATTCGAAAACTGAGAAATGTCCCTCCATGTTACACTGTCCTGTGACAAATAAACATAAATAAAACTAAGCACAACTTAGTTAAATAATAAATATAAATATATCACTATAACATAACAATCATGCAAAGTGCATCTTCAACAAAAGCACAAGGTGCATATTTCATTTTTAAAAACCGCACAAGATGCGTTGTTGCTGTTAAACCGTACAAGGTGCATTTTCATTCTTTAATCCCACAAGGTGCATTTTTTTGTACTTTAACCGCACATTGTGCTTCTCAATTATCAACTGCACAAGGTGCTTCGCAATTACAAACTGCACAAGATGCATCTCAGTTATAAAATTATCAACTGCACAAGGTGCTTCTCAATTATTAACTCCCCAAGGTACCTCTTAATTATAAACTGCACAAGGTGCTTCGCAATTACAAACTGTACAATATGCATATCAATTATAAATGTATAAACTGCACAAGGTGCATCTTAATTATAAAATTATGAACTGCGCAAGGTGCTTCTCAATTATATACTGCACAAGGTGCATCTCAATTATGAACTGCGCAATGTGCTTCTCAAGTATATACTGCACAAGGTGCATCTCAATTATAAACCACACAAGGTGCTTCTCAAATTAAAACCACCAAAGGTGCATCTCCATTCTTTAAAGTTATTTGAACTAATAATGTTTACATTTGGAAGCGTGTGGATACATTCCGTAGTGGTTACCTATTTCGATACGTGTATTTTACCTTGTAGTAAACATTTACACCCGATAGTAAAATTGTGCATTGAACCGTTCAAAGGAATGTGACCTACTACGAGAGGTCGGTCATTTAAAGACGTATCAACCGTATCATATACGTTGACGTATCCGCATCTGTAGATATACCAAAAAACAGTATGTGATCCCAAGCTTTAATTCTATATACTTTAATTAATGCAAATGGGCGACTGATTAATTTCTAATGCAGAAATTTACAAAACAATTAGGAAATATCGAGTTTTTGTGGAACACGTAATCCGACTTTTAAAAATATTCCGGATATTTAGATAGCTGGTCCGTCTAAAGATCGGGAGTCATGAAAATAGTCCTATGAACAACAGTCTGCTTGTTAAGATGATGATAGTGTCATTTTTATTCTGATTTATTATCATAATTTTCTTTCACGATTCACTATCAATACATACATATTCGTACATTTTGGTTACTTAGAATCGGGATTAACATACAATCTTACCAGTACTTGCACGACACAAACAAGATGCCTTTCAAAATAGGTATCATTATAATTGCCTTGACAGTTGATAAGCGTATCTGCAAGAAAAGAAATTACTCAAATTGAATGTATATCATTCTTATATAAATAAATGACATAAGGAACTCATCGTACACGAATATGTTCAAACATGCATTCATATTATTTAGTAAAACAATATGTACAAACATTCCGTACTCAAAAATTAAGGACGTCCGCTTGTCCTGTTTTGGGGATTTTTGTCAGATTTTCGGATTGCTCTGGTTTTATACATTTGAATGCATTAAAAAAAGCCCACTTACCCTATTTTTTCTTTTTATAAATCTTTTGTATTTATAATTAAAAGCCATCTGTTAAAGTCTTATAAAATCCTTATTATTTTTTAGTACTTTTTGAGAACTTAAACTTGTCAATGATAAAGCTACGAAAAATCAAGAAAGAACAGTTTCCTGTCAAATTTTCAATGGCTAATATCTTAAAAACATGCATACGGACCTATAATTTTGTTTCGCTCTTTAGATTTCTTTAATAATCCCCTATAAATATATACCAGTGTTATGAAAAGCTTGTTATTTTGAAACTTCCTTAACGAATAACGTAACAAACGTAAACGAAATGTCACCTTTTCGATTTTTGGCGTTACAAAGGAAGTTAAATCCAGAATGGTTTCGCACACATGTTTGTTTATTTTCTTTTATTGAATAATGTAAATGCATGTTTGAACATATTCGTGTACGATGTTTTCCTTATGTCATTCATGATTTTCTCTCTTGCAGATACGCGTATCAACTTTTAAGGCAATCATAATGACATCTATTTTAGCAGGCATTTTGTTTGTGCTGATTTGTCGTGCAAGTACTGGTAAGACTGTATGTTACCAAAATATGTATGCATTGATAGCTGATAGTGTTTCAAGAAAATTATGATGATAATTCTTGAACTTGAAAACTAGAATATTGCTGATATTGTTATACCACTATTCAAGGTAAGGGGAGGGTTGGAATCCCGCTAACACGTTTACCCCGCCATATTATGTATGTCCAACGTCAGGAGCCTTTAATTTAGTGGTTGTCGTTTGTTTATGTGTTACATTTTATTATTGAAAAATGAAAAATTAACGTACATTGCATATTTAAACGAAGACGTAATTAGGCCTTTGCTAGTCTTGTATGGTTTTTTTTTCTAATTTACGTCTAGTGTTTGGCTGATATATGGACCCCTTCCCTTTAAAAAGTTTTTATGTATGCCTATGGCCTTTGTTAGTTTTGTATGGTTTTTTTTTAAATTGTAGTTCATATATATGTTTTTGAGTGTAGTATGACGTCCATGTTCACTCAACTACATTGTGTAGTTCACATTTTCATTTTTTGGCCAACTTGGGGCCACGTTTGGTTGCGGGATTTTTCATGCTTTGTTGCAGACCCATTGGTGGCATTCGGCTGCAATTTTTTTTTGCCCATTTCCATTCTCGTTTATAAATATGACACAATACACGAGAGATAGATTTTAGGGTTACAAGACCAACCCCCTGAGTCTGACATATCCTTCATAGGAAATAAAATATGCATATGCCAGAAAGTATGTCAATTAGTTTGAATATATATATATCTACATTATATAACAATAAATTTTCATTATTAAAATTTAAAAACACGATATCAAAATTAATCAAAAGAGACATACTGGAGTAAAATAAGTAGAAGGTTATCAAAAAAAAAATATTTATTGAAAATGTTCACTGATTACAGAGAAAAAATCAATCTGTCTTCCTATTGAAGAATGTACAATGGAACCTGTTTAAACCGAACCTCTTCGGGACTTACAATCGGTTTTGGCCGATGTTCGGTTTTATCACGTTCACAATTCACATGATTTGATTTGATATGACGGATATAACATGATTCGGTTTAGTCCGGTTTCACTGTTCTAAGCATGATTGGAAAATTCTATATAAATCTCCAACTACTTTTGAAGATTTGCAAACATTCTTAAAAAGTACAGACATTTCAATTGATATTTTAAAGTTTGTCTTTCTATGTTGTGATGTTACACTATTGTGTATGTAAGGTTGAAGATTGGTTCCTTTAAAACGTTTGAACCTGCGGCATTTTTTACTTGTTCTTATTCAGAAACCTGACGTTCTGTTGTTTTCTTTTGTTGATGTGGTTCATAAATGTTTCTCGTATCTCGTTTCTTATATAGGTTAGACCGTTTTTTTTTCCTGTTTGAATGGTGTTACACGTCTAGTCATTTTTGGGGTCCTTTAGTTCTTATTGTTTGGTGTGAGCCAAGGCTCCGTGTTAAAACCCTTAATTTGACCTTTAATGGTTTACTATAACTTGTGAATTGGATGGAGATTTAACTCATTTGCACTCTTACCACATCTTCTTAAATCTATATATGGCTAATAGCAAATACGGGATTTGAACGTGAAACGAACTCTTACAGCCGATTACATTGAGTGTGTAGTGAGAGGTAGAATCATTGGCTAGCTTTCTTGTTAGCTGAACCGTGAAGTCATTTTTAGGTAAGGTATACTTCCCTTCTTTCAAAGTAGTTTAGTACTACAGACAGATAGATTGGTTATCTGTCGGACTAGTCTACTTTTAAAGAAGGCTAGTTTACCTTACCTTATAATGGCTTCACGGTTCAGCTACATGTAGCAAGCAAGGTTACCAATGTTTCTAACTTTCCCTACACACTCAATGTAATCGGCTGTAATCTATTAGCAAATCATTTAATCTTATTTTTATAATTTAAGACATTATTACTGTTAATCTAATTGTCATTTCAGACAATTAACTTATACCTACTGGCCTGTGTTGAGGAATGATAGGATAACAAGACAGAAGAACTTAAATCAAAGTAAAGAAAGTACAATAGATATATCATAGCGGGCAAGAATTTGATTACTCTGTTTTGATAAAGTTTGAATGATCATGAATTTATTCTTAAAAATGGAATTTACTGTTGTATAATGTTTATATATTCGTTAGAAACTAATAGACATACTTCTTTGCATCTGGCTATTTTCATGTTTACTCTAAATGATATGCCAATTAAGGATATTTGCTTGTCATGTTTTGGAATTTTTGTCAGATTTTGGAAATCCTTTGGATTTATCTATTTGAATGTCTTAAAAAAAAATTGACCATGGACTCCCATTTTTCTTTTAATAAATCTTTTACATGTATAATTACAAGCCATTTGTACGAGTCTTATAAAATCTTATTTATTTTTTAATAGTTTTTTGGGAACTTTAAGTGGTCATTGATAAAGCCTTGAAAAATCAAGAAAGAACATTTTCCCGCCAAAATTCCTATGGGTAATATCTCGAAAACAAGCACATTAATTCATACCTTTTTTTTTTTTTTTTTGCTTTTTTTATTCCTTTATTAACTCCTAATCAATACATAGTTGTTTTAGGGAAAGTTATTTATTTTGAAACTGAGCAGCAAACGTTCTTAAGGGGGTCGGCTTATTAATCATTAAATCTATCTGTCGTGGTTTTTGTCGTAGATATGAAACTGAGAATGGAAATGAGGAATATTTCAAAGAAACAACAACCCGACCAAATAGCAGCCCATACCACATAGTCAGCTATGAAAGGACCTGAAATGACAATGTTCAAAATTTAAGATGAGAAAACTAACGGCCTTTTTTGTTTTAGAAAAATGAAGGAAAAATAAATATGTTACACATAAACAAACGACAATCACTGAATAACAGGCTCCTGACTTGGGACAGGAACATACATACATAATGTAAGTTAGATATGTCGTGTGTTTGTCTCAATAACGTATACTCTTTATCTTAATAAAATCCAACTTACGTATGTATATAGGTATCCCAATTTTGCAGTCATGACACAATGCATTGCATTATTCTTAAAACACATACATCGAATAAACCCTTTATTTCGTGCATAAAGTAGACACAAGCAAACCAACACTTTGAATGCGTTTGTTTTCTTATCACTTGATGAAAAAAAAATGACAATATCAAAATGCTTAACTTTATTCAATAGCTTTCACTGCTTATATTTTTGAGCCAAACATATATCTTTAGGGCATCAAAGCTGCGCTGAAAGTGTTATAAACACTAAACAGGCACGAACCAGGATTCATTTGTACAGTTATTAGGTCACCGCCTGTCAGTTGAACGTTGATAGTTTGGCATGCCATATCATAATACTTTCCAGTGTATAGCCACACCAAAATCTGCCCATTCCTCCTTATAGTAAGGTGAGCGGTTACAGTGTAACATGACATCATGGACACAGACAATGAGTAAACACCACCAGCTGCTGGAACTGTAAAGGTACCGGTTATGGCATTGTATTCATTTGCTGGATTATCAATGATTTCACTGTATCGGACTACATTTCCTACACCAACTTGTACGTTATTTGCAGGTAGTGTCGCTGTAAAATGCACTGAAATGATATTTAAAATAAATATTAAAAAATGTATAGTATATACATACACAAACGCCTATATTGTTCTCCAGAATAAGAAATGTCCTACTGAATCTGTATGACACTTTATCCTGCTGTCAGCTTTTTATTAGTATTTTAATGTTCACTGTAAAAAAAATCCGAATTCTTGATTTTTTATTGCTGTGTTTTGTTCGTTAAAAAAGCATATTGCTTCTGTCAAACGATTTCAATTGATGTCAATGATACAAATCTTTAAAATAAAAATTAATACTAGTTATCTGTTTTTTTCATAATTGCATAGTAAAACTTTAAACATAAAATTCTGATCAGAAATTGTAACTTAAATAAAAAAAGTTTTATTCCATTTTGAATCTGTAACTATCAATATATTAATATTTTTGTTATAGTTTCAAACTACTCTTTTTAATGTTGTTTAAGTAATTTGAAAGTTACATCTTAAAGTCGACAAAATAAACATTATCATTATATTAGTATATCCATCATGCTGTACTACAGTGAAACCTGTTTAAATCGAACCTCTTCGGGACTTAAAATTTTGTTCGGTTTTATCAGGTAAACAACACATACTAGTTGATATGACGGTGCTTAATAACTTGTTTGGTTTATTCAAGTTTTCGGTTTATGCAGGATTTCGCTGTATATTTATTGGTTGGTTATACTGACATTTATTATTTCGTTATAGTCTATTAGATATAAAAACTACTATTTTTAGTGTCGTTTTAATAATTTGAATTAAAAGATGTAAAGTAGCATCTGTAAGTCGACAAAATTATGTAATCATTATATTAGTTATGCGGTCATGCGGTTTTATATTTATTGATTGGTTATACTGACATATATACTACAGTTTGAGAATATGGTCTTCGTTTGAATATGTAATGTACGTTTATTATTCATTTTTCAATAATAAT
Organism: Mytilus galloprovincialis; assembly: GCA_037788925.1. Classification (NCBI taxonomy): domain Eukaryota; kingdom Metazoa; phylum Mollusca; class Bivalvia; order Mytilida; family Mytilidae; genus Mytilus; species Mytilus galloprovincialis. The sequence continues at coordinate 39,111,151 of CM075343.1, read as the reverse complement.
ATGTAACACATAAACAAACGACAACCACTAAATTACAGGCTCCTGACGTTAGACATACATAATGTGGCCGGGTTAAAAGTGTTAGCGGGATTCCAACCCTCTTCGTACCTTGAATAGTGGTATAACAATATTAACAACATTCTGATTTTTAAGTTCATGATAATGTGATTTGTTAGTCAGATTTATCTTCATAATTTTCTTGAAACACTATCAGCTATCAATACATACATATTTTGGTAACTTCAAATCTTTATTAACATAAAATCTTACCAGTACTTGCACGACACATCAACACAAACAAGATGCCTGCTAAAATAGGTGTCATTGTGATTGCCTTGACAGTTGATAAGCGTATATGCAAGAGAGAAAATCATGAATTAATGACATAAGGAAAACATCGTACACGAATATGTCCAAATATGCATTTACATTATTCAGTAAAAGAAAATAAACAAAGATGCGAAATCAAAAATGAGATGTCCGTACAACCTAACAAAATCGAACAGCGTAACAATAGTTAATGAAATATCAACTATTTGAATTTTGGCGTTATAAATGAAGGTACAACCATAACGGGTTCGTACGCATGGCGTTTTGATTATAATGAATTAATTTGAAATAATATCACGAAATACAAATATCGCTTAAGAGCATACGATACAGTTTTGATCCCGTATTTACATTTTGATCAAAATTTCCATAAAGACTATTTTTTACCTAATTAAATCAAATTGTAATAAAAAATATACCTTCATGTGCTACTTTTTGAGTAATACGAGGTCGAAATGTTGTATATTTGCTCAAAATTCGGATTTGTGGCCGTATTTTCTCTCTCGAAAGAAAGACATAACTTTCTTGTTTTAAAAGATAAACTCAAATTGTTTTTGTTAAATAATTTGTAATTTTTGTATTTTATAAGTATTTTGAAATCTTATACATTTTTAATTCAGAAATAACTCATATTTATCAAATGTTCATGAATGTAGGAAAAACATCATTTTTTGCTTTTTATTTATCAAATTAAAAAAAAATGGACTATTTATGTTTTCATGAAAATTGGCAAATTTGTATTTTTTTTTTATTAACGTCAAGTATTAGCAGACAAATGGAAGCAGAAATCTTATCAAGTGACATGACATTTTATTGACACGGCACCTACACTGTAGTCCTTCCTCTTAATAGGAACAAAATGCGAGGGAATTAATTTATGAAAAGAACATATGTTAGAATTATTTGTCGTATCAGTAAAGCGGTTCTAACAATTTATGGAATGTCCAGAAAGTGTCATTTTTTTTTATTAACGTACATGTATTAGCAGACAAAACATATTCGCTATAATTAATGTTAGACATTAAACTCTTTTTCTTACAACTTTAAGTATAGAAATAATCAGTTTTTTTACTGAGAGGAAATTATTTGTTTACGCTCTGACAGAATGCTATGTAGCTCTCTAAATACATTTTTTTTCTCCATGTACACTGAATTGCCGTAAAGCTGAATATTATTGTCAAATGATAATTGAGTAAATACACTTATGTATATACCACCAGCTGTAAAACCTTACCCGGACACACATCTTATTGCGTAATAAATACAAACAGTGACAAGTAAGTAAACAATCTTTATTACCCTTTCTCTTTTTTAAATTCACATATACTCAATGTTATTACATCTGACTCTTTAAATGTCCATTTATGCATTTTCATGTTCCATGATTACATCTTTTGGTGTAAAGCAATGCTTTTCACTTGTTTTAGAAGTAAAGAAATATTACAGATAAACGTCTTAAATCGCTTCCTATGCATTAAAATTTCCATTATCTTTTTTATTGCATACATTTGGATACTTTTTATTCGTTTGATGTGTTGGAAACAATGAATAATAATGACAATGATTTAGGGTATATAAACTGGTGTTCCCTTTAACATATTTCCTCATTCCTTCTTCAACTTCAGAGTTGTAGAGTTATAGAGAAAATTGTGCATTTCATACATTATTGACAAAGGTAAGTGTTTGTGTTAAATATTTTCTACATTATTTACGAGCAAAATGAAATACGTAAAATGGAAAAGACAATCGTTTTACTATTATTTTTTTTCCCTTTACATTTTATATCATCACGTTATTTTGTTTTCAAATTTTTTTTTATCATACATAAGTCCAGTGGAAGATTATTACCTACCAATTTCATCGATTTGGTCTCATTTTTCTATCTATAATTATTCTTTCAAAGTATTTTCTTGTGATATTTATTTCATTATATTATATCTTTTTTTTTATATTGGTTGTCTCAAGCAAAGTGTCAAAGCTCCTGTGTTGACATGAAATATTATTTTTACGCTCATTAGCGGTATATTTCAATGTTAATCAACTGCACCTAGTTTTTAAATCCATATTGTGTTTGTACAATTGGGTTTATATAAACTTTGCCAGAGTTTGCACATCGCAGTCTATGAAGATGATTAAAGGGTAAAGAAAATCGCAATTTTGTGTATTGTTGCGAATAGCTAATATTTTCAACTTTTTGCTCTGTCCTTTATCAATTTTCAAATTTGTTTGTAATGACATTATAGTAGACTTATTCAGTTACGCTGGACATATTTGTAATGAAATAATACAGCAATATAAATATAAAACATCTTTTGTCACCAGACCGCAAAATTAATCATAGTAGCAGACATACGATGTGTTAGAACTTGAAATATATAATAAAATATAATTAAGTAAAACTCATGTCATCAAAAAATTAAAACTGTTTTCTTTTAGGGGCATATGATACAGTTACAGGGGAGGTAATGATGTTGCTAACGTAAATTGTTATTTTCGCGACGTCAAACTATAACTTATCGGGAAAAGATTCAGTTTTATACTGACTTTTATCATTCAAACTTATTTAACTTGAAAAGATTTCATGGACCCCTGTTTTTTTAAAACGCCATTTGTTTTGATTACGCGAGAAGATTATGTGTGCCAATTTTCATGAAAATGTAAATAGTTCCATTTCTTTTTTTAATTTGATAAATATCAAGCAAAAAATGATGTTTTTTCTACATTCATGAACATTTGATAAATATGAGTTATTTCTGAATTAAAAATGTATAAATTTTAAAAATACTTATAAAATACAAAAATTACAAATTATTTAACAAAAAACAATTTGAGTTTATCTTTAAAAACAAGAAAGTTATGTCTTTCTTTCAACAGAGAAAATACGGCCACAAATCCGAATTTTGAGCAAATATACAAAATTTCGACCTCGTATTACTCAAAAAGTGGCACATGAAGGTATATTTTTTATTACAATTTGATTTAATCAGGTAAAAAATAGTCTTTATGGAAATTTTGATCAAAATGTAAATACGGAATCAAAACTGTATCGTACGATCTTAAGCGATATTTGTATTTCATGATATTATTTCAAATTAATTCATTATAATCAAAACGCCATGCGTACGAACCCGTTATGGTTGTACCTTCATTTATAACGCCAAAGTTCGAATAGTTGACATTTCATTAACGTTTGTTACGCTGCTCGATTTGGTTAGGTTTTACGGACATCCCATTTTTGATTTCGGAATCTTTATTTATTTTCTTTTACTGAATAATGTAAATGCATATTTTGACATATTCGTGTACGATGTTTTCCTTATGTCATTTATTCATGATTTCCTCTCTTGCAGATAACTTATCAACTGTCAAGGCAATCACAATGACACCTATTTTAACAGGCATCTTGTTTGTGTTGATGTGTCGTGCAAGTACTGGTAAGATTTTATGTTAATAAAGATTTGAAGTTACCAAAATATGTATGTTTTGATAGCTGATAGTGTTTCAAGAAAATTATGAAGATAAATCTGACTAACAAATCACATTATCATGAACTTAAAAATCAGAATGTTGTTAATATTGTTATACTACTATCCAAGGTAAGGAGAGGGTTGGAATCCCGCTAACACGTTTAACCCGGCCACATTATGTATGTCCAACGTCAGGAGCCTGTAATTTAGTGGTTGTCGTTTGTTTATGTGTTACAAATTATTATTTGAAAATGAATAATAAACGTACATTACATATTCAAACGAAGACCATATTCTCAAACTGTAGTATATATGTCAGTATAACCAATCAATAAATATAATACCGCATGACCGCATAACTAATATAATGATTACATAATTTTGTCGACTTACAGATGTTACTTTACATCTTTTAATTCAAATTATTAAAACGACACTAAAAATAGTAGTTTTTATATCTAATAGACTATAACGAAAATAATAAATGTCAGTATAACCAACCAATAAATATACAGTGAGATCCTGCATAAACCGAAAACTTGAATAAACCAAACATGTTCTTAAACACCGTCATATCAAATATTATGCGTTGTTAACCTGACAAAACTGAACAAAATTTTAAGTCCCGAAGAGGTTCGATTTAAACAGGTTTCACTATAGTACCGCATGATGGATATACTAATATAATGATAATGTAAATTTGTTGACTTTAAGATGTTACTTTCAAATTACTAAAACAACCTTAAAAGAGTAGTTTGAAATTATTACAAAAATAATAATATATTAATAATTACTGATTCAAAATGGAATAAACCGTCTTTTATTTAAGTTACAATTTCAGAATCAGAATTTTATGTATAAAGTTTTACTATGCATTTATGAAAAAAACAGATAACTAGTATCAATTTTTATTTTAAAGATTTGTATCATTGACATCAATTGAAATCGTTTGACAGAAGTAATATGCTTTTTTAACGAACAAAACACAGCAGTAAAAAATCAAGAATTCGGAATTTTTTTTTACAGTGAACATTAAAATACTAATAAAAAGCTGACAGCAGGATAAAGTGTCATACAGATTCAGTAGGACCTTTCTTATTCTGAAGAACAATATAGGCGTTTGTGTATGTATATACTATACATTTTTTTAATATTTATTTTAAATATCATTTCAGCGCATTTTACAGCGACACTACCTGCAAATGAAGTACAAGTTGGTGTAGGAAATGTAGTCCGATACAGTGAAATCATTGATAATCCAGCAAATGAATACAATGCCATAACCGGTACCTTTACAGTTCCAGCAGCTGGTGGTGTTTACTCATTGTCTGTGTCCATGATGTCATGTTACACTGTAACCGCTCACCTTACTATAAGGAGGAATGGGCAGATTTTGGTGTGGCTATACACTGGAAAGTATTTTGATATGGCATGCCAAACTATCAACGTTCAACTGACAGGCGGTGACCTAATAACTGTACAAATGAACATTGGTTCGTGCCTGTTTAGTGTTTATAACACTTTCAGCGCAGCTTTGATGCCCTAAAGATATACGTTTGGCCCAAAAATATAAGCAGTGAAAGCTATTGAATAAAGTTTAGCATTTTGATATAGTCATTTTTTTAAGAAAACAAACGCATTCAAAGTGTTGGTTTGCTTGTGTCTACTTTGTGCACGAAATAAAGGGTTTATTCGATGTATGTGTTTTAAGAATAATGCCATGCATTTTGTCATGACTGCAAAATTGGGATACCTATATGCATACGTAAGTTGGATTTTATTAAGATATAGAGTATACGTTATTGAGACAAACACACGACATATCTCACTTACATTATGTATGTATGTTCCTGTCCCAAGTCAGGATCCTGAAATTCAGGGGTTGTCGTTTGTTAATGTGTTACATATTTGTTTTTCGTTCATTTTTTAAAACAAATTAGGCCGTTATAGTTTTCTCGTCTGAATTTTTGAACATTGTCACTTCGGGTCCTATCACAGCTACTATATGGTATGGGCTTTGTTCATTGTTGAAGGCCGTACGGTTACCTACAGTTGTTAATTTCTGTGTCATTTTAGTCTTTGGTGGAGAGTTGTCTCATTGCATTCATCCCACATCTGCTTTTTTATATATGTATTCGGACACTGTACAATTTTCGTTAGAGTATTTTTGCCGAAAACAAGATCGTAAATCCGAGACAAGCATGGTAAATTACGATAATTTTTTACCAAGTAATGCATAGTTAATTTGAGGAAGAGGCGTCGACTATGATGTTGATATCCGATGGTATAAAAATATTCTTCCGATGCGTTTAATAACTTTTCTATCCGCCTTCTTATTGTAAAAACATCTTTTCTTTTATGAAAGCTGTATATGAACACAAGTGTCTAATTTTATAGCCATTCTTGAATTTAGATAAGTATATGAAATGAATGAAAGTTTTTTTAATGTGTATAATATTTATAAAACGGTCTAACGAGTAAAGAAATTTGCTATACTTTGGAATAAAAACCACTGCTACTATTGTTTACACAATAAAAGACCGGGTATAATATGAAAGTCTTAAACACTGTTATCTAACATAAGCAAAAATAGTTTTGTTATACGTACCCTTATGAACTACTAACTTTAGTGACGGTTCAATATTATGAATACAGGGATTACATGCTGACAATCTTAATTGATTCTGAAAAGATTTTGCATTATTGTTTTCCAATATTCCCGAAGTATCAAAACTGCTGAAATTTTGTAACGTATCAATATACCCATGTATATTGAACAAAAGGATATTGACACTCTAAATATATGCGGACAAAATTTTGAAGTTATTGTGTTTCAATATTGCTGGCTTTTGTATTGAACATTCAATTCTGACATAAAAATTATCACTGATTTTTCTATATGGCTAAATAATTTTGTTTTTAAATGTGCATATATGGTCTGTTTTGGTTGATGCGGTCAAAATTGAGTCAGCCTGAGGTATCAAAACTACCGAAATTTTGTGGAGAGACATTATTTTGAATAAGAAGAGGACATTCTGACAATCTAGATTGATTCGGATTAAATTCTGTATTCATATTGTGTTCCGAAATAGCTGTCATTTGTAATATACATAACATCCTGATATAAAAGTATATCTAAATAATAATGCGGCTTATAGATTTACATACAAACGTGCAAATACATTCAGATTTGGTTAATGTAGTCGAATAATTTTGTTGTACGAGTCAGCCTAATGTACCAAAACTACCGAAAAATTATTAAGTATCAATATACTTATTAAAAAGAGGACATGCCGGCACTCTAAATGTATGCAGACAACATTTTGTAGTTATTGTGTTCCAATATCGTTGCCATTTGTATTATATATTCTTACGAGAATTTAAAAAATTGGCTGATTTACTGTATGTACTGGTAAATCCCTTAGTTATTCAGAGCACCCCTCAAGAGCTGCCACGATACATTGAATTCGTGTACACTCCCCTTCGGGATTATTGGAGATGTGTCACTAACGTATTTACACCAATATTTACCAGGACAATCCCAACCCAAATACAAAGGGGGTGCTAGGACACCATGAAATCTGGTTATTATGATGGAGGAAGCCGGACTACTCGGCGAGGACCACTGGGACACTTGGCGCGATCAGACAAACCAAGATATATAGTATTGTATGGTTTTTAATTTTAGTTCATATATACATGACTGTATGTTTGTGAGTTTAGTATGGCGTTCATTTTAAATGAACAAGTACTCATTTTTATGTATTTGCCAGCTTGGGACCACATGTAGTAGCGGGGTTTTCTCGTTGTGTTAATGACCCTTTGTTGGCATTCAGCGGTTGTTTGCTCTTTGGTCGGGTTGTTGTTTCTTTGAAATATTCCTCATATCCATTCTCAGTTTTATATCTAAGACAAAAACCACGACAGATATATGTAATGGTTACTGAGCCGACCCCCTTCAGAAAGTTTGCTGCTCAGTTTCAAAATAAATATCTTTCCATAAAACTACTATGTATTGATAGGGAGTTTATAGAGGAATCAAAAAGGTAAAAAAATATAGGTATCAATGTGCTTGTTTTCGAGATATTACCCATAGGAATGTTGACGGGAAATTGTTCTCTCTTGCTTTTTCATAGCTTTATCATTGACCAGTTAAAGTTCCCAAAAAAATATAAAAAAAGAATAAGATTTTATAAGACTCGTACAAATGGCTTGTAATTATACATGTAAAAGATTTATAAAAAGAAAAATGGGAGTCCATGGGCAAAATTCTTTAAGACATTCAAATAGATAAATCCAAAGGATTTCGAAAATCTGACAAACATTCCAAAACATGACAAGCAAACATCCTTAATTTGGCGTATCCTTCAGAGTAAAAATGAAAATAGCCATATGCAAAGAAGTATGTTTATCACTTTCCAACGAATATATAAACATTATACAACAGTAAATTCCATTTTTAAGAATAGATATAATATCAAAATTCATGATCATTCAAACTTTATCAAAACAGAGTTATCAAATTCTTGCCCACACCTTTATGATATATCCATTGTACTTTCTTAAATTTGATTTAAGTTCTTTCGTCTTGTTATCTTATCATTCCTCAACACAGGCCAGTAGGTATAAGTTTATTATCTGAAATGACAATTAAATTAACAGTAATGATGTCTTAAGATTAAATGACATGCTAATAGATTACAGCCGATTGCATTGAGTGTGTAGGGAAAGGTAGACTCATTGGTCACCTTGCTTGCTACATGAAGCTGAACCGTGAAGCCATTATTAGGTAAGGTAACTTACTCTTTTTTAAGAGTAGACAAGTCCGACAGATAACCAATCTATCTGTCTGTAGTACTAGACTACTTTGAAAGAAGGGAAGTATACCTCACCTAATAATGACTTCACGGTTCAGCTAACAAGCAAGCTAACCAATGATTCTACCTCTCTCTACACACTCAATGTAATCGGCAGTAAGAGTTCGTTTCACGTTCAACTTCCGTATTTGCTATTAGCCATATATTGATTTAAGATGTGGTAAGAGTGCCAATGAGTTAAATCTCCAGCCAATTCACAAGTTACAGTTAACCATTAAAGGTCAAATTACAGGTTTTAACACGGAACCGTGGCTCACACTGAACACTAAGCTTTAAAAGACCCCCAAAATGACTAGACGTGTAACACCATTCAAACAGGAAAAACGGTCTAACCTAAACATGATATATAAGAAACGAGATACGAGAAACATTTCTGAACCACATCAACAAAAGAAAACAACAGAACGTCAGGTTTCTGAATAAGAACAAGTGCTAATAAATGCATCAGGTTTAACAATTTTAAAGGAACCAATCTCCAACCTTACATACACAATAGTGTAACATCACAACATAGAAAGACAAACTTTAAAATATCAATTGAAATGTCTGTATTTTTTAAGAATGTTTGCAAATTTCAAAAGTAGTTGGAGATTTATATATAATTTTCCAATCATACTTAGTACAGTGAAACCTGACTAAACCGAATCCTGTATTAACCGAAAACCTGTATAAACCAAACATATTCGTAGCACCGTCATATCAAATCATGTGCGTTGTGGACCTGATAAAACCGAACATCGGCCAAAACCGAACACAATTTTAAGTCCCGAAGAGGTTCAGTTTAAACAGGTTCACTGTTCATTCCTCAGAAGCACGACAAAATGATTTTTTCACTGTGAACATTTTCAATAAATATTTTTTTCGATAACCTTCTACTTATTTTACTCCAGTATGTCTCTCTTGATTAGTTTTGATATCGTGTTTTTAATTTTTAATAATGAAAATTTATTGTTATATAATGTATATATATATATATATATATATATATATATATATATATATATATATATAAATGTCTAAGAATATAACTTAAACACACTAATTAATACATTAAAAAGTTCTATTAGATGTTAAATAGAAATACGCAATATTTCGCTAAACAAATTAGCTTCATCAGGCGTGTGCATCTCTCAAGGTGAAATCGGATGCATGACAAAAAAATATTTGTGTAGCTTAATCTATACAAGAGTTGAAGAAAAGTGTAACATATTGATTGATGTTGCATAAAATATGTTTGTAGCTACAACTACATGAACTTGGAATAAAAGTTTAACACATTTATAGATGTTCGATTAATTGTATGAATTTCTATAAATTAATTTGTATGATTTCAAGATAATTATGGTTTTGATTTGTTTTTAAATCTTTTTTCGTCCCTCTCATTGAGTCCATCAGGTTCAAGAGTTCGTAACTGGTGCATCCAAAATCTCTCTCTTTTTTGTCTTCCTTGTGTATCCCAATTTTGATTTTTCTCAATGATTTGAAATGTGACGTTTTCAAAATCATGTCCTGCTCTTAAAAGGTGTCTTGTAATTGGGCAGTTCCTTTCTTTTGTATAAAATGACCGATGGTTATTTAGTCGGATGTTAAATGGTGTTTCTGTTTCTCCAACATATTGTATTTTGCAAGTTCCACACGTTAGAACATATTTTTGCAATTTGATGTTATGAATATGTTGTATATTTTCTTTGTGACTGTGCTGACGAATTGGGTTTCGATAGTGGCGACTCTGCAGCACTTACAATTGCCCCTTCCGCATGGTGTATAACCTCCGATTGTTGATATCTCCTGTTTAGATACTTTGGATGTTACTAGAATATCTTTGAGGTTTTTGGGTCTGCGGTAAGCCATAACGGGAGGTGATGGAAAAATCTCTTTTAAGGAAGGACCATTTTCAATAAGACGCCAGTGTTTGTGGACAATTGATGAAAGATTTGTCAGGTCAGGATGAAAGCTAACAACAAACGGGATTTTATTTGTCTGGGCCGTCTTTTCTTTTTATTCAAGTAGGTTTGTTCGGTCTTTTTCTTTTGCTTTACCGAAAGCTTCTGAAATATTTTTGTTCTTATAACCTCTTGATTTAAGTTGCTGTCTGAGTTGCCCAAAACGATAGTTTAATTTTGATTCCGATGAACAAATCCGTTTTAACCTGATGGCTTGGCTGTACGGAGTGCTCCAGGAGCAGTGTTTCGGGTTGCAACTCTTCGGAGAGAGAAATTGGTGTTTATCAGTTTTTTTGGTGTGAAGGTCGGTTGTCATGACTCCGTTTTCTAAAGTTATGGTGGTGTCGAGAAACGCAATTTTCTCATTTGAAACTTCAGATGTGAACTTTATCGATTGATGAAAGTTGTTACAGAAATCGAGAAATTCTTGCAGACGTTCTGCAGTTTCGTTCCATTTGATGTCGATGTCATCAATATAACGGAGCCAAGACAAGGGTTTGTATGGTACATTCGAAAGGATGCGTTCTTCGAGACTCCCCATGAAAATGTTGGCAAAAGAAGGTGCCATTTTGGTTCCCATACTGGTACCGTCAACCTGCAAGTAGTGCTGGTCGTTGAATACAAAATTGTTGTTTTCCAGCACTAGTCTCAGCAACTGAACCAGACAGTCTGTTGGGGGATGTTTATCCTTACGATTGTTCCATATAGTGGGAGATATTATGGACATAATTGTGCAAATCGTGATACAAGCATGAAATTTGGTATAAAGGTTGACTAAATGATACTTAAAAAAAAATCCGCTGCTGGCCAGGAAAAAAAATCATTTTTTCAAGATGGCCACCACACATTTCGGAAATGGCGTCATTACAAATTGACAATAATTCGTTAATCTTTTAAAAGGTGTGTTATATGAAAATCCAATGTTAGATTTGATAAAAAGTAAATGACAGTTCCTAAATTACGACTAGACAATACATAAATGAAACTAAAGGTGAATTCCGGTTTCAAAATGCCGGCAAAACAGTCAAAAATTTCAATTTTTATACTTTCAAGCAACTTCACAAGGGATGTATAATCCAATGTAAGTTATGATAAAACGTTAAAAAAGTTCCTAAGTACGACAAAACAACACAAAAATGAAGAAAAATAGTGACCTCCGGCTCCAAAATGGCGGCAAATACGTAGAAAATATACGTTATAATTTCAATCAACTTAACAAGTGTTAACACTTTTTGTTAAGTTTAAATGCCTAGTTTGTTTAGAAAGACAGGTTGCTTATTTTATAATTATCTGATAGTTGCCTATACAACAACCCGTACAAGGAAGGCCAGAACGGAAGCATCTACAGTTATCAACACAGCTGGATTTTCGCCTCCGCATTTCAAAATTTTCTGACTCGAGGATGCAACGGCAGTCAAAGAAGTCCATTTTGATTTCTAACTGTCATTGATTCTTTCATCCAACCCCAGTGTTCATGACTTGGGACACGTACCTGTGAATACCTGAATCAGGCTGAGCCCAAACAACTCCTCCTTGATATACTTCTCTTTTGATGTGCTCTGGAAAAGAACCTTTTGTAGGCGGAATTGCATCACGATGCCGCTGCTTCCTGGCAAACAATTCACATCGTGCATCGCTTCATACTTAAGCCTAAAAAACATCCTTTACATCTAGAAAACCCTCCATTGTTAGCCAAGCTGACCTTTTGCCTTTCTCATGACAATTCGACAAAGTGCCACATCCTCTAAATGTATGGATGAAAGGAAGAGCAGCTACACAAGGACCAAACGCATTTGATATGTCACGTGCAGGAAGCCATCAAAAGTCGTTATTCCTTCCATAACCTATCCACAATTTGTTCTACCTAATTTTGCGATTGCTGCAATTCTTGATACTATTACATCTGTGTCAGTACTACCTAAAATTACATTTTACAACACTTTTCATAATTATGCTGAACATGGACAAACATTCGTGTATCTGCTTCTTCGTGATTACAAGGGGATAGATAGCAAGTATCTTTATTGAAATTGCAAAGAATATTTTCACCATGAGTAACATACACATTTTTAATAATAAATGCGTCCGAATTTGGATCAGTAAATCGCAGAATGTTTCAAGTAAACCCATTTGCAGCGATTTAATACCCCTATTTCAAGTGACATCCTTAGATAAAGACGGAGGAGCAGTTTGGTTTCAATGGATAAAGAAATATTCGAAGTAAAACTGTCTACTGTGACAAGAAATGAAAAGTCTAGAAAAGATATCGCAATCACTTTTAAGGTTCTCTAGCTTTGTTTTTGACAAAGACGTTTCCAGTTTCATTTTGCGGCCAAAATAGGAAGTTGTTCTTTTTTATTTGGTTATAAAAAGCAGGTTCTCTTTCGTTCTGCATTTGCTTCATATTGTTTGGACCAATATCTTGGAGTTTATTCACATATCTTACCTGTTTCCGAATCAACAATTTCCTAAATGGAGTATTTTTTTTTACAAATCTGACGACTCTTCTAAAAATGAATTTCCAAACTCGTTCATCACTTTGCAAAGCCTTTAAAGCTGTTTAAAGAAATCTTTTTGTGTTTTCGTAGAGTCTTCATTATGTTGTTCGTCTGTTTTAGAATGACCCAAACCACTAGATCTTTCAAATTAATCTTCTAGTGTACTGACTCCTGGTCCAGCTACCACCCATTTGACTAAATGGGATCTTCGATAAATCCTATGGCACCAATATCGCCCTTCACAATTGCATTATTCTGTTTTTGTGCCTGATCAATTGTGTTACAAGAAAGAAATTTACTGGTCTTACGTACAGTGACATTATCATTTTCAAATTACATTTCCACCTTTAGGTGATGTTCTGGAAGGGAAGTTATATCTCGGAGATGAGTCGGTAACGATCGAGCATAATTTACACGATCAAGACAATACGATATCATGCTTTTTATGGACTGTTTGAAAAGTACGAAATCTCACTCATGAAATGACCATAATACCAAAATCAGAAGAAGTTCTTAATTCATAATTGAATGCCAGGAATTACACTGTGGTCGAGATGACTCTATTTCCTTACACCAGTCTTTTAAATCATTGAACGTCACAGAGTCATGACATAATTATATATTCTGAGTTTAGCTTTCATAATCTGAAATTAACAATTTTTAAGCAAAAAACGTGCAGTTGTCTGATGCGCCTGTCTAGTCCTAGGTACATTCGAACATACATAAAAAGAATCTGCCGTTCTTGGTGTTGCAATATTGGCTTCAGTAAGACAACATGTCTATCCCCTATCACGCAATAAATCACCCATAGTTTTATAACAAGTCATTTCAACGTGTAATCCACCAAACATGACGATACACTTATATTTTCCTTACAAATCAGGCCATTCCCACTGAATTTGCCCAGGCATTTCTAAAAGTGGCTGATCTGCAGTTACATTAGATGTTTCTCCAGATTAACTACATGTTCGCCTTAACCATCGAATACCTGAGAATTGCCTGGTAGTGCATTCAAATCGCTCTTGATGTCTATAAATAGTTTACACATGCGCAAAAGTGTAAAACACATGTGTGTCATAACCTTGAAAAATGTTATTAAACCAATTCATAATAATATTAGAAATCCAAAAATACTAAATATATAATAAATAGTTCAAATGTTTTTGAAAGAATTTTGTTACATTTTCGAGCATGCGCAAATACTGGATATGTCAAATATTCATTTTTAATAAATATGTGATGTAGGTAGCCCCCAAACCTGGTTATTGGTTTTTACTAAAAGAAGTTCAAAAAAAAGTTTTCCAGAAAAATCAGTATTTTCAAACTAAAGAAAATAGCCATTTTAGAAAATGGCCGTGGCCATCTTGAAAAAAATATTTTTTTTAATGGCCAGCAGTTATTTCTTACAAAGTATATAATAATGATGCTTTGTGGTAATTTTCATGCTTGTATCATCATTTGCACAATTCCCTCGATTTTGCTTGCTAATATCTTCCACTAATACTTGTTCACAAGCGACTATTCCTTCATTTTTGGGAATATTTGTGCATAAAGAAGACACATCCATCGATACCAAAATTGTGTTGTTTGGTAAGGGATTTAATGAATCCATTTTCTTCAAATAATCTGTTGTATCTTGAATGTAAGATGGGATTGTTCTAACATGTGGTCTAAGATGGTAATCCACGAATTCAGATATTTTTTCGGTTGGATGGCCATTTGCAGATACTATCGGTCTTCCCGGAATCCCTTCTTTATGAAGTTTTGGGAGCAAGTAAAATCGACAGGTTTCATCAGGGCGTAGATAGTCGTACGTGTCGTCATCTATGTGTTTTTTGCTGTTCATATCTGAAAGGACCTCATTAATTTGTTTACTTTTTTCTTTTGTAGGATCACTTTCTAAATGTTTGTAAAATTTTGTATTTGCCAGCTGACGATTCCCTTCTTCAATGTAGTCGGTTTCGTTGATCACTACAACTGCACTTCCTTTGTCTGCTTGTTTAATAACAATATCATCACGGCTTTTTAAATTATTAATGGCTTGTCTTTCTTGTTCAGAGAGATTCCGTAAACGTTTGCCACTGACTGATGATTTTACTTCAGTTTTAATAGATGATATAAAGGATTCTAAATTGTCGTTCTTACTCCTTGGTGGATTCCATTCACTTTTCTTTTTAAATCTTGGGATGCACTTGTCCTCTTTATCACTCTCATATTCCAAATCATTCATTCCGGCTTCTTGTAAGTTTTTTTTTTGTGTTGCCTATTAAAGTGTTCTTTTAGGCGAAGACGTCTTGGAAATTGATCTCAACTCTTGTATAGATTAAGCTACAAAAATATTTTTTTGTCATGCATCCGATTTCACCTTGAGAGATGCACACGCCTGATGAAGCTAATTTGTTTAGCAAAATATTGCGTATTTCTATTTAACATCTAATAGAACTTGTTAATGTATTAATTAGTGTGTTTAAGTTATATTCTTAGACATTTATATAATTTTAATTCAGTAACTGTATCAGTTTATTTTCACAAACTGATCCACGCTTAACATTCAATCTATATATAATGTCTAAAAATAGCAACAATCAACATTCAATCTATTTAATATATATATATATAATGTCCTGTGACTTTTTGTCCGTGACTTTTTGTCTGTGATTTTTTGTCCTGTGACTTTCTGTCCTACATTCTTACAAGACACCTTTTAAGAGCAGGGCATGATTTTGAAAACGTCACATTTCAAATCGTTGAGAAAAATCAAAATTGGGATACACAAGGAAGACAAAAAAGAGAGAGATTTTGGATGCACCAGTTACGAACTCTTGAACTTGATGGTGTCAATGAGAGAGACGAAAAAAGATTTAAAAGCAAATCAAAACCATAATTACCTTGAAATCATACAAATCAATTTATAGAAATTCATACAATTAATCCAACATCTATAAATGTGTTAAACTTTTATTCCAACTTCATGTAGTTGTAGCTACAAACATATTTTATGCAACATCAATCAATATGTTACACTTTTTCTCAACTCTTGTATAGATTAAGCTACAAAAATATTTTTTTATCTTGCATCTGATTTCACCTTGAGAGATGCACACGCCTGATGAAGCTAATTTGTTTAGCGAAATATTGCGTATTTCTATTTAACATATAATAGAACTTTTTAATGTATTAATTAGCGTGTTTAAGTTATATTCTTAGACATTTATATATATATAATATATATATATATATACGAGTCTAAATTGAAAACTACGT
The DNA here is from genome assembly GCA_037788925.1 of Mytilus galloprovincialis. Taxonomy (NCBI): domain Eukaryota; kingdom Metazoa; phylum Mollusca; class Bivalvia; order Mytilida; family Mytilidae; genus Mytilus; species Mytilus galloprovincialis. Next base: position 39,094,772 of record CM075343.1, on the reverse strand, counting down.
TCAAACCTATGATTGCGTTGGATAAAAACCGCAATTTTTATACGTGTGCATGTAAAACAAATGTCGTTGCAGAAGGGTCTAAATACAGCACAAGCAACATTTTCCAAAAAGTACATTTAAACAAAATGCATTTGACTAACAGGTCGAACAACTGATGTTCTTAAACCCTGCTGACTGCCATTGGCGATTGCCAAATAAAATTGATCACGAGATGCAACAAAATGGATCTTAATATAAATTTAATACTTAACATAAGACGATAAACTTGTGGCCAAGATGTTATGCCACAAACACAAGGTGTCAATATTTTTTTTGTACATCAGATCTAGATTTCGACAATATATGTCTCTTCAGTGGTGTTAGGGATCGAAACGGTATTTGGAAGGTCATATAATTTACCCTCAATTTCAGATAGACTCTTGAATTTTAAGAGTCAATATAGGATGAACGGATCATATAAACCGGAGGGAAAATATGATACAAGCCCAAACGAAAAAAAATAAACGAGTCTAAATTGAAAACTACGTTCAAACCTATGAATGCGTTGGATAAAAACCGCAATTTTTATACGTGTGCATGTAAAACAAATTTCGTTGTAGAAGGGTCTAAATACAGCACAAACAACATTTTCCAAAAGAAAAAAAAGTGAAAAAGTATATTTAAACAAAAGGCATTTGACTAACAGGTCGAACAACTGATGTTCTTAAACCCTGCTGACTGCCATTGGCGATTGCCAAATCAAATTGATTACGAGATGTAACAAAATGGATCTTAATATAAATTTAATACTAAACATAAGACGATAAACTTGTGGCCAAGATGTTATGCCACAAACACAAGGATCTTAATATAAATTTAATACTAAACATAAGACGATAAACTTGTGGCCAAGATGTTATGCCACAAACACAAGGTGTCAATATTTTTTTTGTACACCAGATCTAGATTTCGACAATATATGTCTCTTCAGTGATGTATTCAAACTAATTGGCATACTTTCTGGCATATGCATAATTTATTTCCTATGAAGGATATGTTAGATAAAGGGAGTTGGTCTGGTAACCCTAAAATCTATCTCTCGTGTATTGTGTCTTATTTATAAAAAATGAGAATGTAAATTGGGAATATTTTAAAGAAACAAAAACCCGACCAATAAGCATATTGCAGCCGAATGCCGACAATGGGTCTGCAACAAAGCGAGAAAAATCCCGCACCCAAACGTGGCTCCCAGTTGGCCAATAAATGAAAATATGGACTAGTTGAGTGAACATGGACGTCATACTACACTCAAAAACATATATATGAACTTCAATTTAAAAAAATCATACCAGACTAACAAAGGCCACAGGCATACACATACACGTTTCAAAGGGAAGGGGTCCATATATCTGCCAAGTTCTAGACATAAATTTAAAAAAAAAACATACAAGACTAGCAAAGGCCGAGACATACACATACACTTGTTAAAGGGTAGGGCTCCACTTATCTGCCAAAACTTGTTGAAAATATCGGTTGCATTTCTTGTTTACGGTAAATTGAATATGATCAACTATATAATGTATAAATTATACACTCAGAAATACGATCATACACAGTTATAGACATACATAAGTGTGTGTGCAGATGTTCTCGATCGGAAAACCATTGACACTTCCAATGTGTAGTTTAAACATTTTTTAGAAATCAGAAATGTCAAGATTATATTATTTTAGTGTGAAAGTAAATAAATAATTAAAATCTAGCATATCATACCACATCTGCTTTTTTAAAGGTAAATCTGGTCGAATCATTTTTTTCAAACTGTGACAAAAAAAGTTATGACGCAAACGTTTGCGAGATAACGCAAATCTTATGCGTTATAAAGCAAATTTTTCGAGATCACCCACACATTTGTTTTATATTATTTCTTATTTAAGGTTCAAATGAAGCAGCAGTTATGAATGAAGGATGCTCGTGTAATAAATTTTATACCCCTTTGTACACATTGCAAAGTAAAATGTTTGTCATGAATATTTCGAACATATCATTGGCGAATACTGAGAAAGATAATAGATATAAGGAAATTGGGTTTGAATGTCAATGAGACAAATCTCCATCAAAGTTTCTAAAAGAATACACTAACAACAAGCTATGAAGGGCCTAAAAATATATACAAAATATTGTGATAATACATATATATATATTACAAAGAAAATGGAGTAAATTGTAGTTATATCGAAGAATATAAAAAATTCAACCCTGCTAATACAGCTATAGCAAAATATAAATATACTTCCAAAGAAAGCTCTCGTTTGAAGATTGTGTAAGGTGGTTAAATCTAAACAAGCTACCGCCGTTTTCCAATAAAATTAAGATGTTTTGTTTTTAAAATAATGTTCCCCCCATTACAATGGCTTCCCAAGCATCTTGAATTAAAAAACGAAAAGATTTATTGCATCAAAATTAAAAAAAAAATGTTTCTTTATCAATTATTCATTTAAAATAGAAAACACATGTTGTCTATTTGTCTTGAGAGTTTCACAATTGTATGACATTATTTTTGCTCTTTCAATCAAAATATGCCCATACCCTATCTATGTATTTATTAAATTATATATGTTTCTAATGCACAAATAATTCTTAATATATGTATAAATGCACTTCAAGTATTTTCTTATTCCTATGCATATTTATTATAATGATTTGTCGTAGTATTTATGGTTCTTTTCCAGTAAATCATATCCGAAATTAGTGACAGACAGTCTAAATATATATACAAATATCAATGAATAATTGAAAACAAGATTTTTACGTTATAAACCAAATGTTTGCGTTTTTTTGCTGTGTATCGCAAAAGTTTGCGTTATAACGCAAAAGGTTTGCGTTTAACGCAAATATAGGAAGACATATTAAAAAGACGTTGTGTGGCGCTTATTCGCTTCCATACAATTAATTACCTTGACAAAACATTTTTTTTTTCTTATTCACCATTTCCTTCTGCAGTCTCTTTGTGCACTTATTTTAGATATGAACGGTCCCAACAATAACTGCAGTTAAAGTAAAGAGTGGAAAATTTTCAATTTGAGACATTTTCCTTTCGGATAAATTTTCTCATCCAAACTAAAATACATAATGTTTGTTTCCGTCCAAAGACTACACAATGCCCCAGTTATCTGACGATCAGTCGCTAAGTTGAATGTGTGTCAGTCTGTCGCAATTTAAGTTCTTTCTGCGTCTGCGTATTTTTTGTCAACTTTATCATCAAGAATATCAAGCGAGACGGCTATGGCGAGTTGATATTTGAGCTGATGAAATCAGTATAAAACAAACTGTCATTATTCTATTCATCGGCAATTTGCTATAACTGTTGTTGAGAATATGAAGTAAAATAAAAAAATTCGTAAAACTATTTTAAGCGTATAAAACGTTTGGATGTTGTTCGGTCGTATGAATGCAGTCGGGTGCATTTCATTGATATATTGACGCGGACGGATTTGAACAAATGATAATGCACTGCACTGATTAATGACGTCATTAATTAATATTGTCAAGTTTTGTTCATGATTTTAAAAATATTAAGCAATAAGATCAAAGGGAAAATGTACAAATTCCCGATAATGGTAGTTATCTGTTATTTCTTATATGTACTGGGGTGTATTTTCAGAGCATATCCTCTAGAATATTGCCGTTTTTATTTATAAAAAAAACCTCACAACATAAATCAATCTATATGTTGCACTTACGTATTTCTGTTGTTTCGTTGTTTTCCTCTAATAGTTGGTGTGTTTACCTCAGTTTTAGTTTGTAACCCTGATTTGTTTTCTCTTTATGACTTTCGAACAGCGGTATACTACTCTTGCCTTTATCTATAACTTCATTATTAAATAAAATTCTTTCCAATTCAATTGATTTCCACCCGTTCTTCTTAATAACAGCACGAGTTATTCTAAAACACCTCAGTGCCTTTTTTCAAAGGCTTTTAAGGTTTAATGGTATATGTTCATTTTCGGATTTTTTAATCTTGAAAATTAATTGAATCAAACTTGTACAGTTTTTGTAGATGCCCCTGTTAGGCACTCTGTCCGCTAAAGTAACGACGTAATTTTACGATCTGCCGTCAATCAATATTTGGTTTTGTATTGCCACTTGTTGTCGCAATTGCAAATAGAATTACTTGGTTGAGTTAGAAATAAATAAGACGCACAAATAAATAAATGTTTAAAGAATTTTATCCTGATAAAACTGACGAATATCACGGCCCAGGCCATGTGTAAATTTCCAAAAGTCTATGGCTTCCATGAATTATTTCGATTCTAATAGGACAAATACGGTCATTAAGAAACTGAAGCGAGGGTGGGTATGCTGTGTGTGTGGCTGTTCTTTTTTACTCCCTGTTAGATAAAGCTCAAATATCTGTATAAATATGTAGCTTGCGTAGGTTATTTCGTGAATAACTGCTAGAAAAAAACTTTTTAATTCTTTAAATTCTCAAACCCAACATTTGTAATGTTTTTCTCGTAAGCTTCCGTCACAAATCAAAAGTTGACATTTTGTAACTAAGGAGCCGCCATGTTGACTTGCTGAAATGAGTAAATATGTGAATAATGCAATAGAATAGAAAATAAAACAAAACCTACCTCAAAAATCAGGTTTAATACAATATCATACGAATTCCGATGGTTCACGTAACATAATTCTTTCAACTTTAGCGGTTTCATTTGTATGACTAAAGATTAATAGACTTTCGCGGAATTTTATTTTATTTTTATTTTGTTGATTTCCCCGAGCTCTTGTGCATTACTTCTTTTTATTATGCATACGAATAAGAATAAAAGTTATTTTGTCTTTTTTTAATTGCACTGTTTAAAACAATAAAATCGGTAAAGGGTCTGCAAATTATAGGTTCCAATACATGTAGATTTACGTTGGAAGTATATTGTAACAGCCATTATTATGTATATCTCTGAGTCTGCGCTAAGTATATTTTATCGAGAATTTTATCACAGTGTTGTTTACAAAGCTAAAGAAGCACGTCATATTAGAATTATTGATATACTATAAAACAAGTTTGGGTTCTGTTAAACAAAACGGCAATTTTTAGACGACGTTACACTTTTCCGTTTATTTTATCGGCTTTATTTTATTAAGCTGGCGCGCCATCAATAAACAACGGATATTTATAGCAGAAGACTATTTGTGATGGAAAAGTTTCAGAGATTGTACTGTCTGATGCTCCTATCATTCGGTAGGTAAATACATTAGCCCTGTACGTTTAAAATGTAAAATGTTATCTTTCTCTCGAAAACGTACGTAAATAAATGGGAGCTTTTCAGAGAACATACTGGAGAACTTCGTTGAACTGATCCCAAAATTTTAGCTTGATCTGGCTTTCTAATGCACAGCGTGAACCAAACAAACTATAGATGTTGATGCTTTTGATGGAATTAGTCTACAACGTCACGTTGTGCTTTGTAACGTTTCCTCATTTGACGATTTTTGTAATTCCGTGAAAATGAAAGGCATTTGTGTTGCCCAAAATGTAAACAATCATCGCAAAAAGTATGGCAGCCCGGCACCAAAGAAGCCGTGTATGTTTGATATTTATCACTTTGGATACAGCATACTCTATGTAATATCTGATTGAAACGGAGACAGACTGTCTATTTATATCACGAGAAACTATAGTCTATTTCTCTTTTAACTTTCACTTTACTGTCTTTAGACTCGGGGATGTGCTATGTTTACGAGAACCACCAAAGAGTTGAGGCAGTAATTGTTGGACCTCACACTACAACACACTGCAGTTAAAAATGTCACCTTCAATTTTTTGCTATATGATTCAGATAGAACTAACAATTGAACAAAAAATATAAAAAAAATATTTTGAAGGCATTGTTTTTTTGCTTCAAGAAAACAGTATCATCAGACTCAGATTTAAAACAGCTGTATTTGTTTAATAAATTCGTTTTCATGAAGTGTTCTCTTTTTTGATAATATAAACAAGTATTTGTTTGTCCTAATAAACATTAGATGAATTGCTAAGATTAAAGAATATATTTTAAAAACATTTGCACTTTTAAAAAGAGACCACAAAAGCGTTTTTATTACATATAATTATGCTATAAATCTTAAAATAAAATTATTATAATTTCTGTTTAGATTAAATACCAGCCGCTGTATAAAACGCATGAGAATTAAGAAAATATGATGATGCTATTTGATTTTTTAATTATTTGTAAGTAATACTAATATATGCTTTATATAAATATTTTTGTCAATAAAATTGTGAAAGGAAATGGGGAATGTGTCAAAGCGACAACAACCCGACCATAGAGCAGACAAAAGCTAAAGGCCACCAGAGGGTCTTGAAATATCAAAGGGTCTTCAAATACATGTATCAAATATTTACTATATAAAAAGCAAGTCCCCGAGTGCAAAAAACACAACATTTAAAGGTGTCCAATTTTCAATTATTCTTTCACATGTGTGATTTATGTCAATGGTTAATTGGTGTTTAATGCCACTTTCAGCATTATGTACTATTTCGTAGTAGTCGATTTTTATTGGTTGAGTGAGAAAATAATGCTTGTAGAGAACCAAGATCGAAAATAGTAAAACTGACAAGATAGCTAAGTCAATTAACATCGTAGTCAAACTGAAAGGCTAAGTGTGTGCTTCGAAATTCACAACCTTTGTGTTGAGAGGATAGTGATAGAGAAGTTATTTACTTAAGACCATTCAGCCACTGAAACCAATTTCAATGAAACAGTAACACAACAATGTGGCATAGAAAAACATACAGTCTTTATCTATTGCACAAGTTAAATAAAAAATTACTTAGTTTCCGTTTTCTTACTTTAGTTTGCCTCAAACAAATGATTAAAACGAATAGATACACAATGCTTATTACCACAAAATACAGATCATGTTTAAAATTGGGTGGCGTCACTTTTACCTTTCATGACTTATGTTCCTTTATAAATGAAGCAATTACTGAATCTTTTGGTTACTTTTCTTCCTCTTGTTTGCTTCAACTAAATGTTATGAAATTTATACACAATGCTTACAATTACAAAAGGGCCGTAATGAAATCAATCCTGCAGCTGTATGCGGAAGTTGACTGGTGCACATTGTATCAGGCAGGGTATTTGTGGCCCCAAAACACATTCTCAATCTAATTAAACCATGTTCATTTACAAGAAGAGCCTAGTATAGAAAAACCTCCTGTCTGAAATCGCCTTCAATATATTTTTTTTAATCAACTTTGAATTAATTTGAACAATTAACTAAATTGAAGAAAAGCGGGGGTGTTATTATATGTTTACAATGTATACTGATCCTCAATTTGGGAAAAAAAATATTCTGATCGAAATCTCAGATTTTTTTCTTTATTTTTCCATTTCCATTACAATGAGGTAGTGTTATAAAATAAAAATAAAAATAATCTGATTAATTGTGTCAAAACTATTTTTTTTGTGCTATGCACGTACAATATTTTTGACTAAGAAAGAAAACCAAGAATTTATATGCCCCACTTACGACAGTAGAGGGTATTATGTTTTCTGGTCTGTTCGTCCGTTTGTTAGATTGTCCGTCTGTCCCTTTTCAGGTTAAAGTTTTTGCTCAAGGTAGTTTTTGATGAAATTGAAGTCCAATCATTTTAAAATATAGTTCATGTGTTCCCTATGAGTTTAATGCCAAATTAGATGGTTGACCCCAATTTCACGGTTCACTGAACATACATGTAGAATATGATCGTGTGAGTGAGGCATCCATGTACTTATTGACACATTCTTGTTAGATTTGTATTGTTTAGTTGCTTCATTACTAATGTATTATATCATTTGACCCATCATTGATTTTTTTTTTTATATGGTTAATGCCCGTCCTTTTTGTGACCTGTATATGAGAATACACACAATCATGCACACAAAAAACCTCATATACATTTTTAAAAGTCATTTGATACATATGAATTATTTCAATTGAGTATTTTATTTATTTTGAAGTAGAATGGAGAATTATTCTTGCCTAGTTGACTATGATCTACTGATATGATAGATATGCCGATGTCTAACTTGGGAGATCTTGATTAGGCTGGGAAATGTATCAGGTAGGTGGTTAATTATACAGACATATTATGAAACACATATGTTATAGAGCAAACATTGAAATTAGTCATATGTTGTCGAGACAGCAACCAAACAACATGATCATATATACAAAATTAAAACAATTTGGTAGTAATATTTGAATAAATAACTTTAAATGGCCTTAACAATTACTAAGTAGATGTATTCATGTATGTTGTTGAATTATGCTGAAACAACTTACTAGTTCATTTGACTTGAAAAAAAAACTGATCAATATTTAAGGTTTTACAAAACAGACTAGACAAATTGCAAGATAGCAATTATGGAAGAGTCACAGAATCTATGAAAACAGCGAACAGCTACTCATAACATTTTTTTTTAATCCATTTGATATGTGTTGCCTTGATTTTAAACTACCAGTAAGCTTTAGATATTTAAATATACAGAAACAACCGAACAGCACACACTAATTACAACAATTTTATTTTATTTTTGGTATTTTGTGCTTTTTTCAGATGTAGAAGTAAAAGAAACAACAGTGAAAAAAGAATGAGAGTCATCATTTTAAGAAACATTTAGCTTGAAATTGAAATAAATCTAATTTTCTTTATTATGTATTTCAAATACGAGCATTGGGATAAACTTTAATGAGACAGCAAGCCAGCAGCACAATCCCAATAGGTATTTGGATGTCTACTCAAACTTCATGCAAAATGAAATTTGTGGTTTTTCAATATAAATTAAATCGAAAGTTAGCAAACTCTTTGAGGCTTTGGTGCAACTTGCACGGTTTCAGATTTATAGCTTCAGAACTTGTTAATGAATGATTCGTTTATTTCACATTTAAGATGGATATATATATATATAGCAGTATACAAAGAAGGAGATGTGGTATAATTGCCGATATGACAATTGATTTTATTGAAAATATTTTTTAAATGTTTTGAAATATCTTCTACTCTTATTTCGTAATGTCTTTCAACCCTATTCATATTGACTTCTCTCTGTGTAATTATATTGGTTTCGACGGTGACTGAGTGATATTACATTATGTAAGTCATTTTTCTTTAAATTCTTGTATGTTTTTATCAAATAGTATTCTTTTAAAGAGTCATTGCATTTAAAATGATATGCATTGCTCAGAAGTTTCCTTGGTATGAAATATTGTTATTTTCTGAATGTTAGTTTGTGCTGATATGTGATGTTGGGCTACTGCCACAACCTTGTTCATGCTCTTTACTGTCCTGAAACAATCTAATAATTATCAAAAGTGATTCATTATATGTATTAGAAATTACTTAGGTATATTAAAAGGGCAATATGCTAATTATTTAGTCGTATTGCCATATGACTGAAAAGGACCAGATTCCTCCAGGGAAGAAAACACGCCAAAGGGGGAGATAATGCCCTTAAAAAAATCAGCCGTATCGATGACAAAAAATAATGTCATTTTTTTACCAGGCAATAATTATGCTTCAAATTGGTGTACACAAATAATAATCTTCTGTTAGATTAGCAAAAGCTGCAGAGTCACTACCCCTGTATCCTTCTAATAACCGAAAGTAAACAAGATAAATGCATGACAGCTGTTTCAATTACATGTACTGGTACATTTCAACGCACACATAACTTGCAATACATTTATAAGATTTGTCTTCCATTCTCCAGACATTCATTTACAGATATAAATTGGTCCAGTAATGAACTTCAGCAATTTACCCTTATTTTTTTTATTCTTTGACAATTATCCTTTTTTCCATTCCGGTCGTAAAATAGGTATAATACTTATTTTAGAAAAAAAAAGTATTTCAGTATTTTTGAAAACAAATTAATTATTTTTTTACTTTTTATCCTTTGATGTTTGTATATATATTTTGTAATCATTATTCTATTAATCAATTCAAAATTTCACTAAACTCGGGTTGATCTCTTTTGTGGTTAAATCTAAGGTCGTCGTAGGCATTTACTTCAGAAATCACTTTAGATTAACGAATCAAGGAGTCACCAATATCCTTGACACGACGCACTCTGAGAAGATCGATTTGATATATATATGTATATCTAAGTTAATAAAATTTCTTGTAAGGAATCGAGCACTCTTTAATAATCATTATGTAGACTGATGCAAAGAGAGGCAGACACAGTGGTTAAATTAATGTGAAAAGTAAATTGTTAATTATTATCTTATTAAACTATGTCTATTATTAAATCCACAACCTTGTGATGAAACACGGCAACGAACTTAAGTTGTATAGTTTGTAAATTAAAATAATAAACAACTATTTTCAGGATTATCATTTGTTTTTGATATATGAAAGAAAAAAATCGATTTGAAACATATAATTTAGTTTTCTTTTTCTTTTCTTTAAACATGTGTGATGAGCAAAGCATATTGAGGGATTATTCTTCAGTAAATAAATAGACGGATAATCTTAAAACAGCACGTTTTTTAATAAATGTCTCTAATGTTTTAAAGATGTATACAACGCTATATACATTCAAAAACATTCGACGATTGAAAAGTTAGGCACAAGAGATTTCGTGCTCATGTTTTACCTGCCTAGATATTGAAGTTCCTACTAGACATCAGCTGTGTCAATCGTATGTTGATTCTTACTTGTATTTTTAAATCTATCTTTTAATCGTCAACAATACTCTTCACAATTTTGAGGTGATATGAAAACATTTAAAATAAAAATTATGAGAAATATGAAATCTTAATCTATTCATTTCTGAACAGTTACAAATTCTTTGCTCCATCGTTTGGCATTTACACACCTCCATTTATATTTAACGTGCGTGTCTGTTTTAACTATACTCACTTATCATTTATGGTGAACTCCTTATACACAAATGCTTAAACAAAAACTTTCTACTTTTTAACGAGAAGATCGACTAAAATAGATCCTGTTTAATTTAACGATCATTATCACGAATTGGTTGACTATGGCGATGCGTCATTGCATTAAAGTCATAGGAACATGTTTACGAGATTCTATGTATAGTGTAACTTCTGTAATCCGATACACGGGGGGACCGGAAAAAATGTCGGATTAGGCAGGGTGTCGGAATACTCAGGTTTTTTTCTGCATGGAAATGAATATTTCGAGACTAGAAAAATTTGTCGTTTAAAGCAGGATGTTTGAAATACTCAGGTGTCGGATTAGGCAGTTTACCCTGTGGAATATTTTCAACACTAATTAAGTGTATTCCCAATTGTTACTTTTTTGACAGACTGTCAATCCGCGTTCTGCTTGTCGCTTGCGTAGCTGGAAACGCTCATCATGTCGACGCCCTCAATCTCGCTCTTTTCACATGTGTTATTGTTCATGTGATTCCCTCCGTTGTTTTTGTTGCATTGATTTGTCGAATTTCTTACTTGATTTGGCCTCATATCTATTTAATTGGAGCGTCACTGGTGAATTTGGTTGAGAGAAAATGAACGTTTAATTATAAGCTTGTTTTTTTTTTATCTTCTTAATTGATTTATGCGGTATAGACATGGGTAAACTTTGTCTTCCTAATTAAAAAAAAAAAAAACGGTTCAGGTTTCAGACGTTATTTGAACACATACCAAAATTACTATTCAATTCGTTGATAATGTTCAGTTTTGGAGTCGTTCAGGGTTTTGTCGCAGAGGTTCAATTTGCCAAAAACGCTTGAAGGATGTAAATTACTTAAAGATAAACTTCCCTGTACTTTTGCTATACCTTTCATCTTTCATGAGCGATACAGAATATTTTCTGTTTATGTGGCAATTTTATCCTTTTCGAAGCAATTGTATAAACCAATAATCAACATGTAGTTTACGTAAATCTTAAAAGAGTGTAAGACGAATGAAATGGTCACGACATACGAGTGGCGACTACTGGTCTGGTGTTATCCTCTCTGACAAAACGCCTACTTTTGGTAGGCATCGTTGGAATAGCGTATTATAAAACCCCATCAAATTGTCAGACTTTTTGTTTGGTACACCAATTTTGGGTTGCAAGACACATTTAAAAGAACTAGTTTAATGAAGATCGCACATTTATCAAAATATCAAGAACTTTCGACAGTTTAGTTATAAAAATGTTTGCTTTAAATAGGAGCTGCATTTTGGGAAGCGCATTCGAAATGTTTTAAATAACTGCTTTTTCAGGTTTATTTCTAGCTTTACTTGAAACGATTTCCTATCAATGTAAAAAAGTCAATGGCCTATTTATAGAAAAAGCATGTAAACAAAGTATATATAGAAACAAGATTAAGCCTTGAACAATTTTCCGTTATCCTATTTGAAAACCTTGTGTGTTTTTTTTTTTTTTTTAGAAATATCTATATCCATATATATCATTGAATGTTTTAGCTAAAGGCGTCGGAAAGGCTGCATTGTTTGTTGTCATATTTTGTATGACCGTCTTGTTAGATGTTAACTTGTGATATTGGCATTACTTATTATTATTAAACCAAGAGGTCCAAATGGTGAAGTTGAAATCATCCTTTCGTAAATTTTACGGATGCCATCACGAGTTGGTTGATCGTTATGGAATAACCGTTTCACAAATAATATCGGATAGGTTCCTTACGTCGTAACTACAATCCCCTTCCATTTCATGGATGTGACCTACCGAATTAGACTATTTACCGGATTTTTTATCACATAAGCAACACGACGGGTGCCACATGTGGAGCAGGATCTGCTTACCCTTCTGGAGCACCTGATATCACCCCAAGTTTTTGATGGGGTTCGTGTTGTTTGTTCTTTCGTTTTCTATGTTGTGTTATATGTACTATAATTGTTTGTCTGTTTGACTTTTTTTATTTTTAGCCATGGCGTTGTCAGTTTATTTTCGATTTATGAGTTTGACTGTCCCTTTGGTATCTTTCGTCCCTCTTTTCAACACATTAATTAACTAATATAGAAAGACGAATTTGTCTTTTATAATCAAATTGTGTAGACTATAAAATTCAGCAAAAATATAATTTCTGGTATTTGATAAATTTGTAAATAGCTAAAACATATTCATTTATTTATTTATTGTCATTCAGGAATTTTTAAGAACAAATTGAATGAAATTAAATTTATCTTGTTAATTTATAAAACCTTATCGCTTGTCTTCCATAATTAAACGATACCAAATAAGACATAACGATTGAAATATATGATGCCACATATCAAAAGTGATTGTCGTATGACGTCGTTATGTCTAGAGTCGCAAATCTGGATCAATCTGGTATAATCTCAAATAGCTCATGTAGCTATACCATTTTTATGTACAGAAGATTATAAAGAACTTGATGTGTCTATTCGTCTCTGTATTAGTTGTTTCTGATCACTTCGTTCGTTCCGTTTTTAATTTGTTTTGGAATTTTCTTTAAACAACTTTTAACCGACACCCATAGGAGAGTTTTTAGGTAAAATGGTGTAATATAATATATTTAGATCAGAAAGTGCTTCATGGTTCCAATTGCAATCAGGACTCTACGAAAGGTCATCGGCATCCTATATTCATGAACTCTTTATGACGTTTGAAATGAATAAGGTTAACATTGGTATTTACAGTTTAACCTGTCTAATCTGACACCTTAGTATTCAAACATCCTGCTTAAACCGACACACTTTCATGGTCCTAAACAATGCATAATCCTTGCATAAAAAAATCTAAGTATTCCAAAATTATCAAGATACTAACTTTACATCAGATATACTCCTTTCTTATGTAGGTCATTTAGAGCTCTATGTTTGTTTTGTTTCTGATAGATTCGTGTTTTTTTTTTTGTATACTTAATGTAAGAATTTAACGTTTCTGATGAAGGTTAATCAGAAAAGCTCTTTATAACGCACGAAATGTTTTTTTAGTTTTTGTAGAGTTTTTAAAATCTTATTAAAATTTACTCTTGTATACATCGAGATTCCAATGACAAAATCAAATGATAAAACACATCAAACGAACGGACAACAACTGTCATATTCCTGACTTGGTACACAATGGTATACAGGCATTTTCAAATGTAGAAAATTGTGATTGAACTTAGTTTTATAGCGCTAAACCTCTCACTTGTATGACAGTCGCACCAAATTCCATTATATTTACAACGATGCATGAACATCTCATACACGCATCTCCATATCATCTTTCCTATGAGTTGTTTGTTATCACATGTTGCCGCTTGAAACTCAATTGACCTTTGAGAATGTTGGATGCTAGTTGATTTTGGTTTTGCGTATTCCAAAGCCGTTACTAACATTTTTTTTACTCGAAATTATCAAAAATTTCCGAAACAGTAAGACAGATGGCTTAAACATCACATTTAAGTGCAGGTTATAGTCATTAAAATAAGTGTTATCAATAAACGTATATCTTTTATTAAAAATACAATGTTTTCCAAGTTATATATCATAGAGTATTATGTCATTCTTCACATGACACAATGTCCACTTTTTTCATCGTATTTTTATTCTATAAAATAGTTTTTCTATTAACTCACCAGGATGTTATCATGTATTATTTTATTTCCACTATACTAATATTGATGGTCAGAGTTAAATGTCAAAATGGAGAGGTGGCGAGGTGTTTCTGAATCGCATAAAGAGAACAATTGTCAACGATACAGACCAAATTAATGTGTTTATAATTTAAATAATTGAACAGTATAATGTATTGGGAAAATCTGGATTCAGAAAATACTTTTTTTGTCATAAATGTCTCGAATGAAAATGTGTTCTTCTTTAGTATTTGGATTAATATTTGTTAGGGGAAAAGATATATATTTATTTGAGACGCATTTCCTTGATTTACTGGTTGCACTTTATAAATACAGCTGTTTCTCAAAACACGCCTCTTTTGGGGAGATCTTGAATATTCATAGAAAATTATTTTGTTAACATACTGGTTCCCAGTTATGCTCTCTGTGTTCCATCACATAGAGACATAACTTGGGAATGTTACCAGTAAATTTACATTTGCATATTATTATCATTGAAATCTGTGGTAACGTTTCATTCGAAGTAGGGGTAGTTAAGAAAATTAGTGTTAGTTTAAACTCTGAGATGTTCAGGGCATATAAAATATGCCGCACAGCCCTATATTTTGACCTTTGAAAAAAATTGTGGTGCATATGAATTTTCAATTCTACGATAAGATTTTTTACAAAACTTCTTAGTAAAAGTGGTACAGTTTTAGCCGTAAAAGGATTTCCTATGGGAAATTGCATTGTCAATATTTAAAGAAATGCAACCTACAGTTTTCCATTAATGAAATTGTCATCACAAGTCCCCAATAATATGAGTATATTAATAAATATCCCATTATTGATACGTTACTTATATCTAAGATAATAAACATGTACTTTAACTTGCACGTAATAATTTGTCATTGCGGACCACTCGATAATGCAACTTGGTAAAGTATGCAGTTTCCTCAATTTGAATTTTACTATGGTTTGTTTCTTTTAAATGGACGAATGAAGTTTGAACATCGGTAAACTATTGTTTTCTCGTGGTAGGTTGAGAAGAATGCCTTTAATATTGTTTTAGTTAGGAAAAAAAAACATGTTGTTTACTTCGATATAAGAAAATAATGCAAATATATAATGAGTTCAAAAAAGACATTATCCATCCAAGTGAAAATTTGTAAAAGTAAACCATTATAGGTCAAAGTACGACCTTCAACACGGAGCCTGGGCTGTCACCGAACAGCAAGCTACGATATTCCCGTGCTTGTATTTCCAAGCATGATTTTCTTGATAGGGGGTTGCTGCTCACAAGAAAGCTATTAAACAAGGAGTTCCAAATGGTTAAACATGTTAAAGTGAAATCATCCCTTCGTACATTTTACGGACGCCATCACGAGTTGGTTGACCGTTACGGAATAACCGTTTAAAAGGTGATCTCGGATATGTGCATTACGTCGTAACTACAATGCCCTTCCCTTTTATAAATGTGACCTACCAAATAAGACTATTTACCGCATTGGTTTTAAAATGAGCAACACGACGGGTGCCACATGTGGAGCAGGATTTGCTTACCCTTCCGGAGCACCTGAAATCACCCCCAGTTTTTGTTTGGGTTCGTGGTGACTATTCTGTAGTTTTATATGTTGTGTCATTTGTACTATTGTTTGTCTGTTTTAGCCATGACGTCGTCAGTTTGTTTTCGATTTAAGAGTTTGACTGTCCCGCAAGTATCTTTCGTCCCTCTTCTATATAGGCACCCACAATACATGAATTGATATTAATTCAATATTTCCTTATTGTGCTCCTGGTAGTGATTTGATAACTTTTGCATCTACAAACTAAAGGAATGTCGATTGGTATGAATTTATGTTTTAAGGAGAAACAGGCTGATACCATTAGTATAATAATCAATGCTTGTTTAAATTATCAATAATAATTTGTTTTCTGCATCAGCATGTATTTCCTTCGAGAATTTGACAGCTTGCTACAACAATGCAATTTCAACAAACTTTTTACATATATATTTGTATTAAGTGGTATCTGATATATCGGCGTTTGATAATCTGCATGTGTATAAATTATACAAGTCCAATAAACTATGCATAAAGGGAGATGTAAGTGTCTTTTAAAATTAAAATTACTGAAGTCAGTTGACATTTTGATATCCAAATTGTAAAGATTGTTGCCAATCTTTAATTTAAAACAATATCTTTGGTTTCTGGATATTAAATAATGACTAAACAACTTTTAAAAGTATCAGAGATTATTATTATCAATAATAATAAATACAGGTAAATAAAATACCATATGTTAAAACGTTTGAATGTGTTTTTCGTGTATGCGTTATTACCTCTTGGATCTTTCAAGATCAGTTCAAATTCGTCTCGTTATAAGAAAAGTCCGGTTTTTATAGTTCTTAGTACGCCTTATCCTTGCGTGTAAGAATATAGTTCCTTACCGGTCAAGGTTTATCATGTAAATAACTGTCAGTACGTACATAAATATGAATTATACAGAAAGCAAGCATGATTTCGTACGTCTCGACACCAATTTAACAATATAAAGCATGTAAATACAAGTAACTAAAGAAATGTAAGATTCATAACAAGCTAGAAAACAAAGATGTTATTCGAACACCACATGTTGGCGGAATTTCGTAACGTTAAATCGGCAACTGTCAAATTTGCCGGGAACGACGTAACGTTTACAAAAGGTACTGCCGCGATATTTAACGTTCACAACACTGCCCTCCGTCAAAATATAATTTCGTCTCGAAATTTAAATAACTACGAAATATTAAATCAATTTATACAATCAAACAAAATCAAGTTAAACAAGCACCTGCTGCTGAATATTTAAATTAAGAAAATTTGTTTTAGTCTAAATCACGAATAACCTAATATCACGATTCATGATACGTGTAATGGTAAAATTGTACCAACGGCATACAAAACAATATACATATAAATAATGTCAACACATTTCTGAATTTGTGTCTTTTCAGTATAATAAAATGTTTTTAAAATTTTCAACGTCTTCTTTTTCCAACAGCTTCACTGTATTATTGGTTCATCTCTTTTGATCTGTCTGTGTATCTTGTGTTCTTTCTCCTTCTGTATCCTCTACTGCTCTTTTCTTCCTTTTCTCCAATCTTTTTGTGTGTCTTGAGTTACATGTTTTTCATTCTCAAGTTCTTTCTTAGTTTGGTTTAAATCTGTGTTACGGAAACTATCTTTCAGTTGACTAATTTTTTCCTTCTGACAGAACTGGTTTCCGTCTTCTCCTGTAACAGGAACATTTTCATCTGTAACACTTAAATTATCTTCTGTAACATGTTGCAAAAGTTCAGGCAACATTTGGACATCGACCTTGTCCGTCTGATTACCCTTATAACTTGCACTTGTAATATTTCCTATATATTCACACATGTCCTGCGTACTTGCTACCATGGGTTCTCTGTCATCTGCCATTACCGGCTCTTTCATTGAATCTCTGGTTGAGAGGAACTCACTTCTTTCCGCTTCTTTGTAAATGACTAGCCCAGAATTGGTGTCCTTTTCTCCGACTCTGGCTACTTTCATTTCATCAATTAGGTCACATCCTAATAACATGTTCTCTTCAATGGGCGCTACATAAACTGGCCATTTGAATGTTTCACTCCTCAGATTAACTTTCACCTCTGTAATCCCTTCTGTTGTCAAGTTCTTTCCGGCCTCAGCAACTTCCAAATTTCTTGCTGCTCTCCTTAGTTTTGGCCGTTTACTTTCAGGAATCTGATCATACAACTTCTCACTTAGAACACTCAACTCCGCTCCAGTGTCAATATCTGTATTCGTCACAATCTTGTTAATGACCACTGGAACTGCAATGCTAGCTGCTGTCACCCGATCAATGATAATATTCTCTTCTATCCTGCTGATCGTTTCTGCACTACCCATTACCTCCTTTGGTGTGTTCTCTGGTGTGTTCTGTTGTATCTCCTTAGACTCCTCAAACAACATCTCTAGGCTTAAATCTAGGTCCTGCATATCAAGGCTATCTTCTTCAAATGATCTCTTTATAGAAACTGTACCCACTGATGTTTTCGGTTCAACCAAATGCTCTTTCATTTGACAAGGTCTCTCTTTCTCTTTTAAATTATTCTCTTTAACTATTTCTTTATCATGTTTAGGGGCTGACACTTGGTCGATAGTCTCAACCCTTATCAGTTTAAAGACTCTTCAGTTTGGTTTTGACTCCTTTCATAATTCCTTATAAAACCACTTCTGTTTTCTTTATGATATGGGTTTCTCTTTTTTTTTTTTTTGGACAATCCCTTATGTAATGGCCATCCTCATTACAGTTAAAACATCTGAGATTCTTCATCTTGGTCGTACGGTCTCCATACACGTGCTTATTTTGCCATGAAATACTGTCATAATCCTGTTGTGCATAGTACTTTGTCATTTCTTTCTGAATTATCTCCCCTACTGACTGGGTGATGGAGTCTTTCATCCCTCTTTCCAATTGCGTCAGTCTTTCCTCAGTTACATATCTTTTCCCACCAACTTTCCTTATTTCAATATCATCTTCACCTTCATCTAAACCAACAGTCTCTTGCGTACTAAGCTGACGAATGTTTCTGTCTCTATTCCCTCTTTTATATGTTTCATATAAAGTCACCTGGTGAATAGCTTCAGTCATACTGGTAATCCTCTTTGTCAGTAATTCTATGGCAATGCTCTGATCAGGTAATCCTCTTAACATGTACTCTACACTCAATGTACTGTGAGTGGCTGCGTCAATAGTAGGAAATGACCTTCTGACTAGCATTTCTACTCTGGATGCATATTCATGAATGTTTTCTTTGCCTTTTTTTCTTAATGTGTGCAACTCTTGTCTATACGTCTCTGGATATCCATGGTCACCAAATCTATTCGACATAGCTGCACATAGCCCAAAGAAAGATCTTTTGGTCTCTGATGTGAGGTAGGAATCATAAACCATTGCCTCATCTTTAAGTGCTGTTACTAATTCAATGGCTTTAGTATCAGTATCCCATCTGTTGATCTCTGCAATCAACTCGAATTGCATAAAATAGGCATTCCAAGATTCTCTGCCGTTGTAGAATGGCACTCTGTTTCTTCTCCCCTTGTCTATCTTGGAGTTTTCATAATTATGGTTCTGTTGCTGTGGTCTGCCATACTGTTGCTAGGTAACCAGTTTGGTACTGAGGAATTGTCTGGATGTTGCTGGATTTCAGGCATGATGGTACTCGTACAAGAATAGTTTGGACGATGCTGGATCTCAGGTATTGTCGTATTTGCATAGGCATATGATGGTTGTTGCTGGGTCTCTGACAATGTTGTATCCATATATGTATGTGTAGAACATTGCTGGGTGTCCGGCAATGTAGTGTTATTATAGTAGGTTGGACGTTGCTGGGTCTCTGGCAATGTTATACTATTGCAGGAGTTTGTGGAACGTTGCTGGGTCTCTGGCAATCTTATATTATTGCAGGAGTTTGTTGAACGTTGCTGGGTCTCTGCATAACTATTTTGACTACTGATAACAGGGTCGGATTTAATCTGAGTGAAATGCTGAGTATTCATGTTCTTCATCTGAAGCTTTTCATTTCTTAATGCCTCTAACTCTTGTCTCATCTTTACCATTTCTTCACTCTCATATGATTTCTGAAGTTTTTCATTTCTTAATGCCTCTAACTCTTGTCTCATCTTTACCATTTCATCACTCTCATATGATTTCTGAAGGTTTTCATTTTGTAATGCCTCTAATTCTTGTCTCATCTTTATTATCACATGATTTTTCTCTTGTTATAGTCGCTATAGCACTATCACTCTTACTTTGAGTTGGGAAAAGAAATGGGTTTGTGCTTACTTCCCTTTGAATATTATTCACAGTACTACTAAATGGCCTGGGGCTTGTATTTATTTCCCCCTGGTTTAAACTAATAGCCTGGTTTGAGGCTAAATAATTATGAGACGTGACATCCCCAAATGAGCAGGCATCAATATTTGTAGATTCAACAGACCAAGTGGGAATGATTGGACTAGCTAATGTGGTAATTCCCCTACTAAGTGAATTGGACCCCTGTGGTATACGAGATCTGTCTCTTAAATTATACATTTTACTTTTAATTGCCAAATGGAATCAAGAGTTTCAATTTACTAATCAACTTGGATTAAACTTTATCCTTGTTAATCTTGTACTTTCTCAGAATTATTCAACTTAGATTACTTTTTATCCTTGTTGAAATTGAAAAAGAATTTCCTTTGTATTACTTATAAACACCTTTTAAATTATGAATATATCTTATTTTGTGAAATAGACTATATAAATAACAAATATGAAATAGACTATAATTTTTTCAACTTTGACCTTATCCAACTATTATTATAGCTACAACTTAGATGTTGTAAAAAAACAACTTTTGAAATAGACTTTAATTTACAACTTTGAAATAGACTATAGTTTTTACAACTGGACCCTTTTGAAAAATTATAGTCCTAATACTTAACTTGGATTCAGATTTATCCTGGTTAAAAATAGACTCCTAAATTTAAACTCAACTTGGATTAAAATTTATCCTGGTTGAATATGGCATTTACTTTTACTATATTTAAACTTTCAACTTAGATTAAAATTTATCTTTGTTGAATTGTACCCTTAACTATTTTCAACTTGAATTTATATTTATCCTTGTTGATATATATTCTAACTAACTATATTATTTTGCCTTTTCAACTTGGATTAAAATTTATCCTTGTTGATATAGAATTTAACTACCTATATAATTACTTTTCAACTTGGATTAAAATTTATCCTTGCTGATATCTTTTAAACTCAATAACTATTTTATTTCAACTTGGATTAGAATTTATCCTTGTTGAATTTAAATTACTTAAATATATACTATAATCTAATTTATATTCACCAACTGTACTATCTATTTCTTTCAGCTTTCGTTGAAGTGTCTCTTTTTTTTTATGTTCAGTTTTTTTTTATGTGTAACCAAATATCATAAAATATGGACAGAAACAATGTATGTACTTAACAATTGCGTGCCTAATAAAATATTCACGTAGATTCTTAAAATTTTCTTAAAAAAGAAAACTAACTTCGCTGCCACCAGTGTAAAGATTGTTGCCAATCTTTAATTTATAACTATATCTTTGGTTTCTGGATATTAAATAATGACTAAACAACTTTAAAAGTATCAGAGATTATTATTATCAATAATAATAAATACAGGTAAATGAAATACCATATGTTAAAACGTTTGAATGTGTTTTTCGTGTATGCGTTATTACCTCTTGGATCTTTCAAGATCAGTTCAAATTCGTTTTGTTATAAGAAAAGTCCGGTTTTTATAGTTCTTAGCACGCCTTATCCTTGCGTGTAAGAATATAGTTCCTTACCGGTCAAGGTTTATCGTGTAAATAACTGTCAGTACGTACATAAATATGAATTATAAAGAAAGCAAGCATGATTTCGTACGTCTCGACACCGATTTAACAATATAAAGCATGTAAATACAAGTAACTAAAGAAATGTAAGATTCATAACAAGCTAGAAAGCAAAGATGTTATTCGAACGCCACATGTTGGCGGAATTTCGTAACGTTAAGTCGGCAACTGTCAAATTTGCCGGGAACGACGTAACGTTTACAAAAAGGTACTGCCGCGATATTTAACGTTCACAACACAAATAATGAAATATGACATAAAAGCTTGTGTTATTTTGATACATAAGTACAATTTCCCTTATTTGTGTTCTTTATTGATTTGCGCATCGACAAACTACTGTTGACTTAATATGTATTAACTGATATGTTTGTTAGTTAACACTTTCAATAATTGTATGTTTACTTTAAATTGGTATCTACTGATAATTCCATTTGTAGAAAATGATAGATTTAACCTGGTTATAAACGTTTAACTTGTATGACAGTCGTATAAAATTCCTTTATATTGACAACGATGTGTGCACAAAACAAACAGACCCAATAGGTAAAAATGTAAAAATAAGAGTACAGCAGTCAATATCGTGTTACAAACTTAATCACTACAGTAAAAAACAGATATATAAAAAAAACAATTTACCATGACACTATAACACTATGACGTGATGTATACGTACAGATCCACGTCACATGCTAGAAGGAAACACAAACAGGCACACAGACAAAGCACGTTAGAAAAAAAGAAGAACACGCATACAGAAATACAGAAATAACAGAATACACAGTCACATGATTTCTATACTGTATATTTACACAAGTTGGGCTTTTCATCCCATTTAGTACTACATTGACAAGTTTGCTATTGTTATTATTTTGCACAGAATAATATTAACATTACAAAACTATAGGACTGTCATAATATCAGACTCTGAGCAGTTTGTAGTGTATATAAACAGGTTTAACCAAATACAGCATCATGTTTGAATAACAAAAAAAAAAACACGACAAGATAAGCAACGATGACAAATATAATCGCAGAAACCCATTGACAAGAACATTCACATTTTATAACACGAACCCAATCAAAATTAAAGCTGTGTTGAAATTAAATTATCAAGAATTGTAAGCAGTTCAAATAATCTACAATGACGTGTACTAAGAAAAATTGTTGAACGGCAGAAATACTTAATTTCTTGTTATCCTTGTCATCGCATTTATATAACTAGATGACTAAATGTATTATCTAATCGTGCAATAATTGTTGATTTATGTCATACTAACAAAATACAATACAATGAATTTTTACATATCAATCCAAAGATTTTTGTTGTGATATTTCAGTAAATAAGCTCGGTTGTACCCATCTACACTTAGAGTTATTGTACTAAAAGTAGTATATCTGAATTCCCGATTTATTGAAGTTTATTATGGAATTGTTCACACTATGATCAAGATCAATATGCAACTTATGAATTTAATGTCCATGTGAACAATAATAATAAGTACAGTATTTCATAGCTACAAAATGAAATGTGTAATTTTGTTCACGGTTGTATTACATGTAACAGTCGTACTAATGAGTTCTTTTGGATAAAACTCGACAATCCTTTAAACGCTTAAACTGTATATGACTGTAAGTCAAACACTATACAGTTATTAGAAAAACATAGTTTTGTTTTCGTAATTAGTGTATACCTCCGAGGAATAAACATATTGTAAGCGACGAGATTAAAAAAAACATATTTTTTTTCAATCATGATAGTTTATGTAGATTAATTTGATCAACACTCAAACGAATCTATCAGTCTGAGAGCGAAAAGAAAATATGTCTTTTTAAATGTCAGATAAAAATCATTTGGAAACTTGCTCTGCTTGATGTTTATTTCAAAGGAAGAAAACAACTACGTTATACTTTTTTCGCATACAATGTTTCATTTTAGTAAATAGCTAGTAGAAATCATGAATAAAACACAATTTCAAAGTCCATTCTTATTCAAAATATTTTTTAGTGCTAAATTTGCACATGGGACTTAAATGTGATGTATATGTTAAGTTTTCTTGTAGAAAAAAAAATTTTTTTTTTGCCCGAATTAAAGCGTTTTTTGATAATTGATTAATTAGAAACAAACATGTACAATGAATGTAATGCAGTTTCTTCCTTTTACATATTTAAAAGAAAACGTGCCTTCAACATAATGCAGTCGTAAAGTTAATTGTGTTTAATAATAAATCATGTCATATGTTCATAAACTAATTCTTTACAAGCGTTTTGTTTAAAAGTAGAAAAACAATTGGTCCTGCTAAATTAACACAAAATTACACAACTATTACTGACACTCTGCTCGTGTTTCAGAGAATTCATCAAAATAAGGCAAATTTGATCATTCAGGATCTTTCGACAATGGAGTGTATGTTACCCAAACAATGATGATATAGGACAAGCATATAACTAGTAGGATCAGTCACAAGCATTACATCTTGATCAAACATAAATTTTATGGCATATAATTTATCTCTTGTGAATATTACTTGTCAGTAAAGAGAGTACAACTCCAAAGATTAAAACTTTGATTTCAGCAGTGATATGTAAAACAGTGTATTAGTTTATTTGGCACAAGTAAAAACATAATTATCAAGAAAAGCAACGAACATTTGTTGTTAAAAAATAAAACAATACGGATAACATACTATGAATCTAATCAATGTTTTCTCCTGTTTAAATTCAAAGACGGTTATCTTAAATAAATACATAAGTTTGTCGTAGATAATTATTCAAATACGTTATATCACTAGATTAGGACTATTAGACAAAAAATAGTTGACGTCACTTAATAGACTTTCTTAAGCATATAAAAGGATGAAACCTAATTAGTTTTTAAGATAGAACGCTCGTTTGTCTTGAAACCTCATATAATCAATATCTATAAGATTATTGACACGTAGTTTGTTTTTATTGATCATACGCCTACATAACGTGAAAAATCAAAGTAAATTCAATGATGTGAAAGCTGAATATAATCGTGTGCCAATCTTGACCTACTTTTCAGTTTTATTTATTTGTAATCAAGGAGTTGAAGTTTTGCCGGTCCGACAAAATCCATTTTTTGGAAACCCGACCATAATACAGCAGAAAAATTATTGATAACCTGAAAGACTGAACTCAGTTAAAGGATTTATTTTTTAGACTTTTCAGATAATTATTAGAAAACAATACCGTGCAATGCTAAAATTCATTCCATAGAGAGCGTGGATATTATGAAATTTCAAAAATGGTTAAACAATTAGATGTTTCCAGAGAAATCTAGAAATTACATACACTGACCACTTAAACATAATAAAGTTCAATTCAATAAAGCAAATTATTCTTCATAGTACCAAAGCTCAAAACTCTGATGAAGGAAAGGATCGTCCTAATTGAGTGCAACAACAAATTAAGATATCATCATCCAAGAAGAACATTCAATCTGATTCGAAAATTGCTTTTATGGTATACACTCATTATTATAAAGTTTCTAATGAAATATCAAGTCATTTCATTACACATAAGCATATTATCAGCTTTGAAATCTGAAGTCGGAAAAACGGTTGATTTAAAAGAATCCATTTTATCAACCATTCTTTTTGCAGGGTTTAGTAATATTATCACTTTATTGACAAGTCAGTAGATCCCTAAACATGATAATGGAGAGGTCTTATGATATCTATTCAAGATGCAATATAGATCAACAACAGCAACCAAAGATAACAGACTCCTGAAATCGCTCAAGCAGGTTGATAAAGAATAAGAAGGGTATATAAAAGAGGGACGAAAGATACCAAAGGGACAGTCAATCTCATAAATCGAAAATAAACTGACAACGCCATGGCTAAAAAAAAAAAAAAAACAACAGATAAACAATAGTACACATGACGCAACATAGAAAACTAAAGAATAAACAACACGAACCCCACCAAAAACTAGGGGTGATATCAGGTGCTCCAGAAGGGTAAGCAGATCCGGCTACATATGTGGCACCTGTCGAGTTGCTTATGTGATACCAAATCCGGTAAATAGTCTAATTCGGTAGGTCACATTCATGAAAGGGAAGGGGATTGTAGTTACGACGTAAGGAACATATCCGATATCATTTGTGAAACGGTTATTCCATAACGGTCAACCAACTCGTAATGGCGTCCGTAAAATTTACGAAGGGATGATTTCAACTTCACCATTTGGAACGTTTGGTTTAATAGCTTCCTTGTGAGCAGAAACCCTCTATCAAGAAAATCATGATAGGAAATGCAAGCACGGGAATATCGTATCAATTGGGAGATATATACCCCGTATGCAGGTGCTGCTGGAATGTTGCTACTCAGAAATGGACAATTCACAATTGGAAAGCTGAAATCATCTCTTTTGTCGTAAAGTTTGGTTTTCAACCGACCCTCATTGTCAATTTCTAAATGTAAGTCAAGATATGAGGCCGACTTAACTGTATCTGTAGTATCCATTATCTCAAGTTCGATAGGATAGATGCGTTCCACATAGTCACCAAATTTTGAATCATTTAGTGAAAGAACATCATCTATATAGCGAAAAGTAGAGTTAAAGGATATAAATGAGTTTTGAGCACTAAGTACTCAACTAACCTTGTAATGTAGTGTCAAAGCAAAAAATCAATCAGTACTGTACTTTTGTTAAGAATGTTCGCTTGTCATGTTTTGGAAGTTTTGTCAGATTTTCTCTCGTTTTATCCATTTGAATTCCTAAAAAGTTTTTACCCATTGACCCCCATTTCTCTTTTTATGAATCTTTTACATGTATAATTATAAGACATCTGTAAAAGTCTTATAAAATCTTTATTATTTCTAATATAGTTTTTCATAACTTAAACTTTTGAATGATACAGCTATGAAAAATCGAGAGAGAACATTTTCACGCCAAAATTTCAATGGCCAATATTTCGAAAACAAGCACATTGATCTTTATATTTTTTTTCTCTTTTGGTTCCTTTAATAAAATAATCTTCTATCAATATATACTAGTGTTATTAAAAGCTTGTTTTTTTAAAACTGAGTAGCGAACCTCCTTAACAAGATTCAACATAATTAGATCTTCATTTAAATGGATTGATTGCTGTACTTTAATTACAGGGTATGGTCAATGTCGTGATAATTCAATATCTTATTTAGATACGTAAATAAAGTAATGTTCTATTTTAGATTATCCGATTTACTTCGTGAAACAGAAACACCCAATTAAATTTGAAGATCTGAAAGTTTGTTTGACATGATAATGTTTAAAAAAAGTATTTAAACAAGATCTCATCTATAATCTGTTAAAACTGAAATAAAAAACATAAATGTATTAGCCCTATACACGCTTTCTGGTGGAGGTAAAAAAAAAAAAGTAACTGAATGACACATTTCCTCTATTAAATAATTAAAATTCAAATCGAGAAACTGTGTGTTAATAGTTGGAATTCGAGTACAACTGTATTAATTTTGAAATACTAAGGCTTTTCCACCTCAGGCATAGATTATCTGTTGGATTTGGCGAAACTTTTAGGAATTTTGGTCCTCAATGCTCTTCAACTTCGTACTTTATTTGGCTTTTTTTAACTTTTTTGGATTAGAGCGTCACTGATGAGTCTTTTGTAGACGAAACGCGCTTCTGACGTATATATAAAATTAAGTCCTGGTATCTATGATGAGTTTATTTACATATTTATTTATTTGATAGTAATTCAGATTATTACACAACGTTTGCTGCTGTACCAATATTATTTACATTGTGTAACCATTACGTCTGTTTGTTTTGTTTCCACATCGTGGTTAAAATAAACGAATTATATGTGACTGTCATACACGTGAGATGTTTAGCTAGTACACACCCGTGATATCGCGGGTCCGTGACTGATTTAAAGTATATAACTATGCCTAAGCCTTATTTTAGTAATTGGTATTGTCATCTGATAAAGTCATGTCGATTATAAGATACACATTTTTTTTTGCTTTCAAATCTTTCTGTTTGAACCCGTCGACCTGGAACTTATCAATTATTGGTAATATTAATTATTTGGAAAACAAAAGGTCCTGGCTATCCAGGAATGGAGTATTTTTTAATCAACAGCATTGTCCTATATTAGTTATCTTAGAAAGTCTTGCTGATTGCTGAATAAAACTACAATAGGGAACAATTTGACAATGATAGAATTTAGTAGTGTCAGCCCTTTGATTATGACCCGTGTATATAGCAAAATCCTAAATACACCGTTTGGTGGTGCGCCTTTCAAATGCGGAACGTACAGATAAGGTAATAGCTAACAGGTGAATATACTATTGGTATCGGTATCGGATTCGACCCGGAACTTGTTAATTATTGGCAATATTAATTATGTGGAAAACAAAAGGGTCTGGAGTGGTGTAATTTTTAATCTACACCATTGTCCTATATTAGTTCTATATAGAGTTGAATTCTTTGATTTGTCGTTTTTACCCGATGACGGCTGACAAATTGGACCTCGTAATTTTAGTATTATAGATAAAACCAGGTTTAGTCAACCATGTTCTACATAAGAAAATGCCTGTACCAAGTCAGGAATATGACAGTTGTTATCCATTCGTTTGATGTATTTTATCTTTTAAATTTTCTATTTAATTACGCACTTTTTGTTTTAATTGTTTCCTCTGAACCCGGTACATTATTATTTTATTTGATCAATTGTAGAAACATGTACATTTGTTTTTACCTGATGCAAGACAAATCGTACTTATTTTGCAGGCTCCATATCTTAACCGTAACTTTGGCACGAGACGTAAGTTATAAACTCATTTGCAGTCCTTTATAATGAGTTTTAGGGTCCTTCCAAACAAACGAATTCGAACTTCTTTCATATCTATAGATTACCATATGTGTTTGTTTTTCAACTGGTGTTGACATGAATATCAAATATGTGGTCATTTTTATAAATTTCCTATTTACAAAACTTTGAACTTTTCGTAAAACTAAGGATTTTCTCATCCCAGGCATAGATTACCTTATCCGTATTTGGCACAACTTTTTGGAATTTTGAATCCTCAATGCTCTTCAACTTTGTACTTGATTGGCTTTATAAATATTTTGATATGAGCGTCACTGATGAGTCCTATGAAGACGAAACGCGCGTCTATCTAATTGATTGCATCTACTTTATATGGTAGAAAGTTGTCTCATTGGCAATCCTACAACTTCTGCTTACTTTTATATAACATATATAATATACTCAAACGTTATTCGACAGTTCATATTCATATTGTCACAGAATCAAAATGTTTGTTAGTGCTATATATTACTTTTAAAAAAATGATGCAATATTAGAATGTGTTCATCACAAAACATCATTAACCAAAATGAATTAAGTTTTATTTAGGAACAAAAAGGTAGAAGACATTCCAATATGATTTAAGTTCTGTTTAAGAATATCTATTTTATTCATTGTTTGGATAAATAATTAAAAACATTCAAAGTGTATGGCAGTTGCTGTTTTGATAATTTTCAAGAATGTATAACTTGGTCAAATGTTTGCAGTTAAGCCATATAATTGTTTTTACCTCAAAGTGCATACATAAATCTGTGAAAATATAAAGATTGGAACAAATCAAAAGTCTTATTTTTAATGCTCAAAATTGAGCCAAAATCTTTAATGCAACGCATATGCAATCTAAGTTACCTATTTTCGTTCTAGAAAACAATTAAGGGACTAAACAAAAATATCACTTAAACGTTTGTGTTCATTATTTGTCTTAAATGTTTGAAACCGTGTAACTCAGTTATCTATTTATGTATTACACGAGTGCTTAAAACTGTTAATGAAACGAATTCTTAAAAACGCATTACTGATTCATAAAGGGATTTCTTTACACCTTGGCCTTCCTACTCAATTTGTGAGTTTGATAATAAGTTTTCAATGAAAGAAA
Organism: Mytilus galloprovincialis; assembly: GCA_037788925.1. Classification (NCBI taxonomy): domain Eukaryota; kingdom Metazoa; phylum Mollusca; class Bivalvia; order Mytilida; family Mytilidae; genus Mytilus; species Mytilus galloprovincialis. The sequence goes on along the minus strand of CM075343.1, from coordinate 39,064,865 downwards.
CAAACGTCTAACTCCAACCTTTGTCATAGTGTTACATGGATCATCAAAATACATTTTGTATTCAATTTTCTAAAAACTATACAAATCGTTCGCATTCAGCCTTTTTTTCTTTTTATTTGCCTACACATTATCTGTTTATTTTGACTGATGATAAAATTGAGAATGGAAATGGGGAATGTGCCAAAGAGACAACAACTCGACCATAGAGCAGACAACAGCAGAAGGTCACCAACATGTCTTCAATGCAACGAGAAATTCCCGCACCCGGAGGCGTCCTTCAGCTGGCCCCTAAACAAATATATACTAGTTCAGTGATAATGAAGTTCGCAAGTACCTTTGGTATCTTTAGCGTCTTTTTCATTCATGGAAGACAGAAGTTTTTGATTAATTCCTGTCATATTGTATTTTATAATTACACGACGGGAAATTCTATAATAGTGTAAAATTTCATTTAATTTAAAATTGATTACAACCCATCCCAAATGACCTAGATACAATTTTATAGATATTAGCAGTGTTACCAAGAACTTGATATTGTACAACCCAACGGTTCAGAGTTTCAAAAAGTACAAATATTATTAGAATTTAAACTTTGGCATAATTAAATATAATGACACCGAGCGCTGGACTAATGAAATATGTCGGTCCCATACAAATAAGAATGCTTGTCTGAACAAGAAATAATTGATCATACTCAAAATAAAAGACTTATTATGTAGGATTGGTGCACCGGATTGAGATTTAGATTTAAAAATGTTATAAGAATGTACTTATGTAGCAATAACGTAACAAAAGCTCTCTACGACCCCGTTGTATAATTTCAGTGTTACGACCTCTTGTATTGTTTTATAGGTTATGTTGTAAAGCTGACAATTCTGAGATGAATGAAAATGACTGTTTCGGAGAAAAATATATCATAAAACTGATAGGTGAGTAATTGTTGTGACATTTATTAGGAAATATATATAATATGATTTTCAGAATTGATGCATCACGAGTTAATATACCTAATTAAAAAGAGAGAAAAACATGTATGTAGGATCCACTGATTTAACTGATAGTGATATAATTGAGCAACATAACATATTGAGTATTTCCAAGCAGAGACGGATCAAGTAACTTTGGTCTGGTACAAAAAGAGGGAAATAAAGGTACCAAAGGGCCGAAACCACAATAGAAGATAAATAAAATTGAAATCGAACAGTCAACAAAACAATTAAACACTTCACTCTGTGTAAAACGAAGAATTGAGTTTCTAGAATAGGTATCAAGACACCACACAAGATCGAACGTATATTTGTCTATTCATATTGCAGAAGTTACTAACTGTATAACATGTATAACACTGTACGACTTTCAACAATCAGCAAAACATTTGCGGCATAGTTAGCTTTTACAGGCCTCGAAATGATAAATGTTAACTAATTCAAATATAAGTATCTAGTATCGTTTTAAGCAACTGTTGTTTGTTACATATTTCGGAAATGCAAATAGTGCATGTATTTTTTTTTTAAACCAGGCCAAGAAATTAAAAAAAAAATATCAAATTACGTTCGCTAAGAAAAAAGATATAGAAAAAACTAAATAGTCATTTTCACTCTGAGGATAAACTATAAACTTTGAGATTCGTAATGATGTACCAAACAACGCTTACAATGTAATCAGAAAATGACGCAACTGCTTCTCAAGACATGAATGTTTTGTTTGATCAATGAAATACATGCACTATATATAGTTTAAATTCAAAGTTTTACAGTAGACAATTTGAAGGCGTACTATATGATATCAATCATATGCAAACGTTGTGATTAACTACAAAGCTGTTTATTCACATCTCGGGATCGTGTTTTTTTCATAAGTTTTGAGCGTAAGTTTAAATATGTTTTAACTTACATTTTGTACAGTTTATTGCATTGCATATTTGTCTGCCTACATATTCTTAAATTAATGAGAGTAAGATACCTATATCACATGTAACCCATTAATTTAAGAATATGTAGGCAGACAAATATGCAATGCAATAAACTGTACATTTTGAACACATCAAACGAATGGATAACAACGGTCATATTCCTGGCTTAGTACAAGCATTTTCTCATGTTTGAAAATGTTGGAATAAACCTGGTTTTAGTGCTACCTTTACTTTTCACTTGAATGACAGTCGGGTTAGTGTTTTTTGACATAAACTTTCTTCCACTATTTAAAAAAAATGTTTGCGACATGCAATCAAAAATAATGATATATCAAAAACAACTCCAAAAAAAAAGAATAACAGAAAAATTATGTTTAAAAACTTAAATAAAATACAAAAGGATATTCTTGGCTCACAACTATCATAGGTAGCGCGATGGATAACACTAGTGGAGCAACATTGTCTTGTCCTTTCGTACGCGTTTTTCGCGGGTTTGTTTTCATGATTTTGTTAAGTTCTCTTCGACATGAATAGTTTTGTTGTTGCATTGGCTGTTTTTAGTTGAATGGACTTTTTCATTTAATATTTGTAATTTGTAAACGCTCAAAAACTCTTTTATTCGTTTTTCAAAATTACGCTGTTTTCTTGTCAAAGAGAACGTTTTCACTTGATAACATAGTGCATGCTCCCAAAATACAACATATCCAGTAAATACTGAAAATAAAAGATTACTAATTAAGAAAATAATATTTTAACATATCTTTACCTATAAAATATGTTAATTTGAAAATATATCTGGTCATGTTCTTATGAGTTTCATGAGATTGACTGTCCCTCTGGTATCTTTTGCCCCTCTAAATCTTTTATTGACACTGTTTCAAGATATATTGAATAATATCAATCAATGACTGTTTTACACAAATCCAAAATTCAAAAACACAGAAATACAATTTACGGAACCTGAAGCATACGAGACGATTTTTTTTTTCGAAATGGTTACATAACAAAACAAAGAACATGATGAAGAAAAACAAATCGATGGTCAAGTCCATTTATAGGATAAATTGCAATTTTAGAGACTCAAAGAGAGCAGAGAGGTAATGTAATCGCGCTATGACAAAATTGCTGCTTAAAAATTAATCAGAATGCAACACGTGCAGTTTATAAAGTTTATATAGACCTAGACCGTTTTACAGCAAATGCATTTTAATGTGAACTGCATCATCTCAACCTTGTTACCCCGTGGTCGGTGTTTTTTTACCCAAGTTTGAGTCTTATTTTGTATTAAAAAGTGCCCGATTCTTACAAAGACTTGCACTTAACAAGACCACACGTCTCCTTATTTTCATTTGTAAACAAGCTTTGGCCAAAATGACACACAAGACAAGACTGATAGTAAAATTAATGCACTGTTATTCTTTTTTCTTATATATTGATAAAACAAATTTTATTTGTTTAATATTTAGTTGAAGATATATATTGTTCAAGAGAAAATCGACTAAATCAGACAATGCTACAGAAAAAATGTAGTAGGTCAAATTGCGTTAAAACAAATAACGGAATTGCCAATTCCAATCCTACTTACAATATAATTAATGATAGATGTGATCCGAAAACTGATGTACTGCCTGACTCGAACAATGTGAATAAATGTTTCTCAAGTCTGTACTTTTTTTATTCAATGAATGCAACGCATACAATTGATATTGTCTGATTTTACTGTGACTGTTTTAAAGTCATTCCTTTGTTAGGTGTTTTGCATCATATCAATCAATCAATCAGGATAAAACGTCAACTGAGTGTGATTGACTGCAAGCACTGTTGTTTATGTATTGTATTCCGAAATACTGTTCCCGACAGTTGACTCAATATATTTTGATTTTAAACAAATGGATTTATTGTTGTGCTTTTGCTTAATAACCTTAGGTTTATGAGTGTGAATTTTAACACTATGTGTCCAACGTGAGCCTCAAGACTAAGTCAAACCCTATGACTTGTTGCGTAAGTTGTGGTAAAATAAAGCTACCTTGATGTAATGTATGCTATTGTTATTATGACAGTTTCTAATTTGATGATATCGTACAATTTGTTATATAAACTGTCATTACGATTTGCTGTCTGACCAACTTTGTAATTACTTTTGCCTGTCTCATTTACCCTTCATTACTTTTTCGATGGTCATTATACCTTACACGTCATTGTGAATCAGTGCTCGTCTGTTGAGGGGGACTAAATTATGGAACACAATGACTGCCTTATGTAAATGACCATCATTATATGCAGTGGCCACAACACGATATGCAGCTGTGCCAACATTATATGCAGTCGTTAAAACATCATATGCAGTGTTCACAACATTATATGCTGTCGTGATATAATTATATGCAGATGTAGGAACAGTATATGTAGTGGTCACAATAATATATGGAGTCATGATAGCATTATATGCGGTGGTCACAACAATATACGTGTTTTGATGATGACGGTGATGATCAGTGATGGGGATGTTGATTTTTTTAACGGAATATGTCGAATCCAGTCATAATTGATAATGCCCTCTACACAAATTAAAACATTTATTGATTTATGTAATTGGGGCAATTCGATTTAAAGAAAAACTTTATTACAAAAAAATAACGCCTGCTATCATGGCTATTGTCTAAAATTTGACAGACATTATTATTTCCATTTAGACGGGTAGTTTATTCCAAGGAAATAGTGAAACTAAGAGTTGAATGCACTAATTATAGTTATATTTATCTTAAGAAATGAGCACGGAATAAATGTAAATAAAAAAATGAATGATAAATATGAAATATTAAATGACTTTTGTTTTTCATTGTAATTCATTGTTTGTCTTATTTTCAGTAGCAAACTTAGTATATGTTTTCAAGACCATAGAAAATCAGAAAATACATTCACAATCATTTAATATAGAATGAAAATACTAAACGTTCACACTGTCATTTATAGGATGAAATGTTGTTTAGAGATTTAAAAATTATCTTTCGTGTGCCGCTATATGTAACTATAGTATTAATGAATGGGTGTTTTTTAATGGCCCTGTTATATGTCCAAGGTCTGTTATAATGGTCGAGGAAGTCTGTAATGGCCCGAGGCAACACCGAGGGCTATTACAGACATCCGAGGCCATTATTACTGACCGAGGACATATAACAGGGCCATTATAAAAACACCCATTTCTTAATACATTTATTAACCAACTGACCAAAAGTGTATGTGTTGCTGCTAACTTGATGTACGGTCTTACTCTTTTAATGACAGTTTAGTTTGAACAAAATAATTTGTACTTCACCATTATCAAGCTTTAAATATACCAAATATCCAAGATATTAAGTTGAAAGAGATATGTGTTAAAAACAGGATGAACAGTGATCCCTTTATATGGTTCTTTAATGTTGGTTGCTGGTTACTAAATTAAATAAAATACAAAAAGGTATTATACTCTTTACAAGTTAGTTTTATTAACTTTATTAAAAACCCTAATAAGGCTTAATACAGACAAACTGGGCATTAATACAGGGCCATTACAGAAAAACAGGGCCATTACAGAAAAAACAGGGCCATTACAGAAAAACAGGGCCATTACAGAAAAAACAGGGCCATTACAGAAAAACAGGCCCATTACAGAAAAAAAGGACCATTACAGAAAAACAGGACCATTACAGAAAATATGTAATTTTTAATAAACAGTCACTTTTGGCAATAATGCACTTAGTTGGTTAATAAAATATGATCGTGCTAAACATAATTGCTTCTCAAGACAACTTCGTTATTTATTCAATGCAATACATGCACTAGATTTGTTTTATCCCGTTTGATAGTGAACGCATTCTTATATGAACTGCATCATAAAATTCTTCTTCCCCTGAAGATACAGAAAACATCCTGATGTTTATTTTCCGATAAGTATCAAATTATTATTCAAACCTATAAACTTTCTGGTTGATAGTTGTCTCGTTGACAAGACCAAATCTCCTTATATTCATTTTTAATAATAACTTTACATTTTCAGAAGGTTAATCATGACACTAGACCTGATATCAAAACTTGATGTAAGACAGATCCTTCTCTATTCCATTTACTCCATTGTTGATAATGTTGACATAAATATTGAATTACTACTTTTTGGAAACAGATTATTTTCATATTATATGAATATTGCTATTTTTAAAACTGTTCAAAAATATATCAGTGACACTCAACGTTTTGTTTGAAACTTACTTAATTCTTGTTTCATCTTGTTTTATTTTTTATTTTTTTTCTACACTCCAACATTAATTCATTTATTCAACTAAGCAAGCTTAGTGTCTCTTTCAAGCCATATATATATTTCTAAGGACTTATAAAGGATATTTGCATGTTTCAAGGTACTTTAAATAACTGATGATTAATTGCCTATATATTTAAATATACTTTGCATTTAGTAAGTAACACTGTTAACATATATTTGCTCGTGTGTGCTCACACGTAGCATGCATGTTCCACTATATTACATTATTTTAAATGCAGTTGTTGTAATTGAATTATACCTTGTACATGTATTAAGGAGAGATCTTTTATAGGCTGTGCATGTTGCTCCATCCTTTTCATATCTTAATGAATAAAATATGTTTAAAATCAAAACTTGATTTATTTATTAAATTTTATTTTAGTATTATTCTTTTTTTATTGATAAAGCTTCTGTTGTTTGTTTGATGTTCAATTGGAAATATGATGCAAAATCAGAAATCAATCAATAGGCCGAATTGCGTTAAAAAAAGAAATTACCGAATATACAGTTCCACTCCTACGTACAATATATACAGCATTAGAGATTCGAAAAACGGATATACCGATTGACTCGAACAATGTAAAATAAAGTTTCTCAAGACTGGACTTTTGTATTTGATGAATGCTACGCATGAAGCTGTTTAGAAGTTATTCCATTCAAATGTTTACTGTTACTGTACCATATCAACCATAACACAATTTGGTGTCAACTGAGTATGATTGACTGCAAGTACTGTTTTTTATGTCTCATTATAGTCCAAAATACTGTTCTCGACGGTTGCCTCAATATATTTTAATTTGATTTACTTAAACAGAGTGATGCATTGTTGTGCTAGTGTCTCTTTACCTTAGGTTTATAAGTGTGATCTTTTCACACGTGAGCCTCAAGACCATGTTTAACCCTATGACTTGTTGTGTAAGTTGTAAAATATCTGCGACCTTGATACGGTGCTATTGTCATTATGACATTTTGTAATTTGATAGTTTTGTACAAAGTGTTGCAACCTATGACAATACTGTATGCAGTCTCATCAACTTTTTAATTACTTCTGTGATGGTCATTTGTACATGACAGTGTGAATCAGTGCTCATCTGTTAAAGAGGGATAATCACCCAGAGATGTTCACTATAGATGCTATTACACTCTTTTTTGGCAAAACATATCAAATTGTATGTACTGGTAAATTGTACACAACTATTGTTCTTCAATTCAAATATTTAGAACATTAGTTGTCTTCGAAATATTGAGGCACTTTATTGAAGTAATGATTGTTTTCTACTCTACTTATGGTATTTTGCAAAGATCAGGACAAACGTTATAAAATTTAAAGCTTATTAATTCAGCAAATCTATTAGTTTGTCTCTGTATGGCGCGGATTTAGTAAAAAATATTAATTTAATGAGATACTGAAATATTTCAGGGTTTCCATAAATCTTAATGTACTTTCGTAACTCCGTAACTCGATTTTCTGATTTGGTCGTCCTTGTAATCCTTATTTAACATGTTTAATCTACTCTTTTTTTGAAAATTTGTATAAACAACCTCATTTTATATTGGTACCGTTAAAACCTGTAGCGACAATCCTTCCGACAGACGTAGTTAAAAATTGAATAGAAGACGGTCATCCTTTCAGAATTCTTAGGATGGTCACCTCATGAAAATCGTTACGGACACTTTACTCTAAAATAATTTTGATCATTAGTAGTGATAAATATGATTAATTTTTAAAAGAACATCAAAGTAATTTTAACAATTTATCACTTTGCAGGCAAAAAGTATAATAACATTTTCGACAACATATGTTTAAAGAACTATGCATTTTGAAGGGAGTCTGATATATATTGTTTAATAGTTTTGAAATGTTGATTCATTTGTCTTATCGAATTCAATTCTTTGTATAATTGTAATTCTTTTTTCCTTTCTTTTAAGAAAAAGTAGAATGACTAGATATATAAAAATAGAAGATGTGATATGATTGCCAATGAGACAACTCTCCACAAGAGACCAAAATGACACAGAAATTAACAACTTTAGGTCAACGTACGGCCTTCAGCAATGAGCAAAGTCCATACCGCATAGTCAGCTATAAAAGGCCCAGAAATGACAATGTAAAACACTTCAAACGAGAAAACTAATGGCCTTATTTATATAAAAAAAAATGAACGAAAAACAAGTATGTAACAAATAAACAAACGCCAACCACTGAATTACAGGCTAATGACTTGCGACAGGCTTATACATATATAATGTGGCGGGATTAAACATGTTAGCGGGATTACAACCCTCCCCTAACCTGGGACAGTGGTATAACAGTTAGACAAAAATAGGGTGTTTTTTTAACTATAAACATTGCATTGTGCTTTTTTCTAAACTGTTTAACATTTGTTTAAAGTTTATGAAAGATAAATATTTTTAGTTTGTATTTATAGCATTGTAAGATTGAACGAGATTTGAGGTCTGAAAAGAATTGAATTGCCTATAGAAAAATATAAAATATACCGGCAAAAGTTATGTGTTCAAACTAAACAGATATAAGCTAAATGTTCTGATTTTCATAGGCACATGACCGTCAGTAGCATTTTACCAACATTGTAATATATATCAAATATCTCGTATGTAAATTTGATACTTTGAAAACAAGAGAAACATCTGTTGCAACGATTACATGTATTAAATGAAATTTAAGCTGATTTCTATATAAATCAATATCCTGCTGTTTTGTTTTCCATTCTTCATTCTACTAATTATGCTGAATATGTTTGTGGTTGCGTTTAGTTTATTTGTCCTGTACGGTGACGTCATGATTGCTTGGAGCCATGCAAAAAGCCATTCTGGTATGTTATTTTACTATTATGTTAAGAAACAATCATTTATAAATTTAAGACTGTGAAGAGAATTTTCAGTCAATATACAGCGTGCAAGATAAGGGATAGAATTGGAGATAATGATTAAGCCAATTTGCTTCTAAAGATAATGTCTTGCAAGTTGATGATCTTCTCCCATTGTAAAGTATTGTTTTAACTGCTTTTTTGTAAGTACTGTTAATCTGCAGGTTTTCTGACTGATTCAAGAGTCTGTCCCTGAAGGGTGTATAAGTTATTCTTCACTGTCAATCAATGTGTGTAAGATATCCTTTACTGTCACTAAAGGATGTGTAAGATGTTAATATTGTCAAGGAAGGCATTGTTAGAGGTTTTTCTGTCACTGTTCATCGAGAATGTGCTGAGATTACAGATCAGTTAGTGATATCATTTTTAACATTCAACGTGGTGTTTTCATTATCATTCCATTTCGGCATATGTAGATTTCCAGTATAGGTTCACGTCTAAGCAGCATAATTGTCAATGCCTTGTAGGCACTTTCAGATCTTGTTCATTCGGAGATCAAGTTAATGTTTTACTCCCAAAAAAAGAAATGAAACCTGTGAAAAGTAACTTATCCTTGCTAACCGTCCGACAACTGGCTGTTGATGATTTTTTGTGTTTTAGTGTACTCCTTGTTTTGAATTCCGATATACTTGTACACGTCATACTGACTAGGAAAATATGTTTCCGCATGTGAAGTGTAAGAAGGAAAGGTGGAACCACAGCTGTCGGGTAATTGCTATTAATCCATTCTGTTTAATAAACAGAGCAGGGCTTTATTTAATGAACTACACGACAATTTTGAACATAATCGACATTTTTATACAAAAGTACTTTTCGAGCATTACACTTCTGTCAGAAAGATAAATCTTCCAGTTCTTTGAAATTAAAGATATATACGGGGTTTTTTTAAACTTCAAAAACGAAAGCAGGTCAAATATTTAAAACTGTAAACAGATATAAATGTTAATTACTTTTTTCAATTTGAAAACATTTAGGATCTCGAACTAAACATAAGTGTTTCCAAGAACAGCCCTAACTTAGCGTCAAATAGTGTTGCGGGTAAACTTACCGATCATTCAAATAAACTTATTCTACAAGATTACCACTTCATCATTGTAATTATATATTTAAACATTATATTCACTGGTATTATATTGTTGTTGATATCAGTTAATTAAAATCAAACTAGATATTACTTTTTAATGTATATACATTTATGTACATGCGTGGTTCTACAATCTGTGACAATCGATACTTGAAGCATGGCTGTGCACATAGTTCTACTTTCCCTGACTGTTTATGATGTCTTTACACTAAATTCTTTGGATTTTTTATGTGTATTGATTGATATATTTTTTTTTATGAATTATTTTTCTATTAGTTGTTTTGGGCTTTGTCAGTAACTATGAGTACTTTCAGATCTGTATTTGGCGGGTTTTTTTTTTTCTTGCGCTGAAGTACACGTCCATGACCGCTCTTTATTTTTGTTAGATACATTTTTATTTGTATCCATCGAATGAGTTAAGCCTTTTTCAACTGTTTTTTTTTTATAGTTTGTTCTTATGTTGTACTGTTACCCCACTGTCCCGGTTATATAAGGGGAGGGTTTGCGTCTTCAATTGATTTAAACCCTACTTGTTTCTGTTTGTGCTTATCTCAAGTCCGAGCCAGTTATTAAGAGGTTGTCGTTTGTCGCAGTTTAACATACGTATTATCATTATTTGTTTTTGCATAAATTAGGCCGTTAATTGTGATACGCTTTCGCTTTTTTTATGGTCTTTTATAGCCGAAGATTCGTTATGATCTTTGTTCATAGTTGAAGATCATACGGAGACATATACAATGTAGTTATAATTTAATTTTTTCCCAGATGAATGCAGGTATCCATTCCGAACAATAGGAGATAGCTGTTACTTTATCAGCAGGGAGAAAGCGACCCCAGATCAAGCATTTGTAAGTTAAAAAATCATGTTTAGATATAGTATGAAACAATGTATTTAGGCTCTGATACTTTGTTATATTTTACCTTCTACATTTGTGTATTAGTAAGGGAGGATAAAGAATAGAGGAAAGGAGAGCGGGCTTAATAGTAGTAAATGTCAAAAATAAGCTAGGATGATATTATGATCTTTTTTATTACTTTTTTCCGATCACATGAATGGGTTACGCATACAAATATATTGCATAATCAAATGTTATTACAATTATTTGACGTAATAAAAAAATCTTGATTTAATTTCCTAGTTAATACAAATTGTACGTTGATAGCACCTTGTTTAGGGTTTTCACAAAACATTTTTATTTTCAAAAGGCTTTCCAATTTTTGCATTACAAAATTAAAACCTTTTATTTAGGCACTGTGTTTACGACGTGGTGCATATCTGGCTAATTTGGAGACTTTCGAAGAGGCCATGCTGGTAAAATATGAAGTTCAACAAATGAAAACAGGTATATTAACATTTTATTTTTGTTTCCCTCTTAAATTACGAAAATGTTATTATAGTATTAACAATGAGACACCTTTTCATACACAAGGATTTAGATTCTAATCATTATGCCTCTGGTAGTACATGTTAATTTATAGAAGATAAAGGATTACAAAGAGTTTTGATTTTCTTATTACCAATAACGGTGTCTAATCAGCAATAATCTGACATATTTATGACATTTGTGAATAAAAATTCATGTTGTGTTTTCTTTACAATTTCAGAAAATTGACAATTAAGTAAAAATAATATAGTGTTGGTTTTAAATTATACCAGGTATTTATTTGCAGATTTGGCTATGTGTATAATTGTAGGAAATATACGGAAGATAAAATCACATAAATTATTCCATATTGATTAAATTTTAGTAGGTTTTTCTATATGAATGGGATTTTGAATAAATAAGCATATTCACCTGCAGAAAAAGTATATTCACCGCACAGAACATCGCGATGTATCGTTCGATGTACAATTGGTTTTGGTAAATAATTTCCATTACATACATTTCTCTCGTAATATGATTACGGTCTTTTGTTTCGGTAAATATGTGGTTTAATTGACTTTTTAAACACTGATATCCACTTCGGCCGTTGGCCTCAGTGAATATCAGTTTTTTAAAAGTCAATAAAACTACATATTTACCTCATCAAAAGACAGTAATTGTATAATACTTTCCCTAACAATTACCATTACGATATTGTCGTACCGGTACGCGGTTCTGGCGTTTCAATTTTTAGTAATTGTTTTATTTTCTTGTGTTGAATTTCGGCACTTTCATTGGAGGCACCAAAAAAAACAAAATAAAACTACAACCAAAATAACCTAATTTACGGTATTTGATTCAACTCGATTTCAAATTAAACATTATTATAACAATAAAATGCCTCTTTTTGTGAATCCACGTCAGTTTGTATTTGAATGATAGTTTGTATCATATCTCCTTATTTTTGTTTATACTATAATTTTGTAAATTTGTTTATATGTAACTATACCTGTCAATTGTAGACTATATTGTTGTAATGTTCCCGTCAGCTTTCGATGTTATACTCTAAATATAAAAGCAAAATTTGAAATTAAGCATAACTTTACACCAGCCTTGGTTGATATATAATAGTCAAAATGTCATGTTCGATGTTTGTATTGGTATATATTGGTATTATAAAATTTATAATGGAAATTGGGAATGTGTCAAAGAGACAACAACCCGACCATAGAGCAAAAAACAGTCGAAGGCCACCAATGGGTTTTGAACAAAGTGAGAACTTTCCGAATCCGAAGGCGGGCTTCAGCTGGCCCTTATACAAAAATATGTACTAGTTCAGTAATAATGGACGTCTTACTAAACTCCAAAACATATCAATGAACTACAATTAATTAAATGTTGATCATTGTTACTTCACACACAGTAATAACGAACCATTTCGTCGGAATGTACATAACATTTGTTTAAATCAATTGAACATCGTAATTCTTTACATCACAGTTACGTTTTTTATGTTAAGGTGATTATTGATTTTAAAAATGTCAAGGTATGAAATTAACTCCTGATTGTTTTCAAGGTTTACACTTCTACATTGGAGGGCGGAACATTAACAGATATGTACCTGGTGGAGACTGGAGATGGATACAAAACGGTAAAATGAACAAGATGAAGTACAAGGCTTTTGGTACTAACCAACCTGATGGATCAAATGCTGGCCCACAAGACTGCATGATGTTTTATGCAGGAGAAAGATATATCTGGCATGATGTATACTGTGACCATCCTTCGTGGAGTAGTGGTTATATTTGTGAAAAGTGATGAAATAAACATCTTTTGAAAATTACTATTTTGTTCTTGTTAAAACAAACTGTTTCTGAAACGAGATATCATTTCATTAATCAAAGTAAGATACTAGGGCACACACAATCAATTCTTGCATTTCATTGGCCAAAGAGAGATGCCAGGGCACGCACAATCTCTTCTTGCATTTCATTGGTCAAAGAGAGATACTAGGTCTCAATCAATCACTTCTTGAATTTCATTGGCCAAAGAGAGATACTAGGTCACAATCAATCACTTCTTGAATTTCATTGGCCAAAGAGAGATACTGGGTCACAATCAATCACTTCTTGAATTTCATTGGCTAAAGGGATTTTCTGTTATGCTTTTTATGGTCTTCCTAATGTTCTTTGATTGTCTTCAAATGATTGTTCAGAATTCAACAGGCTTAAAACGGAATGATTACCAATTAGACAAGTATCTTCAAATCCCATACCAAATGAAGTAGATGAAAGCATATAATATATAAATCACCGTACGGTCTAATAAAATAATGAGCAAACCCTATAACGCAGAGTGAGCTTTAAGAGTCGCATACACCATAGGTCTGTTCCCAAAAATTGAAGGTTTTGCAATATTTTAACTTTTATATTTGTTGATAAAAAAAATGAGAGACAAACACATGATTCAGATTGAAAAATTGACCAAACATAGTTATCAATGGTTAAGTTTTTGTTCAAATACACAGTAAATGTGGGTTTTTTTCTGTGCACACCAGAGGTCCCACTTTATATATATTGCATGAAATAAAGGAGAGAAAAAATCAACTATCTTATATATTGTGTATTTGAATGAAAACTACAACGTAAAAAGGATATGACAACACCGAGTCATATGTTCTCTTCTGATACATTTGTAATTGTTATATCAAACAATAAGTTGACTGCTTCTAATTGTTTATGGTATGTTTTATCAAGACAAAACCGAACAGTTCCAAACGTTTGTTTAAAAAGAAAATTAAATGAAGCGTTTTCAATTCCTTATAAGGGAAGAGTAATTACAGGATCTGTGTTTCAATCAGAATTGTGACAATATGATCTAGTGCATGAGTAAAAGAAGACCAGTATGCATTGCAAGTTATTTTACATAACCGCATAAATTTCGTTTGACGTCTTTTTTGTTGAATTGGCAATGTAAAGTTTGAAGTTGTTGAATAACATTTAAAAGTTCAACAATGCTTCTGAAAACAGTGCACGATTTAACGTGATGACGTCATCATAACCATAGAATCATATTATAAAGGTTCTCTATCTTTAGGTTTTTGTGCAGTCAGTGCTGCAATTTAAGACGCATTTTGAAGTATCAAAAATGTATAACTTATCTCAAGACACTGTGGTGAAATTTCCAACAAAGCATAACATAACATCATTCACTCACATCTTAATAATGAATATTTCAGACACAGTATGCTTAGTTAACGCATAGACACCAATTCGAAATCTGTATTTCTTTTATATATCAGGGTGTTTTACTACGTGTACAAATACCTGATGAAATAATTCTAGGACGTCACATGGTTATTGTATTTGACCGGTTTTACACCAACATGATATCTCCAATAAACACAGTGGACTATTCATCGTAAATGATACAGCATACATGCAACATATTTTACCAGGAATATAGTTTTGGAAATGCGAGTTTTTATTTACTCTAAAACAGCTTTTTTTCATTCTGACTCATTTTGAAGTATTTAGCCTAATAGTAAATATATCATAGATGCAGTCACAAGTATTGTTGTTGACTTTTAGTATATTTTGTTAATAAATGCAACAGTAGTATACCACGGTTCAAAAGGCGCTGAGAGAAAAAAATCTTGGTTACAAACTAAAACCAAGGAAAACACATCAACTAAAAAAGTGAAACAACAAAGAAACAGTGAAACAACAAAACACTGAAGTGCAACAAAAAACAAACGACAATGCAGCACATACAGAAACAAATAACAACTGCCACACTCCTGACTTATGACATTCCAAGAAAAATGGTTGATTGAAAACTATTCTGACAGTTGACTCTATTTTGTTGTAACCTATTCTGACAACGGACTCGAAGTTCTTTTAAACTGGATTTTACTGTGTGTATTGCTGTGTGTTTTTGTTTTCATTACATTGTCTATGTGTATAAGGGGAGGGTTCAGATCTCATTAAACATATTTGCATTTCAGTGGTTGTCGTTTTGTGTATGTGTTACATATTTGTTTTTCGTTCATTTTATCATATAAATAAGGCCGTACATTTTCATTTCGGGGCCTTTTATAGCTGACTATGCAGTGTGGGCATTGTTGGAGGCCGTACGGTGACCTATAGTTTTTAACTTATGTGTCATGTTGGTCTTTTGCAGACAGTTGTCTCATTGGTAATAATATCACATCTTCTTTTTATATTAACCCCACAACATTTTGGCGCCTGTCACAAGGCAGGAGCCACTGACCTTTGTTAGTCTAGTATAATTGTTAATTTTAATGTTCAACATCACTGAACGAGTACACAATTTTTAAGGGTCAGCTGAATTACGCATCCGAGTGCTGGATTTTATCGCTATGTTAGAGACCCATTGGTAACCTTCGGCTGTTTTATACTCCTTAGTCGGGTTGTTGTTTCCTTAAACCATACCTCATTTCCATTCTCAATTGTATTGTAGCAGAGGTGAACCAAGGAGATGTTGTTTTACTCTGTAAATATATAACCGGATTTCTCAAATAAAGGCAACATAAAAATGATATGCTTCGCTACACATTATTCGGTTTCAACGGAATTGCAGGGAAAATGTTCGATAGATGATAAATGTTATTTGAGGTAAGTATATAGCATACATAGGTCAATAAACAACACTGAATACAAGTCTCACAAAAGTTGATCCAGAAATATTTATAAGGAGTTCATATAACACAAGTTCATATTTCTTAAATTTGTATTACTAGATGAGTCACATTAAAGCACACAAACAACACTTCAATCCATCGTCCCTTAAAATTAAAAAAAAAAACAATATGCGTAGAACATTTTTCGATTAATGAATGCTATGTTGTCTTTTTACTGGAAACATAGCAAAGTCAGTGACCTTTTTTCTCAAAAAATATTAGAGATATAATCGATTTGAAAATGGTAACATGTACAATTTATTATTTTTGGTGTTTTAACGCTACTTTTTAGCACCGTTTGTGGGCTATTTCGTGGCGGCTATTATTTATTAGTGGAGGAAGCCGGAGTTTCTTTGGATCTTGTTTTTTCACTTTCTGAAATTGAAAAAAAAACATTTATGAGAATAATATGAGAATAATATTTATGATACAAAATGAAGCAAAATATGTGCACCAGACCAATGATTTGAATAGTGACACTATGCAAATCCTTGATTAGACACAGATTATCTTTTAATAAACAATATGTTATAAAGAAACATAACTGAATCATCTTAATTGTGTCAAATTAATTTCATTATTGATTATCAGTGTTATATATCAATTGTATGCAACTTTTAAACAATTGTTTAATACATGTTTCTTTTCTTATATTTTTAATATGCATATATCAAGGAATATTTTTATGCTTTTATAATATGTATTATACATGTATGTCAATTATTTTGAATTTTTTTTATATAAAATGAATACTATAAATTAAGATTATAGTGGTTAAATTGTATAAAATATTTAATGAAGACTTAACATACAGACAATCAGACAGACAGAGGTCAGAGCACTATTTTTTCATAATTAACGTATAAGTGTTTGTAAATATTACTTCTAAAAGGAAGAGTTATGTTTTGTAGCACTATTTATGTTTTGATATATATACAACTCGTCTAAACATCAACCCAACAATGTTAGATCTGTAAATTTGCTTCCGCAAATTTTTGGTTCTTCCCTCGCCGGGATTCGAACCCATACTACTGTGATATCGTGACACCAAATCGCCTGCACTGCAGCCGTCCCGCTAGACCACACGACCACCTGGGCTCTCAAAAAAGAGCTTTCGCTGGCCGTGTGTTACCTTTCCTCGTCAGTTTTAATCTAGCGGCGTACTACAGTACATGATATATAAGGCATGAAGATTTTATTGTTACAGATCAGCTAAATTATCTATAGTAAAGGATCCTACAAATTAATGTAATATACAGTCACAGAAAATAATTATATTTATAAGTACGTCTGAGTCAGTGACAACTCTACAACAGATGTATCCATCGGATCGCCATCAATGATGGTGACACATGGCTGTGTACATAATGTATATACAACTCGTCTAAACATCAACCCAACAATGTTAGATCTGTATATTTGTTATCGCAAATTTTTGGTTCTTCCCTCGCCGGGATTCGAACCCATGCTACTGTGATATCGTGACACCAAATCGCCTGCACTGCAGCCGTCCCGCTAGACCACACGACCACCTGGGCTCTCAAAAAAGAGCTTTCGCTGGCCGTGTGTTACCTTTCCTCGTCAGTTTTAATCTAGCGGCGTACTACAGTACTTGATATATAAGGCATGAAGATGTTATTGTTACAGATATATATATATGAGTGTAACATATTCGTTGACTTCAAATCTTATTTTTTATGGTATATTTGGGTGTTAGTATGACATTGATTATCACTGAAATTGTAATTTAAGGTCCTGCTTAAGTATTTCTCCAAATACTGAATTTTCTGACTGTAATGAAGACCCATTGTTGGCCTTGTACTGTTATTTGCTCTTTGGTCGGGTTTTTATTTCTTTGAGACATTCCCCATATCCATTTTCAATTGTATTATAATGTAAATATTTAGCTTTTAATTGGAAAATAGAATACCGTTGTTAACTAAATATTGGCTTTTTTAACAATTGAATGGACATGTATCTGGTATTAGCATCATTCAGACATAATAAATAAGACATGTTGGAAATTTTTAATAGTTATTACCTTTGTTGATAATGATATTATTGTTGCCCAAGTTAATACTGAACTTGATCTGTAAATAAATAAGAAAAAAATAATAAGCATTTTGAGAGAATTCCAATTTATTGCATATTACACTCTATTTTATAAATTAATTGTACTGGAACAAAAAAAATATTTTCAATGGTTTAAACTTAATAACAAATATAAAGTCATTTTCTTCAATCGTGACAAATGTGAAAAAAGCAAACTTATAATATGTAATAATGTCAAAAATTAAAAACAGCATTCATTTTTGTCAACATAATTGAATTAATGTAATTGTCTTATACATTAGAATTTTTTTAACTGTATATCCAAGTTTAATCCATTTTTTTACATAAGTTTTTGTACCACGTAATTAATATCACAGTTTTTTGCCATTCTTATATTTTTTTTATATTTTTTTTATCAAACCTTTTTAGTTTTTAGTTATTTCTATTGGTAATTTCAGAACCATGTTTAATGCTCAATCTCATACATAAGTAAATGGGTTTTGTTATAATTAGACTAGTTTTTTCCATTTTTACTTCTTATTATTCAAGGATCTCTTTCAGTTATAGATAGATAGATAGTTTATTCTCATAAAACCATGCAAGTACAAAGGTTACAGAGAAGTTAAAACATAATACACATAATAACAAAAATAAAAATGCATCAAACATGCATAACATTTCGGATGAGATAACAACTATGAAAAATTGATTTGCTCATTGTTTAACATAATTAATTAACCTATTGTAAATATATATATATATATTTCTCATTTTGCAATCGTCTACATTTCTATTATAAAATATAAATAAAGTGAACATCTATCGTTAAATAGTTTGATACTTACTGGAATTCCATTTGTATGTATACCTGTAATAGCTGCAGCAGCAGCAACTATTACCGTACGGTAACTGTTTTTACAGTTTTGATCATGGTCTGAAATAAATTTGAAATTAATAAAAGCATTTATTATGTCTCATTATGATATTTATATGCCAATTGTACTTAAATAGGCATTGTGCGAATATTGCACAGTTAATTGATCATTGTATTGGAATAAAATTCTAACTTGATCTATAACTTAATTTGTCATGGTATATACTATAAAAGATAACAAACAAACCTAACACTTAATCCTTCAAATTAAATTACTGTAGAAAAGGGAAAAAAATCAAAAATGTCATTTATCTTTATTAATACAACATGTACAATGTCTTTACAATTGTTTAAAAAAACAATTTGCCCACAGGGCGCAACTTTATACGACCACAAATGTTTAACCCTGAACAGTTGGTTAAGTATGAACACAACATTCAAGCTTGATGCAATTTCGAATTTGAATTCTGATAAAAATTTTGACATAATATGTGTTTTTGACACAAAACAAATGTCAAGATCTTAGAAATGTATCCCGAAATATTTTGCAATTAAGTTATCTTCCTTTTTTATATGAGTTTAAACCTCTGTTGAAAATTGGCATGTAAAAAGCTGATACATGTACAATTCAGGATATACCTGGTTTCTATGAAATTAAACTTAAGGTAAAATATTTAGAAAGCTTTAAAACTGAAAAATTTTTGGTTGAACAGATAGGGACTTTTAATTGGTAGTATGACACCTTTAAGCGAAATGCAATGAAACATCAAAATCAGAAAATAATTGTGTTTTTTTTTTTAACTGATCATTTGAAATAATAATAGCCCCATTTCAATCTTTTTTGGGGAAAAATGTCACATATTGCAAATGTAGAGCCTAAAACTTGAATTTGTGCTATTTATAGCTTTTCCCACCCTTACCGTATGCTTTTATATAATTCAAACTTTTAAAAAATTTGGAATTTCAAAATTTAGGAAAAAATTAAAGTGAATACTTCTACCACCCCACCGGCCCTTTTTTTACTAATTCGAAAACTTTGGTATTTTTTTTTTTTATATAATTTACAAGTAATAAATGGGAAGTAAATTGAATCTTACCCAACATTGTATGTTTATGATTTTTAAATTATCTCCATTTCATTGCTTTTAAATTGTCTTAAATGTTTATTGACCATTCAACCCTTAATTGCAAAACATTTTAAGCCATAACCCCTCAAAGTCAATACTAGGCTAAGCCATTCCTTCATTGTATAAAAACTTGTTGTTTAATTTCAGAGAAATTCATACACTTAAACATAAGATTTTGTTTGAAAGCTACAAAAATGTTTATTTTGGTCCCTCTATTTGACCCCTAATTCCTGAACTATTGGGACTATAATTCCCAAATCAATTCCAACTTTCCTTTAATGGTATTAAACCTTCTCGTAAAAATTTATAGAGATTCATTCACTAAAACTAAAGTTATTGTCCCGTCACTAAATGCATATTTCGACGACAACTACACAGACTACGATGCAGACGACATTATAGCATTATACGACTCTAAAAAAAATTGCGGTCATGTATACATGAGTTGTTTCCATTTGAACAGAAATTTAGTAATTACTAGTATATGACGGACAGACAGACAGAGTGTAAACATAAAATCCCATTCTACTTCGTCCATAAGGGACTAAAATGTAAAGTGACACGTTTAAATGTATCCACTGTTCACTTTCCAATGATATTACTTTTATCATGTTAATTGTCCAAAATTTAAAGTTTAAGTTTAACTATCACATCTATTTGACATGATTCAAGAAAATAAGGTCAAGGTCAAATAACCGAATTGGAAATATATGTAAAACTTTCAATCATTCGAAGCAGCAAATTTACTTTTAATATTGATAACCTATTGCATATTAAAAACAATACAAACCAGGATTTTTTTTTATTGATGACCAATCATAATACATGCATATATAGTTTACGTGGTTAATATATACAGTATCAGAGTAACAAACTAAATTAGGAAAAAGATTGACGAATGAATTATGGAAATGAAATCATGTGAAAACACAAAGTTTGATATTCTCAATGATTCTGTCATTCTTAAAAAATTATACAATAAAATAATTATGAAAATATATGTATGCATTCTCCATAAATAAACCAGTGAGCTCATTATAAAGGTTTCACTTTCAACGCTATCATTCTTCTTTTGTATTTTTATTTTTTTTTATCTTTTAAATATGAAACCTTTTTATCAACCTTATTTATTTATTTTATGATCATATTCATTTCTTGTCAGAATTATCAAGTCTAGTAATGTTTATGTTTTTTATATGTATCATTTATATTACGAATATACTTTCCAAAGGCCACGAAGGAAAGCACAGACTGACTTCTCTGTAGCAGTAATTTAAACGGAACAGTTAACAGGGTATGAAAGGAAAACTGTTTACACACGAAAAACCATTTACGTTACAATAGAGCTTTCTTACAAATTGACGAAAGGTACGAACGAACGTAAAGGGAGCTCGTATTTCATTTCTACAATAACCGTTAAAAAAGTCTTTGTTTTATCCAGTAAAACAGCATTCTTTTCTAAATCAAGTTTATTTTAAAAAAAATAATATCGCAAATAATACACGATTTTAATATAATCAAAGAGAGAAAAATGGTGTCGTATACACTTACGTCCGATACGTTACTTACGTAAACCACGAGTACACACATTTCCGCGGGAATTTTTTAAGCACGAGTTACACGATTAACATTTGAATGACATTATTGAAGTAAATCTAAATTTAACGACAAGATCCACATTTATTTTTATTTCTTACAGTACACTTTCAGCAAATTGCCAAAGTGGAATATCGAGATTTGCTAAAAAAAATTGCTACAATGTTTATAAAAAGTAATGTTGAATAAAGCTAGAAAAAAAGACTTTGTATATCAAGAAAATAAATCTACAATTTTGCACCATATATATATTATGGATTTTATAATGACGATTTAACAGTACACATGTTTGGAAGATAGACACGAAGTTGTCACTTATCGTCCAGTGGCCAATGTTTCATGAATGTTCAGGACTATAGGAAAAAAGCAGTTATACGCTAAAATAACCGTTCCATAGCTCCGGTGTATCATATATACACATTTAGGGGGGGGGGCAATGAATATTATCAAGGGGGGAGGCGATGATTCATAAGTTATGAAACGAGCACCAGCATATGGCATAGTATGGAGGTCATTTTTTTTTCTTCATTTTCATTTTATTATTTTGAACGTAGCAAATTTTAAATCAAGGTTTCCGAAGTATTTGTGCCGTTTCTGTTGGGGAAGAAGACAATGTATTTGCTTTGATATTTTCTTAATTTAAACAGTGCAACATTGTAATATTGAAGAGTGGGGGAGGGGCCGGTTTTTAATCTTCTAGGGGCATTTTTTCGTCTGACTACTCTATATTTAGAATATTTTGTAGTGTTATCTCCTCCGACCTGGTGGTATCAATAATCATATTCTAACCTGTCGTACGTCCCGAAATCCAAAATATATCTCAAGAAATTTCTAATTTAATGAGTGTCGTTGCGTGCACGATAATTGTCCGAGGTTCAACGACTATTATTTAAATATGTCAAAATAAAGGATCCCTAAAACGAGTCTTACGTATGATTCGTCAAGCATGCGTACCTTTCGTCAATTTGTAAGAAAGCTCTATTAGGAGTATGTTTAAAAATTACCTTTATTTATATTTTGTTACTTGTAACAAGTTTTATTTTGGAAACATGATTTTTTATATTGAAAAACAAATGTTCTGTTCACATATTATTATATTCATGGATATATATTGAAACACAGAAACCTTAAATGAAATAAGAACGTTTGCTTATTTGAAAAAGAAAAATAGTTACTATGGTACTAATTTTGTTCTTGTTACTTCCCTTTGGTTGATCATTAGTTATTCTTGTTACCTATTTTTTTATGTATGTCTCCTTCACCTTTTAAAGTTAATTAAGTTTCTTAGTCATCACTTTAGAAATCTGTAAAATATTAAATTCAAATATTTAAAAATTGTAAGTAAACGAATAACTGTAATTTTTTTTTCATATAAAATAAAAGATGGCTCGTTATTCCAAGAGGCTTATTAAACATTTTTTGAAGAATTGTTTTAAATATGTGTCCAACCAATTTCAATGAAATTTCCTACTTATTTTGTAACAGAGGTGGGACATTTAAGGTATATCACATCCGTATCCGATACGTTGACGTATCTGCATGTATTATATTTACAAACTTGCTTCTTATATGTAAAAATCCTGACTTAATCACATATATTGACTTAAAATGATATATCTACGATATATATTTACAGTAACAATAATACAACTTTAATACTATGAAAACATGACATGAACGACATCAGAAAGTAACATTTATACACATTTAACAATCACGTGATTGTCTTGTCGATCTTTATACTACATATCGATATTTGGATCATTAAAATTACCCAGGCGTGAAGTTCAATTATAAAACCAAAAAAAGTAAAGGATTGATTACCCTTTTGTTGTTTAATATCAACAGCCTTTCTTCTAGTCCTTTAATATTTGATAATTCGGTGCGTTTTAAATATAGGATTATAACATGTAGTGCTAGCAATGATTTTCTTTTAAAAAAAATTGTCAATAAAGATATTGTTAAAATCAAGGAGGTTATATGAGAAGGAGAGTGAACACTCCGCTTGATACAAAATTAGCGTCCCCAGGATGGTTATCAGTGACTGGGTCATTAAAATTCAAGTGTATTTTTGGTAACAATGCAGTTTATAAGTGTTAATGATATGGAAAAAGATTTAACGCTCAATTTCAAAATCAATCGTCTGTCTACGGTGAAAAATGACAAAGTTATAAGGGTTTAAAGGAAAGTTAATGTGCTCTTTTTATTCAACACTGCATTGCATTAAACAAAGATTTTCTCTTCACCTTTCAATTTCTGTTGATGAGAATTGGCAGGTAATAATCATAGAAAAAATACCAATATGCAAATTACTTGAGTTACAGTATCCGGTAACGTTCGGAAGAAATATTTGCAATGGAAACATAGAGAAATTTATCGGGAACAACGTAACAGTGACTTTCTAACAGTTCACATATTAACATTGACTGCAATGAGACGGATATTCGTTTCATATCTATTGGTAATAAGTTTACTTTTAACATGAAATTTTATATTTTAATAACTTAATAAACAAATATCACCAAAAATCTTTTAAACATGTCAATAATTGTATATCCGGTCAGTTTATGACACCTCGGGTGTTTCCGTTATTACTCGGGTATGTAACTGAAACAAAATCTCCCTCTGTGACAGAGTCAATCTCAACTAATTAACATCCACTTACAAATAAGTCTGTAACATTTAATGTTTACTTATGTTCTTTCATTCTCTTTCCTTTTCATATAACCTTCTTGATAAAACAAATATACATATGAACCAAGTACACCTTCTCTCAAATTTAGTAACTCGGAATGTAAAGGTTGTTTATTACTATTTATCAAAATTTAACCCTAGCACATCATGCACAAACAAGTGAGTGTGGAATTTTCTCCCTACATTGAGGACCCATGTGTGGCCTTCGGCTGTTATCTGCTCTTTGGTATGTTTTTTTTTCTTTGTAATAAAAAGAGTATTAATGACCGAAGGATATCTAACATAGAAAAACAACGTATGAAAGTTTATGTTAAGCTACTCCACATTAACACGTACAAATATCTTATGTTTTTCTATAACATTACTGTTGCAGGTAAGGAGAGTGGTTAGCGCCAACAAATATGTTTTAACTCCACCAAACTGTATATCATGCTATATATAGTCATTTATTAATTATTGCGCATTAAGTATTTTTAGGTAGTTATTATTTTTTTTTACTCATATAGTTCTCATTTAAAAATAAAACCATACCGTATTGTTATCTATAAAAGACATGTATTGATTGTTTAAGAACCTGATATTATGTGATATGAATACCTATGAGACATATCTTCACAGTAAACAAAATGTGACAGTAATGAACAAGTAAAAGTCACCGTAATGGTTTCAACAATGAGCAACGTCCATATCGCTCCCGAGAAATGACAAATGTAAAACAATAAAAACGATAAAAGATATCCAGCATTGTTTATCTCATAAAATGATGAAATTGCTCCATTTATTTTTACATCTAGCTGTTTTATCAAACGTTCTATGCAATATCAGAAACTCACAAGAACTGTATAATTGAATAAACAAAGTAACATGCACATTGGCATATCAATATATACTCAAGTATGTTCTAGAGAGACATTCAAAATTGTTGTCATCTCAAATGTTGTCCTAATTATCGCTACAACATCCGGATTTATTTGTATTCGGGAAAAAAAAATTCCTGGCTTGGATTCTGATTCATGATTCAATAGTTTATTAAAGTCTCACCACTTGAATAACATTATACATTCCAATATACATATAAAACATTGCGTATAACATTAAATATTGGATAACATATATAAAACATATTGTATATTAAAACCAACAGTAAAATATTATTAGCTTCAAATACATGTACTAAAACATATACAAGTGCCATTCTATTAAGAATTATGAGAGACTAATATTAAAGGATTAATTATATACAATATTTCACACAATTTTAAAACTATATATATCTAAGATTTAAAATACATCATTAGCTATATACAAATAAAAAATTTGTTCTTCTACATAAAATATTAAAGCAGGTTTTAGCAACTACCTGACATAGTTCTTCATTACTGAATAAAAATATAAATTTTTCGTCAAAAGACCAGTTATAAAATTGATCGTTATGTTTCACTGCTTCATTATACAATATATTTCGAAGGTCTGTTTATAAAGGACATAACGTAATTACATGTTTTTCATCTTCAATTTCGTTATTACACATAAAACAACATCTTTCATTTATTGGCTTTTTCTCATATCATCCTGTTTCTATTTTAAGTGGCGCAACGCCACATCTAAATTTTGCATAAGCACTTCTAAATTTAATAGACATTTTTTGTTTTAAATATAACTCTGTACAATATTGTGACTTATATAGCTTATAAGTACGAAGCTTGTTACACAGTACAGCCTGTGACATCCTCTTAATTATGTCCACCCTCTTGCATGGTCAACATCAAATGGTGGCCATTTATTGGGGTATTCAATCTTGAGATGTTGGCCATTTATTAGGGTCATAAAACAAAGGTTGATGTTAAATTTATCTAATTATGTTACCTGTTGAAATCAATCAAGGTTGAAGTTTTCAGCTTGTATGTTGCATTAAAATTTACCTGTACAGGTTACTCAGGTTTCTTTTTAAAAATGACATTTCACCTTTTTTTGAAAATGTAGAATAAAATATTGTTTTATTCTTTGTTAATTTACATTATTTATTGATTTATCTGTCTATAAATTTATTCAAATTTTTTTTTTTTTATTTTTTTTTTTTTTTTATATTCATTTTTGTATATTTTTGTTTCTAATTATTTTAATTTCATCTTGGTAAGAATTTTGAATAGCAAAAAAACAAAAAAAAGTCAAAGATAAAGTTATTGACTAGCATTTGAAAGACAACAGATTTTAAATAATTATATTTTAAGTAAAAAAAAAATGTACATGATGTTCTTTATTCAATTGTTTGTTTGCATTATTTAATGAATTATTATTAATAATAACTAATAATCAAGCAAATGGTATTTTTAAAGAAATCATGAGGCAAGTAATTTTTAACAAGCCGGTTTCTTAACAAAATAGACTGATCAGTATCAATCCTTTTACAATTAATTTTGATTACATCTATAAGCATTTAGGAGAAATACAAATATCACTATACAGTTTAGGAAAAAAAACATTTTTGTCTATCTTTATTTTATTTAAATCTGAAAATAGGAGTTGTGCATGAACAATTATTGCATTGTTGAAGAGACTTTTTTTCCAAATGTCAACTTAGTTATCATCAAATTTTGATAAAAACTCATTAAAAATGCTAGTCATAATGAAAAATGTTCCCATCTCTGAATGAAGTGAATCTTATGAAAAAAAAATTGTCTTGTTTTTTTAAACAACTATGAACTAATTATATATGTTATCTTTGGTTTGGCTAATTTCTGTCAGTTATTAAGGCTAAAATTTGACAAAATACACTTATATAGATGGTGACACTTTTATGGTCTATTAATTAAATCATTTTTTGTGTGTACATTATATTGTTGAAATTGCTGGACTGGCATGATACATGTACATATTCTTGGTATACATTTGGAAAGAATATTTCCCTCAAACCAGGCCTTTGAGATAAAGTTAATAATTGCAGGGACTTGAATGAATTAAACCTTTTTAAAGACCTTGATGAAAAATTAATTTAAAGAAAAATATAAGAATATTTCTAAAAATAGATTTAAGAATAAAAACTTTGATAAAAACTGTATATACTCAAATGTGTCACTAAAGTAGAGAGTTAGTGGTCATAATTTAGAAATAGAAAATAGTGGACAATATATAATTCCTAGAAAGGATAGAATATGTAAACTTCGCCACTTGCTGGACAATGGAGAACACTCCTTCCTTAATTGTAAAATTACCAAAAAAATGCAAAATAACTTGAGATAATCTTTTTGAAAATTGTTTACCTTCTCATAATAAAGTCTCTTAAGAACAAAAAATGAAATAAATGCTAAACCTCAATATATGAACATGCTTAAAATATTGGCTCCTTTATAAAATAGTCGTAAATTAGAACTGAGGGCAGAAACCTAAAAAAAACATTCCATGTGTTAATTTCTATATCTTTGCATTATAATTGGGGTTTTTTGTCACAAACTAAATACAATATGTTTATATGACAATAAAAATATTATGAAATATTGTTGTAATGAATATTTCGGATATTTTTATTCAATAGAGAAATAATGAATTGCCTTAATTTTATTTAGAATAAGTCCTAAAAACATTTTTTAACATTTGTAAAACAGTGTTGAATGCAGATCAGTCTATCTACAATGATCTAATTATAAACCATTTTGAATTAAGAAAATTAATTTGAAGAACACCTTTTCAATAGAAAAAGGCAGGCATTGGGAAAGTTTGCATTATATTAGAAGATGATATTCATTTATTCTTCTTACCATAAAGTACATGTAAAAAATAACTTTTAAAATTGATTAAAAGCTATTTAAAAGGTATATTGTCAAACAAATAGTCATGAGTCAATTAAAAAAAATATATAAAGCTATTTGTTCAAATAGTTTTATTATTTCATTTTGTTTTTGAATTTTTTGACATAATCACAGTTATTGAATTTGACAAACACATATACATGTATGTATATTTTACCTGAAACATATGACCTGTATGTTATATCATTTTAACACTTCAATGCATCCAAGATTTCCCTTTATCCTTGACTAGTTTATGATTAATACCTTGTGTATTGATTAAGCAACAGGGGGTATAATGATGGACATAAAGGGCCGCCATGGTGGACATAATGTTAAGGGCCACCATGAATAAGATAATGTCACAGGTAGTACTGTACCATTACTCTGTGACAAAATTTTCGTTTGCCATTCTACAATATATTTATTAAATAAAACATTTTCAATTTGAAGAACAATATTCTTATGCAGCACATTATCAATTGTAGTATACAAATCAAAGTTACAATCTTTAAATTTTTTCATGACTCTATTACACCAGTTTTTCTTATTATTTACAGCATTTTTATGTGACCATTTGAAAACTTTATAATTCATTCTGTCATTAGTCATAGAACTACATCTTGCCCAATGCCTGAAGACACATGTCCATTGTTTTACACTAGGAGGTCTCCAGCCAATGTCCCCGTTAATTGCATCATTTGGCGTATACTTGCCAACACCCATAAAAAACCTGATAGCTCTGTTCTGGACAGCGTTGACACAAGAAAAAGAACGAGTGCCCCAAATGGATGCACCGTAGCTTATTACTGGCCAGACCAGAGTATCAAATAATGTTGTAAAGGTACTGTGCTGGAAACCACCATGTGCTTTACATTTAACAATCAATAAACTTAGAGCTCGACTTGCAGACCTTGCTACAGCTTTAGCCATCTCGTTATAATCGAGATATTCTGTCAACAGTAGACCCAAATATTGGTAACAAGATACTATTTGTACTGTATTATTATTTAACAAAAAACATTTAGATGTTTGTTGAACCGAAGGGTTCCTAAAATGAACAACTTTAGTTTTATCTAAGTTCACATTCATACAATTGGTAACACACCAATAACTTAATACATCTAATAGAGTTTGTAAATTATTTTCATTTTCAGCAATAAATACAATGTCATCAGCATATAAAAGTATACCAACTTTTTCACCATCAATGTCTACACCAATGTCTAGTGCTTTTATTACATCAATTAAACTATTAATAAAAATGTTGAACATAATAGGCGATAATACACATCCTTGTTTTAAACCTGAATTAACGCTAAACCAGTCTGTCATATTGCCATTAAGTTTAATACAACATTCTACATGTGAATGTATAGCTTTCAATGTACATAAAAAATGTGTACTAATTCCTAAAACATCTAATTTTGTAAACAATAATTTTCTACTAACAGTATCATATGCTTTTTTAAAATCTATGAAAGCTGTAAATGTTGATAATTTTTTCAATTTTCTAGTTTCAATAATTGAAGTTAATGTATTAAGATGGTCAATGGTACTTCTACCTTTACGGAAGCCATTTTGCTCGTCATGAATAATATCTCTATCATCTAACCAATACACTAATCTATCATTCAGTATACTGCAATATAATTTATATGCACAAGGAGCTAAAGTTATGCCCCTATATGACAAAGGATCTCGTGGATCTGAAGTTGAAGACTTAGGAATTGGGGTTATAATACTTTTACCCCATACAGAAGGATTTTTTCCATACTTGAAACAAATATTAAATAATTTATGCAAAATTAACATCAACGCATTATTTTTAAATAATTCTACTGACAATTGATCAATACCTGGCGACTTGCCATTTTTACTTTTAGCAATTGCATTTACTACTTCTTCAAACAATATTTCCCTATCTAAAAAATCATCAGAAATATTAATATTGCCATTAGTTTCAATAGTCTGATTATTACAATTTAATAATTTATCAAAACAGTTTTTCCATTTATTTAACACTGTGTTTGTATCTGTACTAGTTGTCCCATCGTCTAGTGTCACTTCCATCGGTATAGATTTCTGTCGTTCGTTTCCAACTCCAACTTTACCAATCTTCTTCCAGAACTCTCGCGGATCCCGTTTTTGGTCATCTAGAAGCTGTTCCTGACTGTTGTACCAAAACTGACGTTTAGCTTTCTGACTGCTTTTGTCAAACAATTTCCGTTTTTCCACAAATATATGGCGCAAATCCTTCTTGCATCCGTTATGACACTTGTGCTTTACATACATCGTTCCAAAGTAGTGTTAAGTTTTCGTTCCACCAAGATTTTTTCATACGCCTCCTTTTGTTACTTTTGCCATCATATATATTAGTTTTACGTTTATTTAGCTTTAAATCCATTTCAGTTTGTACAATTTTAACAAAAACTTCATATTTGTTGTCTAAATTTAACTGGTTTAGTTCGGATTCCTAATTCAGTAATAAATTTGTTAAGTTTGGAAATTGTTTCACTGTCGGACATCCAATCGTTCGGAATACTCCGTGTGTCGTATTTAACTGATTTTACATTACCGTTATCTGTCATTAATTGTTCGGACACGGCTTGTTGAACAACATTACCAGGTGTGACAAATGTCCAGCATAACAAAGAATGGTCCGGTATATGTTTCGGGTCATAAGAGCCTACGGCTGCATTTTCTTCAATTAATGTTCTTGCTCGAATGACTTCAAAGTTTTGAAAAAATGCCAGTTTCTCATAAGGTACTACGCAATAGTCAACGACCGATGACCCTCTGGTTGACACAAAAGTATAGTCATTGTTGATAAAATTTCGGCCATTTAGAATACAACAATTTATATTGCTCAAAAATTCACAAAACAAGTCGCCGTAACTATTAGGTGTGAAATCTACAACATTCCGCTCTGGTAAAAAGTCTATTCCTTGTATATAATCTTCAATATCGGATACTCGACTATTCCAATCACCGCATAAATAAAACGGACTGCCATTTGGAATTGTATATATGTTGGACATTAGCGTATCAAAGAAATCATGGATGTTGACCGAACGTGCAGAGTGTTCCGGCGGTAGATAAACCACACACACAAAAAAGCAATTATCTTGGTTGTTAATTTCAGAAAATTGTATCCATAAAATTCCGTCTGTTGTTGCGTCAACTTTCACTACATTGAACTGTGAATGAATATCGTTTTTGACTAAAAGTCCTACGCCACCAGATCCAGCTCGAGCACGTACGTGGATTAGTTTTCGGTTATTTCCGTACCATTTATAACCATCAATATTTATAGTATTTTCTCCCACAAGATGGGTTTCCGCAAGACCAATTATATGCAGACCTCGATTTGTTCAGCACGAAGCTAGTAAACTATTTTTGTCACTATTCGGATTTTTACTCCAGCCGTTTATGTTCCAAAACCCACATTTGACCTATCCGGTACGTGGTTTGCCGGCACCTCCTCTGCCCCCTCTCCCTCTACCACGCCTATTATTCCCGGAGTATCTTCGCCATCCATCAGAATAATTTTCGTAAGATTTGCCGTTTTTCGAATGTGTATCCATATCGTTTCTATTTTCCCTACGGGCTTTCATTTGATCATCTGTCCGTTGTGGAGTGTTTACATCGTTGATTGACGTGTTATTGAACTGTTTTTTTAACAATACGACCAGATTTAACTATAAAATCATTATCTTTGCCCAGGGCTCTCAAAATTGTACGGTTGTTAATGTTATTGATTCTTTGTTCATAAGGGATATCGTTTTCAATGTACACTCTTGAATACTTAGCAGAATTCATCAACACCTTTTTTGATTTTAAAACCAATTTCTTTTGTTCAAGACTTTCAATTCCAATTACTACGATCCCTGGTTTATTACTGCCTGAATAAGTTTGTTTTCTGACAACATCTTTAATAGAAACATTAGCAAGCTTCAAACCATCTTTTATTAAGGCTGCAACTTTTGATTTCAAGAATGTTTTATCTGTATTTTCACGTTGCTCTACAGGAAGATTTTTTACAATAATATTTAGATTCTGTTTTTGATCTGTTCTATCACACTTTGATGTTACTATCTCAGCATATGATTTTTCAAGGGTTTCAACTTTGTCTTTATATTCACTTACTTCAGTCGTTATTTCTGCTTTCAATTTGGCAACTTCGCCCTTCACTCTAGCATTAATAACCGTATTAAATTTGACTGTCAGACGTTTTTCTACATTTCCTTCTATTTCACTCTTGGATCAGGCACTTACATACAGAATGTGATGGAGATAGAATATTAGCGGGATTTTTCCATCTAACTTGTGATTTTGATCTTATATAATTTTTTGCATGCACTTTTTTTTTGCTATTGTTTATTAACACAATTCATTTTTTTTAGTTTGTAATTTTTGGTTGATTGAAAAATAATATTGTTTACAAAAATAATTCAGTCAACATGTATATGTAATTTACATAAAGCAAAGAGACACAGTTGACAATATTTTAAAAATACCTGGTATTCTTAAATTTGTCAAAAATTAGATATGCTGAGAAGGAGTAAATTGATAACCACTTTTAATACAACCCATTGAAATAGAAAACATTCAGTAGATATATAAATGAAGATGTGGTATGAGTGCCAATGAGACAACTATCCATCCAAATAACAATTTATAAAAGTAAAACATTATAGGTCAATGTACAGCCTTCAACACAGAGCCTTGGCTCACACGGAACAACAAGCTATAAACATGATAAAGGACCCCTAAATTACTAGTGTAAAACCCTTCGAACAGGAAAATCAATGGTCTAATCTATATAAAAAAAAAAAAAGAGAAACGAGAAACACGTATAAATTACATAAACATACAAAAACTACTGTACATTTATGCCAACTAAAAAGTATGTGTGTTAACCGCACTACCCTTACCTACCTTTATTTTTATCCCCACCCTACAGATTTTTGTGACAGGTTTTGATTAAGCACTGTTAAAGTCACAATATAGCTCCCAAAGAGTTGTGAATTTCCTGTCTTTATTCATTCCTTTACCAGTACTACATGTACATTGTACAATGCAGCTTGCTGCTAGATTGATACAATATATGGTTCTCAAACTCAAAAAAATGTTTTACAGACTATGAGCTCGTTTTTTTTCTCTCTAAAAATTGGTTACTGTGAGACTTCTTCTTTACATTTCCTTAGTGCAGGTCATGTATCACAGTTATAAACATGGAAAGAGAACTTTAACATGTCTTTACTTCTATCGTTAATAAAATAGAATCTGAATAGAATATG
Organism: Mytilus galloprovincialis; assembly: GCA_037788925.1. Lineage (NCBI taxonomy): Eukaryota > Metazoa > Mollusca > Bivalvia > Mytilida > Mytilidae > Mytilus > Mytilus galloprovincialis. The sequence goes on along the minus strand of CM075343.1, from coordinate 39,031,190 downwards.
CTTACAAATGTATTCCAAATTAAAGGGCCCAGAAGGGGCAACATGAGATTATAACATTACAGATTACTCAGATAAAACAAATTCAAAATAACAATACTGAAGAAATGAATTACTTGATGATGTGATTGATATCATATCATTTATGACATTTACACAAATTAATTATTATATCTACAAAACTTTTTTTTTCAATGAACCAATGCATTATGTTAAGCCAACTTAATGTACAATGTACATGTAACATGTACAAATATACAATATTTTATTTCTTATCAACAGGTTAATGTTGAAGATGGAAAAGCACGAAAATAATGTTAAAATGAAAGCAGATATGATAGGAGATCATATAGGTAAATATATGATATAATTGATAAAAAAAATGAATCAAACAAGTCACAACAAGAGACTACTAAATAGACAGCAAATAAGACCTGTGTTGTGGCATTATTTGTGAAATATAATCATATATAGAAATTGGAAATTGACCAGTTACATTTATTATTGAAAAAACATGATAAATAATCAATAAATTAGATTAACCCTTCAATTTTAAAAGTTCAATCTGGTAAACAAAAAGTAAAAATAACACACAGAACACTCAAATTATTATTTTATGATCAATTAAGGGCCATATCAGTACAATTTACACAACAAAATTACTCATCATTGGAATTGTTCTCTTTATAAGAATTAAACCTAGAAAAAAATATGTGTTCTTGTCAGCTTGACACTGAGATGCTCATTTATAGTATACATGCATTTATGGTAAACCTAAAAACTACTTTTGTATTTTTCATTTTTGAAAAACACTTTTACCATTATTACAGCTATTTTCCTAATGCGTGTAGAGTAAAACTTTGGTAGGTTTGCTTGCTCTGTTTGTATAAATATTGATTCAAGCTTTGTTATTAAGGTTGATATCTTCAAACAATAAATATAGGCATATTTGAACCTTAATGGAGTACTTTTAAATTTGATTAGACGTTATGTCAATGGGAATTGTACAATATACAAACAAACCATGCAAGCTAACCGAAGTCCTAGATTTACATGCCTTAGGAAATTAGCTGTAAAATTAATTATATATTTGTTTCCAATGCTTATTGTTTTACCAATTTCAAATGTTTTGACTTGTTTTTAAATTGGTCTATATCAGCTATAGGGTCAAAAGGGTCCAAAGTTAAACTTGATTTCATAAAACAATTGAATAATTGGTGTTCTTTGATATTATGCAAAATTAAACGGTGTATTGTACATTTTTGGGTTAAATACTTCTTTTATGTTTAGATTTTTTACTGGATTTTTGTGACAAAAATGTCGGTTATTGATTTGGGGATGTACGTCGGGCGGTCAGGCGGCAATCAAATGTTGTCTGTGCAGTAACGCATGAACCGTTCAACCAAAGCTTTTAAAATTTTAATATGTTGTTACTGACAACTAAATGAAGGTCAAGTTCAATAATACTCTTACCGTTCAGGAGTTATGGTTCTTGAAAGATTGTAAATGGAGTTTTACAGTTGTGTCCGTGCATTTACGCATGAACTGTTCAACCAAAGCTTCCCAAATTTTAATATGTTGTTACTGATGACAAATTGGAGGTCAAGTTCAATAATGACGATTTTGACTTTTACCGTTCAGGAGTTATGGTTCTTGAAAGATTGAAAAATGGTGTTTTCAGTCGTGTCCGTGCATTTTCTCATGAACCATTCAACCAAACCTTTTGAAATTTTAATATGTTGATACTGATGACAAAATGGAGGTCAAATTTGATATTGACGATTTTCACTTTCACCGTTCATCAGTAATGGTTCTTGTGATATTGCCAGGACACAAATAAATATTAATAAATCCGGTTTGCTGTCGTTGTGACAGCCTCTTGTTAATATTCGTTTTCTAATTGCAAAGAAGATCACGGGGGCAAAAAAAACTTTATTAGTTTATTAAAATATTATTGAAGGTTTTTTTTCTATGCTAAATGTTATCATGCATTTAGCATGTTTAGATTTATGATTTTGGCTCAGTTTTCAAGTTGATTCAAATTGGGGTCCAAACTTAAACTTTGTTTAAATTCATTAAAAATTGCATATATGGGGTTCTTTGATATGATAAATCTAATCATGTCTTTTAGACTTAAGATTTTGGATATTAGCACAAGTCCAATTTCAAAATCATCAGTTCGTTTACCACATTTATTCTGTGTCAGAAACCTACATGTATGATGTGTCTAATATTTCATCACAATCCAAATTCTGAACTGTATCATGTGAATCAAGTTTGAATGTAGTGTCTATATAGTGTCCCCCCTCCCCCAACCTGATGAAGGTGCAATCTCTGCATTTGTAATAGAATGTACCCTTAAGCTGTTTTATTCTCATTGTTGAAGGTTGTACAGAGGCATTACATTCATTTCATTTGAACTTTTGTGGATATTGTCTCATTTTCAATCAATACTCATCTCCCTATTTTTGTATTGTCATAACGTCATAAATACAAGATGAAATCTGCAAAATTAACTTGATTAAAATTAAGTTTGCTATCATCTTCATTGATTGTTAAATATAATACTAATGCTATAAAAAATAATAACATTTATGATCATTTATACAGATTGAGATAATTAAAAATTTATCAATGCTAAAAGAGAATTTATAAATTTAGACATTTTTTTAGGAGAATTTTAGAAAGTACTACAACAAAAGCAAACCAATAGTATATTCTCAAATGCACTATTAACTCTCTCTCCAGATAACCAAATAGAGATATGTTCTGTTGTTTTTTATTTGGTCGGGTTGTTGTCTCTTTGACACATTCCCCATTTCCATTCTCAATTTTATATTTTATTAAGTTGATGAAGTGTATGTTAGTTTAAATTAATATGTACATGCAATTTTAAGGTTTTAAAAGTCAGCATTTTTATTGGATTATCTCCCTTTGTACAATAGAAATTCAGATTTTATCCACACTGTCTCAGGTACTCATGATCAAAATGACTTATATGGTAACCAGCATGCCAGTAAAAGGTTGCAACGTGTCTTAATTTTGTTTACCTGTCAGACACAACTTCTGAATGTCAATACTTAAGATTTTTCAATATGATGAACTTGACATTAAATTTCATATCATTTTTCAGTAACCAGAATACAACTTTAGTAATTAGCAAGCTGCAATAACCAAAAATGGGATTACTAGGAAGAAATGAATAGATTTTACTCTTTAAAGTAATAGGGACAAGTGTACTAAAGGAATTTGGAATAAAAAAAAATACTCAAAAAAAATTGTCTTTGGCAGCTCCCCCCCTTTTTTAAGCCTAATGCTTACCATTGTTTGTGCCACAAAAATCTATTTCACTTTGAATTTTCTATTTGATTTACCTATATTGCATGTAACAATCTGTATAATTCAAGTATTTATTTTTGAATGCTTGGTTTCATTAAAATATGAGACTTTCCTCAATTTATAGCGAAAATACAAAAAAAAGGGGGGAGGCTATCTAAATGATCAATAAAATCTATAAAATTAATTTGCAACCGAAATCCCTTCAAAATCTTTTGAACCAAAGAAAATGCAAAGCATTTCTGAAATTTAGGGTAAATTAAAGCGACTTTTTGGGCTGTATTGTCTGTTTTAGTGTGATTTGATGAAAAGGCCATATTTTTTATCATTTTATGTGTTTTGCCACACCCTTATTTTCTATATATATCATTATGTTTAATAATATTATGTGATTTATACTTCATACACATCCTATCTGTGCTATTAAAGTATTTAAACACTCAGAAGTATTATAGTATTTATTTCTATTTGAGAAATTTATGAAATCTATGCATTTCAGTAAATGCATCTATAAATAAACTCGAAAATACCCTAAATCCCTATCGTTGCCATGGTTACCAGCAGTGTAAGGGCTTCAAACTTGCATGACTTTCATATGATGTCAACCTGAACATGTCAGCAAAGTTTCATCAAAATCAAACAACTTTGCATGGAGCACCATCTGCATGGTTTTCTCATAGATGTCCATTTAAAGAAGTCACTTAATTAACGTCTCCAATAGGAGGCGTTATTATGGACAGTCAGTGCGCTGAATGGTTCTTACTACCTTATTGGAAGATATTAGAAGGCATGAATAATCAAAGTTTATTGGTTGGTTAGGACAATCTAAACCTAGTAATTGTCTTTTAATCCCGTAAAGTATTGGATTTGTCCTCTCTATTTTAACAATTAGATTTTGCCTGGTCATTAATCGTGCATATTCATGATATTGGTACACAGGTAACTTTTATTTATGAAAAGCCGAATCTTCTGGAGTCTTGTGAACACATACAACGTTAAACTACTTCATAACATGTGACCCTCGGGGGGGGGGGGGGGGCACTTACTATATAATTAGTGGTAGGGATGAGCCGCTGGAATAAGTCACTTTTTCATGCTCTATGATATAGACAAGACAAGACAAAAAAATATGAAAAGGGTGAGAAAATTCAGATTAAATATATCAATAGGTTGATATTATCACTTGCTTGATTATATCATAATTATCTGAATCTAATCAGATGTCCATATTTATTTTTAATGCAGTTAGACCATAGTCGTAAATGCATCAGTTATTTGTCAAACGAATTAAATTCTATGTATTCTAATGTATTATTTCCACTGATGCCAGTGATAGATGCAATAAATCTTTTGGAGTTGGTTTATATGGCAATAAAAGTTTAATTTGAATAAATCCGACGAAATTAACATTTGCACCTCATTAACATTCAAGGGTTTGTATACATAAACCATGATAACAATTATTTAAAGAAATTCCATTGTGACAGCTTCCTTTAAGAGGGAACGGCAATGATACTTTTATCAGTTTTTAATTAATATTTAACATGTTAAAATCAGTGAAGGTGTTACTCTCTGGGGTTATATTACTTTTATCTTACCATAGATGTAATACGGTACCATCTATCATAAATGATCTGACCAAACGTCTTTTCAGTCGGAAACCAGGTTGAAATAGAACAAAAGAATCGAAGCTCTTTGTTAGAGAAGGCGATAAATGTGTACTGTAATGAATACTATAGTGACAAAAAATTTGAAAGTTAAAAGAAACAAACAAAATTACAATTTTCTTCTCAATTACGAAGTGTTTTATTTTAAAAACACCATTTGCATAAGTTTTCAATTTATCTAGTACATAGTTAAGTAGAACAATTAGATATCAAGTCGACGACATGGGTATCTTTCAAGTTGGATGAAAAAAATGCATAACCTCTGATTTAAAAAAAAATTACCACGGACGGAAAACATTCAATCTATCAGTTCAGTAATTTTCGTGTCTGCCCTTCCATTATGTGACTCAAGAAAAAAATCCAAAAAATGAGTAACAATAGTATCGAAAGAGGAAACTATATATGTATTTTATTTTGGAATTGAAATATCTTCATAATGAAAGATATAAAAGGGGCAATAAAAAGAAAGTGTTTAAGATGTGACAAATTTATTGGGAAAAAAGTTATATTATTGCGACTACGTTGTTTCTTTTACAAGAACGTGATGATGAGTGGGAAAAAATCTATACTAATGTACCAGAAGATGAAAAATATTCAAATATATATATATAGGTCTGTTTTTTGTTAATTGATATATGACAAGGTATATATTCTTGATAAACAAAATATATGAAAAGGGTGGGATACTTGATGTCTCAGCTGCTCACCCCTACAAAAAAAGTTTGAAATGGCCCCTTCGACATGTGACCTCAAATGTGTGGTACAATTTGTTGACTGATTGAAATGCAAGGCGAATCTGAATAAATTAATTTGCAAAGCGAAAATACTTTCCATTTTCATTAACTAAGAGACTGCTAACCTTTTTTTGAAAAGCTTATACTTATTTTGCTTATTTATTAACATAGATATAATAACCATAGATAAAGTACCCGGAATATGTCACACTGATCCCCATATAGTTTCCTTCGAAATATCACAAGCACAGCACGGCACGTAGTGGCCTGTAATGTAAATGATTTGTGCCGACATTCTCCCAACAGACTAATTACTTATCATAATTATTTTTAAATTATCGGGCACTGATCATCTTATCAGCCTATAATTAATATGCGTTACATGTGTCAAGTAAAAATTTGCCGTGAGGCGGAAGCAATAAAAATCGTCTGGTTATAATAGTTGTTCGGATTGTAATTTATTTGGAGAAAATCGGTCAACAAATGAAAAATTATGTGTTGTGGAAATAAAATAGAAAAATCATGGAAACTGGAGTTAACAGGTATGTACTATTAAATTGTCATTGCACTTGCATCAGTTTTACTCTGGAAATAAGACCTGTATGATTGACCTAAGGGGAGACACATCGTTGACTGGTGGTGTACGTGCTTAAAAGGTCGAACCTGGTCTTATTTTTTTATGTCTAATTATAAAATTTCTTTTTTTATCGAGATTTAAAATAGTGTAATCATATTTTAAGCCATAAAGAAGAAATTATCATTATTTAGAAAACAAGATTTTTACTAATGCTGAAACTTTCTTTCGTTACGGTAACACGAAGTTTTGAAAATAAAGAGAAAAATTTTTGGTGAAGAAAACGTATGTGGTGGACATACTGAATACATTAAAATAATTGAGAGATCGCACAATCATGTCTCCGATTTTTTTCTTCTTCTATATACCTTTCCGTTTACCATTTTTGTGCTTTTACAATTAAATAACTGGTGGTATTATCTATGGCTATAATAAAATGAAAAGATAGGATTGGGTCATTCAAGATTTTTTTCTCTTCCTTCATACAACTGTGTTAGAGGTGTGTTTCGTACTATAAATACAGCTACATATAACCATCCGTAATTCTGCCAGTTCAGTTCATCGTACTTTTTATGTACTTTATTTATATAACTTCTGTTGTTTGGTATAGAACCAGTTGTGTGTATTTTCTATTACAGTGATTGATTACATGATCGTTGATTTCACAATGTGCAGTGGCAAATATTTGATGCAAAGGCAGGACTAATAATTAAGCAGTATATAAACATTCTCAACGAAATAATTTTACTCGCATATCGAATAGTCTTGAAATAATACAAATAGATAATGTGTTAAGTGTCATTTGTACGTATGTCTTATTTTCTTTTCTTTTTTGGCATTGCTTTATCATTTTTATACAAAATTTTAACTTTCAAGAAGTACCATTCATGAAAGTCTTTTACGTTTTATCTGTCGTAAATAGGAAAGCCAGCTCCAAAGGGAAAATTTGAGAGAGACGTAAAAATATCGTTCAAAATTGACTTTGCAAATGATTTCAATACGTAAACTCAGTCGCATCATGTCCTACGTTGTTGTCAATGTAAATGATGTACCGGACGATAGCGATCACTACCGGAGAATGACATATTTCTCTCCCTATTTACATGTTATTAGATATCGATCAACGGCAATTGCCAATTTAGGCTAATTAACATCAAGCGTGACATGTATTTAATTAGAGGGTGATAAAAATCTTCAGTCAGTACTGAATTTGAATGATCTGTATCAGCTTCAGTATGTTATCTTCAGGTTGTGTGTGGTTTTACATTCAACGACATTAATTTTAGAGAAAAAAACTTTTATTATCAAGATACATATGCACTGGATATTATCGGTTGTCTTATCAATATGACATGACAAATTTATAGCCCTACTTAACCATTGTACATGTGTCTGGAAGTACCTATTAGCCACGTTTTCCTATTCTCCATGACCCAACACATCGTGTATCTGTAGTACAGAATAGGGCAAACTCTTCAATTATATTCCGTGAAAAGATATGAAATAGTTTCACGTATATTTATTAAGAACTGAAACATGTGCATTTCGATAAAGTATTGAATTAATGGAATTTAATATGTTTTTATTGGATTTTACATTTAAAGTTAAGTATCTTTTATAATTAGTTTAGTATTTTTTTATAAGTAAAATGTATTAACACAAAATCCTTTCTTGGTTAAAAAAACTCTTCATTTTTTTATGTGCATGATATAAGTTTTCAGTAATATTTCAATATTTTGAGGTCAAGGATGACACAGCGAATGAGCTAACCATGATATAAATAGATATGAACATGTGCTTGTTGTTTTCTTTCGTATTTGATAATTACTTTTTATTAAACGTACATATTTGACACCATTTATCAAATTATGTAAATAAAAAATATAACAAAAACCGGCATATTATTCCAACCCAAGATTCTCCAACAATGGCGATATCTTATACTTGTTATTCAATTTGTGTGACCAAACCATGCCGATAATGTATACACGTGTTTGTGTGTTTAATTGGAGCATCCATGAAGGATACACTTGAGGAATAATACTAAATTGTAAAAAGTTGATTTCTAATTTCTTTTGAGGTGGGAGATCACTGCCCGTAAATTTATAAAAAATATTTTTGACAATTATGAACACGTTTCTATTTATTTTCATGTGTTCTGCAATATTTAAGAAACGTAAACATTACGCAAATTGTCAGCTATGTAATTCTGTTCTGAGAATCTGACCCAAAATTTAGTCATATTAAGAATACCCTCAAGTTGGTCCTGAGGGTAGCTCTCCAACTCTCCCATAATTGGTTAGTTTGTTGATGATGACCTATAATGCTTTACTTTTATAGATTGATGATGGAGAATTGTTTCATTGCCACTCATTCCACATCTTCCTATATTTAAGTTATATACGTTTACAAACCTTTATGGGTATATATTTCATCTTTGATCTATCAAATAGAAAAAAAAAAGCAAGTGATTATTTTTTACATTGAAATACAGATCTGACATAATGACTATCATGACTATTGTGTTTTGATTTTATCTGCTTTTGATAAATTATTTATACGAATTATAAAAAGTTAATCTGTAATTCATATAAAATACAATAAACACTATACATTAATGTCTTCGTGGCTGTTTATGTTGCGTCCAAAGAAAAGAAGACGGGCGTTTATTTAAATATATGTATGCAAGTAATCTGAAAAGTAATGAAAAAATGATACAGTTATAAAAGTTGTTTCATCTTAGTATGATTTTTTACGACCACAAAAATTTTTTGGGGTTCGTATAATGATCTTCGCCATCGTTCAAAAACATATTTGTTTTTTTCACACTAACACTAGTTACAGTTATTGGATCTGTATTTTAAAATTTTTCAAGAAAGTTGAAAACTTAGAAGAAAAGTTGGGTTTGTTTTTCTGGGATATGGTACCATCAGTTTAGGAATTAGGGGCCAAAATCAACCATTTGAGTTCACCTGACTGGAATTACCAAGTGAAGTTTTTTTATCACTTGACATCAGTCGTCCGTCGTTGTCGGTTAACTTTTACAAAAATCTTCTAAAAAAGTATTGGAGCAAATTTTACCATACAATCATGATTGATGTATATAATTTAACACGCATTCTGTGAGTATTGTATGACAAAACATAGAATATTACCAGTTAGTTAAACCTTGTAACAAATATCAAATAATTATTTTGAAGGAAATTGGTATAAAAAAATGTGGAGTGAATTCCAGTAGTTCTGAAGGTAACTGTTTACAGGGAAACATGTCAACTTCTGAGATTTATTATTCTAACTCTAAGCAAACTTGCTATTATTCCTTAATAGCTCGTTCTCAGGGTAGAAGCAGTAACTAACAAATTTTAATATCTTTGGTTATATCCAGCCAATTTTCGAATTAACCACCTTCTGGACTCTACTAGGAACACATGCTATGTTGAAATCAGGCAGTGAATAAGGAGTATACCCAAAATTTAAAGTTGCATAGTTAGCCAAAAATGAATGAAAATGATCATTCCAAAGAAATATTTCAGTTTTCAAGAAAAAAAGACAAATTCAAGAAATGTGAGGAATATAAAATTGGTAAAAATCAGTATTTAAGGCTGAATCAACTTCTATGAGTCATCTTGAACATTCTAAACATGTGTGCCCTTGTCAGATATTGTCTGTCAATCTTGGTCTTTTATAGCTGATTACAGTATGCGTATTTGTGCATTTTTTAAGTCAAACTCGTTAAGTCATCATCAAATGGCAAAATCAAATGCTCGAACACATCAACGAATGGACAACAACTGTCATAATCCTAATTTGGTACAGGAATTTCCTTATAGTCCAGTCAATCTAGCATAAATTTGACCCCTACCTTAACGTAATTGCAACAGAAGATTTTTAAGTTTTAATCTATAGCATTATAACCCAAATATACACAGAAAAAAGTCCCATTAAATCTTACTTGAGAAGGACTAAAAAAATACGATTTAAAATTCCTATGGAGATTTGCATTGACAAGGGAGATAACTCGAGACAATGTCGAGACTATAGTCGAGTAAAATGTGTGCTCGATTTTACTGGTCGGGCACACAAACTGGTAAATTCAGACTCTAAGCAGTTTGTAGTGTTATTTAATACTGATTCTAGAAAGAAAAAAAAAGGCTTAAATATATCTTTCTGTGAAAAGGGAAAATTGTTTTCGATCGGTTTATTGTAGAAGAGAGGATCGAGAGATACATTCATATTCAAACTGACAACGCCATGGCTACATCAGAAAAAGAGGAATAATCCAACAATAGTTCAAAAACACAACATAGAAAAATGAAAACCAAACAGCACAAACCCTATCAAAAAGTGGGGATGACATCAAATGTTCCGAAAAGTAAGCACATCCTGCTACACATATAGCAACCATTGTGTTGTTCATGTTATTACAAACTCATAATGGCTTCCGAAAAATTTACGAATGGACGATTTCAACTTCGCCATTTGGAACTCTTAGCAGCTTCCTTGTGAGCAGCAACCCTCTATCAAAGAAATTATGATAGGAAATTTAAGACCGGGAATAGTGAATCAATTGGGTGATATAAACTCCGTTTGCAGGCGCTACTGAAATGTGAAAGAAAATCACGGTCCCTATTCAAAATAAGCAAATTCAGGACGTTTTATAGAACATAATATAGAAAGTAAGAAACCAGGCTCAAGGTAGAAGCCAGCAAACTAAAAATAAATCGCATTAATACTAGTAGTCCTTCTCGAAAAAAAACGGTTCATCGATTCTGTCCTTAATAAATTATACCATTTAAAAAAACCTATATAGAAGACATTAAGATTCATCAAATGGGAAAAAATATGGGATGAATTAGGAACTAAAGATAATGTCTCAAAGAGGAAAAAACAGAAATGAATATTTATTTAGTAAAACTGGTAAGTATATTAAGTATGTTATATCGCATCAAAGATGGAATGCCGGTATTGCAACCATGCTTGAAGCATCTAGCCTGCTCATTCACAACCCTTGCATCCTGCATTCGAAGACCCAGGGTTTTACGTTATACAAAAATAAAAAGATGCAGTATGATTCCAAATGACACACCTTTTCACAAGAGACCCAGTGACACAGGAATTAACAAAACATAGAAATAATATTATGAATCTTAATCAGTCTGACATATCATCTTTTTTTAACAAATGAAAAAGGAACATACTAGAAAACACCAAAGATTTCATTCACGCGAGATATAGTTGATTGGTTTAGTGAAAATATAACACGCTGCATGTAACTTATAACTAAATTTAATCGTTAACATTATAACGATTATTGAATCATAAAACGCTTTGTTTATGCATTTGTTATGGAATCACACCGTATTCCGTCTATTTACTCCGAAGACAATTTCGTTTTATTTTCTTTTGAACTTTGTTATCAGACATGGTATTAGTAAAAAAAAAAGTAGTTCATTCCATGTTTCTCATTTCTCGTTTATAAGTACAAGTAACTTGACAAATAAGTTATTTTGAAATTAATCTTTAAGATATCGGTCGCCTTTGTAAAATAATGAGTTTGATCTACATGGCTGACTTTCTGTTTTAAATTATTTATACTTCTATTAAAACAGAGTAAGATAACGCATTAACAATGTTTCAGTCTTTGTGGAATAATGTGTTTCTTTGATTCTCTAAAATGAGGATCTGAAGGGGGCCTTTAATCATCTGTGTTTTTGTATCATTTCAAGCCCTTTTTTCATGTTTTTTTTTCTATAGATTTTATCTATTATTTTTTTCTTTATACATTTTGCCTATTTGTTATCTACTAATATTCTTTATATTTTAGCATCCCTTTATTCTCTTTCCTTTTTTTTAACCCGTTTTACTCTTATCTTTTTATCTTTTTGTCCATTTTGCTGATGTATTACTCTCTAATCTGTAAAACCGGTCCAAACACTCATTGCGATACTTGTAAGAATTGTTCGGAAAATAAGACTATTTGTAACTTTTGATTATCAGATTATTCTGTGTAATGCTATTTTCAATTACAATTATAAAACATAATATGAATTGTTGTTATCTCCCTTTGCTGGTTTCAGCATTTCAGTCAGAGAGTTATAATTGTATTTTAGTTCCAAAATGGCATCCATGTGTCACTTACGTTCCTAGTCGGAGCTCGTCCCATATCAAAAAGTGGCTATTTACACGTCCAACAAAGATGCACTGCTTTGTTACTTCTGGGGCTTTCTGGAGGCCTTGGGTGCATATATATAGGGCCTCAACTTGTTCATTATTTATGTATCTCTTCATTTATGTTACTTTCATCTTCATCTTCCTGCTACCTTTTATTTTCTCATATTTGTACAGTTTTCACAGTGATCCATCGTTTCTGCATGGCATTTAATTTGTACAGCCATTCAATTTCAGAGCAATATTGGACTGACACGATCCAGTTGGAGTTGGGGGGAACAGGGAAGCGGGTAATGTGTGTTTCATGCTGAAAATAGTTGTCCCTGATTAACTGAATGAAATTGATTTAACAGTTGACTCATCATAGATACCAGGACTAAATTTTGTATATACGCCAGACGCGCGTTTTGTCTACAAAAGACTCATCAGTGACGCTCGAATCAAAAAAAGTTAAAAAAGCCAAATAAAGTACAAATCCAGCTAAGGTAATCTTTGCCTGAGGTAGAAAAGCCTTATTGATGCTGACGGATGTGTACAAGTGATGTTGCTCTGTACTGATTAATGACATCATTAACTAACAATGTCAAATTCTGTCCATAATCTTAAAAATATTAGGCAATAGGATCAAAGAGAAAATGTACAAATTCCCGGTAATGGTGGTTATCTGTTATTTTTAATTTGTACTTTGGTGAATTTTCAGAGCATATCTTCTAGAATATTGACGTTTTTATTTGATAAAAAAACTCAACATCAATCAATCTTTATGTTGCACTTACATATTTCTGTTGTTTCGTTGTTTTCTTCTTATAGTTGATGCGTTTACCTCAGTTTTAGTTTGTAACCCAGATTTGTGTTCTCTTTATGACTTTCAAACAGCGGTATACTACTCGTCCCTTTATTTATAACTTCATAATATAATCAAATTCTTTCCAATTCAATTTATTTCAACACTTTCATCTTAATAACCGAAAGCAAACAATATAAATGCACGAGATTACATGTCCTAATAGATTTAAACGCACACATAAATCTCAATACATCTGTAAGATTTGTCTCCCGTTCTCCAGACATGTCCAAACACAGATATAGATTGGTCCAGTAACAAACTTCAGCAATTCATTCAACACTTCCCTATTTTTTTTATTCTTTGACAATTATCTTTTTTCCATTCCGGTCGTAAAATAGTTGTAATACTAATTTTAGAAAAAAAATATTGCAGTATTTTTGAAAATAAATTAAATGTTTTTAATCATTTTATCATTTGATGCTTGTATATATATATATTGTAATCGTTATTCTATTAATCAATTCAAAATTACACTAATAAATAGACAGATAATCTTAAAACAAAACGTTTTCTAATGAATGTCTAATGTTTTATACAACACTATATACATTCAATAAAATTCGATGATTGAAAAGTAAGCCACAAGAAAGCAGGATCTGGTTACCTTTCCGAGAACACGAGTTTTTGATAGGGTTCGTCTTGCTTATGCTTAAGTTTTCCATGTTGTGTCATGTGGACTATTGTTTGTCTGTTTGTCTTTTTCATTTTAAGCCATGGCGTTGTCAGTTTATTTTCGATTTATGAGTTTGACTGTCCCTCTGGTATCTTTCGTCCCTCTTTTCGTGTTCATGTTTAACCTGCCTAGATATTGAAGTTCCTACTAGACATCAGCTGTGTAAATCATATGTTGATTCTTAGTTGTAATTGTTAATCTATCTTTTGATCGTCAACAATAATCATTACAATTTAAGGTGATATGAAAACATTTATGAAATAAAACTGATATGAAATCTTCATCTATTCATTTCTTAGCAGTTACAAATTCTTTGCTCCATCGTATGGTATTTACACACCTCCATTCATATTTAAACGCGCGTCCGTGTTTTAACTATACTCACTTATTATTAATGGTGTACTCCTTATACACACGTGCTTACATAAAAACTATCGAATCTGTTACGAGAAGAACGACTAAAATAGATCCTCTTTAATTTGACGATCATTATCACGAATTGATTGACTATATAATGACGATTCTTCGTTGTCTTAACATAATAGCAACATGTTTACGAGATCCTATGTACAGTGTAACTTGTGTAATCCGACACACTGGGAGAACGGAAAAATGTCGGTTAAAGAAGAATGTATGAAATACTCAGGTGTCGGATTAGGCAGGTCACACTGTAAACATTTATCAATACTGTTTTGTAATTAATATAAGTGTATTTCCAATCGTAACCTTTTTTGACAGACTGTAAATCCACGTTTTGTATGTCGCCTGTATAGCTGGAAACACTCATCCTGTCGACGCCCTCAGTCTCGCTCTTTTTACATGTGTTATTGTTCATGTGATTCACTCGGTTGTTTTCGTTGCATTGATTTGTCGAATTTCCCACTTGATTTGGCCTCATATCTATTTAGTTGGAGCGTCACTTGTGAATTTTGTTTAGAGAACATGAATGTTTAAATATAAGCTTGTTATTTCGAATCTTCATAACTGATTTATGCGGTATGGACATGGGTAAATTTTGTCTTCCTAATTTAAAAAAAAACGGTGCAGGTTTCAGACTTTATTTTGGATCAAATATCCAAATTACTATTCAATTCGTTGATACAGTTCAGTTTTGGAGTCGTTTCGGGTTTTGATCTGAATTAACCTGCCTAATACTTTTGTATTTTAATTTCATAAATTTACTGTTTGCAAAAGCATAAATTATTCTAAATAATAGGGATGTTCTGGTAACTAACAGAAAAACCTGGCCGTTTTTGGCACAACTTTTTTTATCTTTTGGTCCTCGATGCTGATCGACTTTGTGCTTGTTTCGGCTTTCAAACTTTTGTATCTGTCACTAGTAAATCTTGTGTGGACAAAATGCACTTCTGGCGTATCAAAATTTTTAACTTGTTGCCTTTTGTTGGCTGTTGTTCGTGTGTTTCTTTGTCAATTGTGTTCTCCAATTTATTTATATTGTAGTCCTGTGGTGTTGAGTTGTCATTTTAATGTTATATTTCACATGGCTATAAAAGAGGGAGGTTTGGCATGCTACAAAACCAGGTTCAACCCACCATTATTTTCCTTTAAAAAAATGTTCTGTACCAAGTCAGGAATATGGCCATTGTCATATTATAGTTAGTTTCTGTGTATGTTACATTTTAACGTTGCGTCGTTTGTTTTCTCTTATTTTTTAGTGTACATTCACATTGCGATAAGAAGTGTCACGGTACTTGTCTATCCCAAATTCATGTATTTGGTTTTGATGTTATATTTGTTATTCTCGTGGGATTTTGTCTGATCCTTGGTCCGTTTTTGTGTGTGTTACATTGTAGAGTTGTGTCGTTGTTCTTCTCTTATATTTAATGCGTTTCCCTCAGTTTTAGTTTGTTACCCCGATTTTGTTTTTTGTCCATGGATTTATGAGTTTGAACAGCGGTATACTACTATTGCCTTTATTAATCCAACACCTGAGTATTCAAACATCCTGCCTTTACCGACACGTTGGTCCAAAAAAGGCATATCATTTGCAGACAAAACCTAAGTATTCCGACACCCTGCTTAATCAGACATTTTTTGCAGGTTTTCCAGTGTGTCGGATAACAAAGATCACATTGGATATAATTTAACGTTCTTAGACATGTTAGATTGAATGTTTAAAAATTAGTAAATTACCAAAAAACTAAGAAGATAACATTAAATTATCTGATTAGAAATCAGTGTATTATCTTATCAGGAAAGTTCACATAAGATAGATGTCTTCATTACAAAGGTCCTTTAGAAAACTACGTTTGTTTTGTTTCTTATACATTCGTGGCTTCTTTTTTTTTTGAAATATAGAAACGGGTTAATGATCCGTCACATATCCAAGGTTTTGATCAATGTCCTATCTGAGTATTCTTGTTTATATTTGAACTGCATTCGTTTTTGCTTTTCTATAATACTCTAAACGACATTCCTGTGTATATTAAGTGATGACTGACCACTATATGTCTTTTTGAAACTTTTGGCTCGTTGGGTTTCTGCTTTATTAACTTATACCCAGCAGTTTCAGTATATCATGCGTATGATTCATAGAGTGGCTGTTGTTATTGTTGTTATTGTTGCTATTGTTGTCATTGTATTATTAATAAGTACGACCTTCAACACGGAGCCTTGACTCTCACCAAGCAGCAAGCTAAATAGGGACCAAAAATCCATGAATTGATATTACTTTCATATTTCCGTATTCTGCTGCTGGTAGTAATTTGATAACTTGTGCATCTACAAACTTAAGGAATGTCGATTGATATGAATTTATGTTTAAAGGAGAATCAAGCTGATACAACTAGTATTAGAATCAATGCTTGTTTGAATTATTAATAATAATTTGTTTTCTGCATCAGCATGTATTACCTGCGAGAATATGACAGCTTGCTACAACAATGCAATTTCGACTAAATTTTTAACAGATATCTTTTTCTGAATTAATATAAGTGGTATCCTGCTATATTGTCGTTTGATAATCTGCATGTGTATAAATTATACATGTCCAATAAATCATGCATAAAAGGAGATGTAAGTGTCTTATAAAATTAAAACTACTGAAGTAAGTTGACATTTTGATAACAAAATAATGAGCTATTACATAAAAGCTTGTGTAATTTTGATGTTAGACTACAATTTCCCTTATTTGTGTTCTTTATTGATTTTTGCATCGATAAATAAAGGCAACAGTAGTATACAGCTGTTCAAACTCATAAATCCAACCTACTGTTGACTTTACATTTACTAACTGTTGTCTTTGTAAGTTAACACTTTCAATAAGTGTATGTGTTCTTTAAATTGGTATCTACTGATAATTCCATTTGTATAAAATGGTTGATTAAACCTGGTGTCATAGCTAGATAAACCTCTCACTTGTATGACTGTAGTATACAATTCCTACATATTGACAACGATGTATGGACAAAACAAACAGACATAATTGGTAAAAATGTAAAAATAGGAGTACAGCAGTCAACATTGTGTTACAGTCTTAATCACTACAATAAGAAACAGATATATAAATAAACATTTACCATGACACTATAACACAATGACGGGATGTATAAGTTTATAGCCACCCCACATGCTTGAAAGAAACACAAAACGCACACAGACGAAGCACGTTAGTAAAAAAGAAGAACACAGACACAGAAATAAATAAAGAAAATAATACACACATCATTTCTATACTGTATTTTTACACAATTTGGAATTTTCATCCCATTTAGTATCACATTGACAGGTTTGCTTTTAACATTTTCTTTGCACTGAATAATATTGATATTTAAAATCTATAGGACTGTCATACTATCAATTCAAACTGCTCTGAGTGTGAAAAGGCCATATTTTGTGCTCGACCAGTAAGGCTTGATCAGTACGACTCGACATTATCTCGACAAAACGAAGCTGTACTTAACTGTCTAGTCAAGTATAAACTGTGCTCTACTTTTCTGGTCGAGAACTAAATATGTTCTTTTCAGACTCTGAGCAGTTTGTAGTGTAAATAAACAGGCTTAACAACATACAACATCATGTTTAAATATATAAGCCACGACAAGATAAGCAACGATGACAAATATAATCGCAGAAACCCATTGAAAAGAAGATTTAGATTTTATAACACGAAACCAAAATTAAAGCCGTTTTAAAATTATGTTATCCAGAAATGTAAGCAGTTCAAATAATTTACAATGACATGTGCTAGGAAAAATTGTTGAACAGTAGAAAAACTGAAATTCGTTTTATCCTTGTCATTGTATTTGTATAACTAGTTGATTAAATGTATTATCAAATCAGCCAATAATTGTTAATTTGTGTAACACTAACAAAATACAATACAATGAATAGTTACATATCAATCCAAAGATTTTTGTTGTGATATTTCAGTAAATGAGCTCGGTCGTACCAATCTTTACTTAGTGTTATTGTACTAAAAGTATAATATCTGAGTTCACGATTAATTAAAGTCTATTATGGCATTTTTCACACTAGGAAGAAGATCAACATGCAGCTTACATGCTTGATGTTTATTACAAAGGAAGAAAACAACTACTTATACTTCTGTTGCATACAATGTTACATTTTTAGTGAAAAGCTAGTAGAAATTATGAATAAAACCCAATTTAAAATTTCAAAGTATTTTCTTATGCTAGATTTGCAAATGGGACTTACATGTGCTGATATCGCAAGTTTTTTTGTCGAAAAAACATTTTTTTATTTTGTTTTGCCTTAATGAATATTTGAGCGTTTTTTCGGTAATTGCTTAACTAGAAAGAAAAAAATAGCGAAAAAGGAGTGTAAGTCAGTTTTCTTCTATTTAAATATTTAACGGAAAACGTGCCATAAACATGATAATCATAATGCAGTGGTTAAATTAATTGTTTTTGTGAATACATCATTTTATATGTTTATAAACTATTTTTTTACAAGTGTTTTGTTTAAAAGTAGAAAAAAAATTGATCATGCTAAATTAACACAAAATTACACTATTACTGACACTCTGAAATTGGTACTCTGCTCGTTTCAGAAAGAATTCACCCAAATCCATCAAAGATTAAAACTTTGATTTGAGCACTGATATGTAAAACAATGTAGCAGTTTATTTGGAACAAGTGAACACATAATTATGAAGGAAAGCTACAAACATTTTTATTTAACATATTAAAATAGAACAATACGGATAACATACAACTATTAAGATAATCAACGTTTTCTCCGGTTCAAATTCAAAGACGGTTATCTTAAATAAGTATGTAAGTTTTTCGTAGATAATTATTCCGATACGTTATATCATTAGATTAGAATCATTAGACAATTAATAGTTGACGTCACTTAATGGACCTTCTTAATTATATCAAAAGACGAACTCTAGTTAGTTTTTAAGACAGAACGCTCGTTTGTCTTTAAACCTCGTATAATCAATTTCTATTAGACTATTGACACGTAGTTTGTTTTATTGATCAGACGCCTACACAAAGTGTAAAATGAAAGTCAATGCCATGATTTGAAAACTGACTATAATCGTGTTCCAATCTTTGACCCACGTTTCCGTTTTATTTATTTGTAATTAAGGAGATGATTTTTTACCGGTCCGGCAAAAACCTTAAATTGTCAAATGATTTTTAGAAAAACAATTACCATATAATACTAAAATTCAATCCATAAAGTGCGTGGATATTATGAAACTTTAAGAATCGTCAAACAATTAGATGTTTCCTGATAGATCTAGAAATTGCATACACTGACCACTTTATCATAATAAAGTTCAATTGAATAATGCCAATTATTCTTCATAGTACAAAAGCTCAACATTTTATGACAAAAGGATCTTCCTCATTAAGTGTAACAAAAGCATTAGATACACGTATGACCACCCAAGAAGAAATTTAAATCTGATCTGAAATTTGCCTTACATGGTACACTATCGTTACTATGAAGTTTCTAATCAAATTTCAAGTCATTTCATTACACAGAAGCACAAATTAAAGCTTTTAAATTTGAAGTCTGACGAACGGTTGAATTTGGGGAATCTATTGTATCAATCATTCACTTTCAGGTTTTAATAAGATAATCACTTACTTTTAATTCAGAAATTATTGCAAGGTTTTTATTAATGATAATAACGCAACTGGGTGAGTATCGCAATAATAAGAAACTAGCGTTTTGGTAACAGAAACATAGATCTTTATGCAGATTTTTTTTTAATTGCAATAATTATGCAATGTCATTTAGTAGTCAAAAATTGCAATACTAAATGCACGCAATAATTTCTGAATGTACAGTAAAATTAGCAAGTCCGTAGAACCTTTAACATGATAACATTAGAGGTATTATGATATTCATACGAGATGCAATATAGATCAACAACAACTACCAAAGAGAACAGTCATGGTACAGGCAGGTTAGTAAAGAATAAAGAGAGTAAATAAATTAGTTTAAGCGCTCGAAAGGTCATTTGACAAAATTCAACAGATTCTTGATTTTCCTTCTTTTGATTTGAGACCAAAATAATACCAATGCAAATATAAGTTATGAGTCCGAGTCAGCCTTTTCGCGTCATCTTTTTAAATGAAATGTCTCGAAAAGGAGCTCCATGACCTATCAATATGTTTAGCTGATTGGTCATTAATTAATAATCTTTCAGCTTAAATTATCAATACTTAAAATGAATTATTGATTTTAAATTCACATAAGATCACCTAAGTACATCCTTAATTTTATTTTATTGATTGCTGTTCTTTACTTACTGGGTATGGTTAATGTCGTATTAAGTAAATAAAGTACGGTTCTATTTTAGACTATCCAATTTACTTATGCCTTCGTGAAACAGAATAACCCAGTTAAATTTGAAGACTTTAAAGTTCTTTGACATGATAATGTTTAAAAAAATGTATTACGAATTAATTAAACTAGATCGCATCTGCAATCTTTAAAATTGAAGATACCATAAGGTTTATAAGCTATATACACGCTTTCCGATGGAATTAAATGAATGACCCAATTGTTATTTTATATGATTTAAATCCAAATAGAAAGACTGTATTTTGATAGTTGAAATTCGAGTAAAATTCGAATTGGAAGCATTTCAAAAGACATTATTTCAAATTCAAAACGTTCAAAATTTGAATTTCAAAATTCGACTTAAAAAACAAATTGATGTTTATGTCTATTCGTGTTTTTGTGCTGTGGTAATTTTGTGAATTGTTGTCTTTCATTTTTGATAATGTACCTTGTTGTGCATCTTTGTTAAACATGTATTTATTTGATAGTGATTTTGATTATAACACAAAGTTGGCTGTTGTACCATATTGTTTACATTTGTACATATTATGTCTGTTTGTTTTGTTCATACATCGATGTCAGCATAATGGAATTATATGCGACTGTCGTACAAGTAAGATGTTTAACTAGCTATAAAATCAATTTTAACTTCCATATTCTACATAAAACAAATGCTTGTACCAAGTTTCGTTTTGAATTTTCCTCGGAATTCGGTATTATTTTTTTTTACTATTTAACAGTTGTAGAACTGTGCACCTGTTGCAGTACAAATCGTGCTTTTTTACAAGATTTAAGTTTATAATTTAACTTTAGCCTACGACGTAAAATATAGACTAACTGCATTTCCCTTATAATGAGTTTTAAGGCCTGACCAGACGAAAAAATTTTGTTTAAATCTAGGGATTACCATATGTGTTTGCTTTCAAACTGATTTTATCTGAGCGTTACTGATGACTCTTATGAAGACAAATCGCGCGTCTGATGTATCAAATTATAAACCTGGTATCTTTGATTACTATTTACACCACTAGGTCGATTGTTAATCATATATTTTATGACTTCAATATAATGCAAAGCAGAGAAATTCACTATTCGAAATTTTGTTTACATCTAATTTTTTTTCTCAAGTTATTTGTCATATATCTAGTTTTTCGTTTTTTATCTTACAACTTACTACATATATGTATGTGATATAATTTGAATGTTCTAGCAAAGACTTTGACAAGTGAAATACTATGTAGACCGATATGGATACCGGGTTGATCTCCTGAGATACTAAGTTTTCCACTTAAAATACTATTTTGACAGTCGGATATTTGCTGGTCCAATGTCATGATGGTTACGTTTGTAATCAATTTTTAAAAACTATACAAATCTTTCGTATTCAGGCTTAATTTGTTTTGTTTTTTTTGTATGTTTACTTTGTCCTTAGATCTTTTACTTATTTTGTTTGCCTGCACGTTATCAGTTGATTTCGACCAATGAGTTTGAATGTCCCTGTGGTATATTTTGCTTTTCTTTTCTATTTGTGGGTTGATTGATTGGTGTTTGCTTACGCCGCATAAGCGCAAAAGGCAATATCGCGGCGAGAGCTTATTCCAATATTTGTAGAATTTACAGTAAAGCTGTAAATCAGACAAAAGTTCCTTCAATATAAACTAAAATTCAAGTCTAAAGCAAATTCTTTATTTACAAATAAAATGCAAACACTAAGAAACCGTGACTTCTGATTATATACACCATTTATTATTTTTTTATAATACATTCCAACTTCAAGATTGAAACAATATTAGTAATTGGAACACTATTAATTAAATCATACATATTGTTGACATTGAAATGCTTTCCTACTAATATAAGTCTATTCTTGGAAGAAAGTTTTTGAATAATTCTTGTCATATATTTTTTTACTATTAAACGACGGAAAATTTTGTAATAGTGTAAATTGTTGACATTTTTAAACTTCATTTAATTTAAAATTGATTACATCCCATCCCAAAAGACCTATTAACAAAAAATTAATTTATAGATATTAGCAGTGTTGATATTGTACAGCCCACCATTTCAGAGTCTCAAAAAGTATAAATATTAGAGGAATTTAAACTTTCGCATGATTACATCTAATGACACCGCCGGCTGAATTAATGAAAATATGTCGGATCATACATAAAGAATGCTTGTCTGAACAAAACATAACTGGTCATACTTAAAACAAAAGACTTATAAGGTAGGATTGGTATATCGGAATGAGAATTAGATAAAATAAAATGTTATGAGAATGCAGTATGTAGCAATAACGTAACACAAGCTCTCTATGATCCCGTTGTATAATTTAGATGTAACAACCTCTTGTATTGTTTCATAGGTTATGTTGTAAAACGGACTTTTTTCTGATGAATGAAAAGTGTTTCGGAGAAAAAAAATATCATAAAACTGATAGGTGAGTAATTGGGGTGACATTTATTAGGAAATATATATAATATAATTTTCAGAATTGATGCATCACGAGTTAATATACCTAATTAAAAAGATAGAAAAAAGTATGTAGGCTGTGCTGATATAACTGATAGTGACATAATAAAGCGACATAACACATTAAGTATGTCCAACCAGAAGCGGATCAAGGGACATTGATCTGGAACAAAGTGAGGACGAAGCTATCAAAGGGGCGAAGCCACAATAGAAAAGAAAAAGAATAGAAACTTAGTAGTCAACAAAATCATTAAACACTTCACTCTGTGTATAACGAACCCACTAATAACTGGAGAAGAACTGCATTTAAAAGTAATAGGAGAATTGAAGTCATGTTCCAAAACATTTATATCATTCATTTATTTCTTTTAATAAATATCGTATGTGATTCTGATGGAATGATCTCTAATTGGCAATCATAACATCTCATTATTTTTATACAAACTTCGAGTTACTAGAGAGGATATCTTGACACCAAACAAGATCGAAAGTATATTTGTCTATTCATATCGTAGAGGTAAACAACTGTTTATCACTGTACGGATTTCAACAACGAGAAAAACATATACTGCATATAGTTAGGTATAAAAGTCCCCTATATGACAAATATTGACAATTCAAACGAGAAAACTAAAGATTGTTTTGTCTCAAATTTTTTAATTGATAACACAACTGTTTATTTTTAAACTTTCAGCGGAAAATATTGCATACATTTCATTTTAAGACAACACCATGCAGAATTAAAAATACAGAAAATACGCCAAACTACAAATGATTAGAAAGAAAAATTGAAATTACTAAACGGTAATAGTCACTTCCAATCCTTGGATAAAATAAAACTTCGAGATTCGAATTGATGTACCGACCAAGGCTTACAATGTATTCACAAGATGACACAAATACTTCTCAAGACATATTTTTTTGATTTGATCAATGCATGCACTTTGTATAGTTTGATTTTACTTAGATTATTTTACAGTAAACCCATTTTAAGGCGTACTGCAAGATATCAATCATCTGAAATCGTGGTCATTAACTGCAAAAGCTGTTTATTCATTTATCATTATCTTCCTAGATGTTGTTTCCTTAGGTTTTGAGTTATTGTTTAAATATGTTTCATTGTATTTCTTCTACAGTTTGTGCATTGTATTATTCAAGCATCTATATGTTTTAGCGTAAATAGAGAGCAGAGATTAATAAAACTTACGTAACTCCATAACCAACTAACAATGTGTCTAATAGGACCTTTAGCCGTTCGGTCATCGATATTCTTTAAGTTTGTACCTTATTTGGTGGTTCAACTTGTTTTTTTCGAGCGTCAATGTTGAGTTGCCATGGACACGTGCGTTATGCGTACTTACGTATACGCCTGACATCTTTGAAGATACATTTCTACAGCAAAATTGTTGAGTGATATAGGAAATATTAGAATATGTGTTGACCCGCATATTATTGTGTGTTCTATCGTTACGCACATTTTTTAATTTTTCTTAAACATGTTCTGAGTATTTTGATTTAAAAATGGTACTATTTTGTGTGGATCATCAGTGTTTATGACATATACCTTTTCCTCTGATTTTAAAAAATTGCCAGCGATTTGAAATCAAATAGAGTTATATATGTTCAAGGAATTCTACAAGTAGAATAACATAACTTTATATTTTTAAAAACTAGAATAAAGTTCGAACGAATATTATTGGCTTACAAATATCATAGGTAGCCCGAAGGATATCACGTGTTTTGTTTTTATCGTTCGTAGCACTAGATAGCACACGTTGTTAAGCTGGGGTCTCAGTCCTGACTTTTTCATATTCTGTTTTGTAGACTGTTTTTGTGTGATTTTGTCAAACTTTGTCACTTGAAAACATAATGCATGCCCTCAAAACACAATAAACCGTCTTATTGTCGTTTGTTTATGTAATTTATACGTGTTTCTCGTTTCTCTTTTTTTTATATATAGATTAGACCGTTGGTTTTCCCGTTTGAATGGTTTTACACTAGTAATGTTGGGGCCCTTTATAGCTTGTTGTTCGGTGTGAGCCAAGGCTACGTGTTGAAGGCCGTACATTGACCTATAATGGTTTACCTTTTTTTAAATTGTTATTTGGATGGAGAGTTGTCTCATTGGCACTCACACCACATCTTCCTATATCTATTATGATAGTATAGATCACTTAATTCGAGGATCTATTATAACATGTATGATATAAATAAAGGAAATGATAAAGAAAATATTCAGATGTGTTTTTAATTCTTCTGAGCCGTTTTTTTTTAAGATATAAAAACCTCTTTTTACAACTATAAAAGAGTACCACTTTGTTACCTTAATCAGTCATATCAGAATTAATTTAGTACAATAGTTTTGTTTCGAATAAAACAGCCTAATCACACATTTTAGCGCTAAATGTCTCATTCTTTTCACAGGTATAATAGTGTTTGATTGTGCAATTGATATTAGTAAACGATTGTATTACATACTTTTGTGTCGCTCACAGAGCGGATTAACAACTACTGTCTACTGTTTTTGGTAAATGTTAATTTTATTAAGATTAAAACAAACCCAAGGTTCTATTTACCATATTGCCTCAGCATGTTCAGTGAATATCAATTTAAAGCCTTATTTCCTCATCAAAATAAATTTATATTTACACGAAGAAGTTGTTTAAAATTGATATTTAATGCACTAATCGTCACCTGGCTCCCACATACAAAGGTTTGAAATATTTATTTCTCTAAACGTTACCGTCAGGTAAATATTGATTAAAATTATATGTTTCTGTAAACAAGCAGTTTTTTTTTGTCTCGCCTACTAAAGACGATAACTAATTTAGTTACAACAACAACAAACAACAACAAAATACGATTGACGGAACCGAACACATACAAGCTTAAGAATTTCCAAATGGCTAACTAAACACTTGCAACAACCTATTGTATGTATGGTTTTTGATATAGTTTATTGATTGTATTTGTCTTATTTTCACTAGCAAACATTTCATATAGTTTCAAGACCACAGAAAATCGCAAATTACATTTAAGGAATGACTGTAATATTTTTATGTGGTGCACACTGATTAACGCGCGTAACATAAAAAATAGTACATTCATTTCTTATCATTTAATTCTAAATTCCATTTTAAACCGTAGAAAACCATGAAAAAACGTTGATGACGTCACGATTACGTGACTAAATTCTGTCTATGGGCTGATAAACAAAACAACGTCAGCCAATCAGAAGGCGTGTTACATTCAATATTAAAATACTTCAAAATCATTAAAGAAAAAAGATAAATATTAAACTGTCACTGACACTTATAAGATAAATACCATTCAAGAGATTCGAAAGTGATGTTTCGACCGCCGCTACATGTAACAGTATAATCGTGCTAACATACTTGCTTCTCAAGGCTTCTTCGTTATTTGATCAATGCAATGCATGCACTAGATAAGTTTTAATTTTATACCGTTTGACAGTAAATGCATCTTTAATGTCTTCTTCACCTGTGAATTCAGAAAACATCCTGATGTTTATTTTGCGATAAGTATCATAACATTATTGAAACCTATAAAGGTTCTGGTTGATAGTTGTCTCATTAAGGAGATCAAATCTCCTTATATTCATTTTCATACAAGATTTTTTGAGCTTGCACATGTTCCAGAAGGGTTATCTTGGCACCAGACAAGCGTGATAGTACTCTTTTACATTTACTTTTATTCTTTTTTTTTTTCTATTGATAAAGCAACTGTTGTTTGTTTGGTGTTGAGTTGGAAATATGATGCAAAACAAGAAATATGGAAATATATCAATATATCGAATTGCGTTAACAAAAACGGATATTACTCAATGAACAATTTCAGTCCTACGTTTAATATATACATAGTAAGAGATTCGAAAAACTGATATACCGACTGACTCCAATGTGAATTTATGTTTCTAAAGACTGGACTTTTTTTATTTGATGAATGCAATACATGCACTTGATGCAGTTTTATTTTACTTTTACTATTTATTGGTAAATCCATTCTGATATGTATTGTACCATATCAATCAGAACAAAACGTGGGGTCAACTAAGTGTGATTGACTGCAAGTATTTTACGTCTCAATATATTCTATTTTGACTTTCACAGATTGATGCATTGTTGTGCTAGGGATAATTTATGTAGGGTTAAAGAGTGTGATCTTTTAAAACTGTGTGTGACATGTGAACCACAAGACCGTTTTAACCCCTGTGACTTGCATAATTTAATGTATTCTTAGATGGTCATCATATCTTACATGACAGTATGAACTAGTGCTCGTCTTTTTGAGGAGGATATTCACCCATATATGTTCACTATAGATAGAATTAAACTTATTTTGAAGAACATATTGCATTTTATGTAGAAGCACGTTGTACAGCATGAATGTATTTAGATAGAGATATTTGAAACATTAATTGCCTTCGAAATTTCAATGCAATTTCGCAATCATAGAAAATCAAAGGATATGGAGTCTATGTCCATGACAATAAATCAGTATAGGAACAAACAAAAACCACACACAAAAAAACAATAGAACAGGGCTTTTTTTTCTGTTCTTCATCTCAAGGTCATAGTGAGGCCTTTCATACGAAGCAAAATAAACGTATCACTTTACTTACACTAGTTCTGTGAATCCCCACAGATTAGGACTAACCTAATGAAATATATAAAAACAAATCTACGACCATTCCAGTGATGAATGCCATGAGGTGCAGTTTTAGCAACATTCTATCCTTAAGGAAACCTGAAAAATGTAGAACCGTCCTCATTCAAATTCATGATATCTTTTAATCATTGAGGATTTCGATAACTCAATATCAGGATATCTATAAATCATTTACGACCCCAATGACTTGATAGCTGGATAGTTTTGCATTATTAGGGACATTCATAAATACAAAAGATATCCCTTGCTTATGAAGCTATATATTTTACGAAATCCAATATCAGTAATATGTAATTTTCGAAAATACATGTATGCAAGATTATTCATATTGCAGGATGAAAGAGTCGGATATATAATGGTCCGTAGTCTATAAATTTCTATACAGCTGTCTTACCGAATGAAATCATTTGTACAATTGAGTTTCCAATACGTCATCTTTCCCTAAAATAGAAAGGAGAGACACGAGCTTTTTTTAAATATATATAAAAAAGAGGATGTGGTATGGTTGCCAATGAGACAACTGTCCACAAGAGACCATAATGACACAGACATTAACAACTATAGGTCATCGTACGGCCTTCAACAATGAGCAAAGCCCATACCGCATATTACAATGACAATATACACATTATATACTGTTTATGAAAATGGTATATACATTTGCTAAAAGTTTTTTGAAATATCAACATATCAACTCTAATTGTATTTAAAAAAAACTATTTCAAGGTACGATTGAACTAAAATATCTGTCTGAAAATGATTGTTATGCCTCTATGATTATCAAACAATTACTAACAACAGTACTATGATCAAAATAAATTCTCAATTAAGATATAAAACAAACTGCTGCACGTTCTGATTTTCAGATCATAGGTCAAGTAGGTAACAAGAAAGATACCAAGTGTGGAGAAAATGTTCTAACCTTCTGTAGTACTTGAGATCACACATTGAATTCTCAATCTATATTTTGTTTTACAGATGGTTTTTTTTTCTTCTTAACGTGTTATTTTGTGTGTCAAATTTTGTCACATAATGCATGACCTCAACCACAACATACCATCTTATTAAAACTGATAACTAAAATGTATATGTTTTATTGTAATATATAAATAAAGAAATTATTCAATTCTTATGAAACATTCTTTTTTCTGTTGATATTAAAACATTTTTTTACAGCTTTAAAATAGTACTACATTTTTATCCCAATCAGTAATATCAGAACTATTTTAGTACATTTTTTGTTTTTGGAAAAACGATTGGCGGAACGCATACAAGCCTAATATTTTCAAAATGGCCAACTTGACAGTAATAACGACCAATTGTATGCTTACACTTTTTTTATTAATTGTTTGTCTTATATTCAGTGGCAAAAAGTTCACATGATTTCAAGAGTATATCAACTCAGACAATACATGTCACAACTTTATGAAAGTTAAAATACTAAACAGGTACTTTCACTCATAGGATGAAATGAATAGCATGATAAACTGCGTTAAAAATGTAGTAGCTTGATGAAAAGTTAAAATACTAAACAGGTATTTTCACTCATAGGATGAAATGCTTAGTATGATAAACTACGTTAAAAATGTAGTAACTCCTATGTAGAATGTATATACAACTAGAGATTCAAAAAATTCATGTACCAACTTACTCTATAACGATATAAATTAATGTTTCTCAAGAATGATTTTTTTTTGGTATGTGATGAATGCAATGTATGCACTTGATGCAGTTTACTTTTGCTTATACTGTTTACCATTAAATCCTGAGATGTAACCACCAAAAAGTGTGATTGTCTGTAAGTACTGTTTTTTATGTCTCATTAATTCCGAAATATTGTTATCCTAAGTTTGCGAGGGTTGTCTAAATATATTCTATTTTGATTTTAACAGATTGATGCATTGTTGTGCTAGCGATTATTTATATAAGGTTAAAGAGTGTGATCTTATAAAACTGTGTGTCAAACGTGAACATTAGGAAATTGTTAACCCTTGTGACTTAAGTACTAAGTTGCTGTAAAAAATCAGCGACCTTGATGTAATAGATGCTATTGTCGTTCTAACAGTGTCTATTTTGATCATATTGTACAATTTGTTATATTAACTGTCATAACTATATGCTGTCTCATCACCTTTTAATTACTTCTTAGACTGTTAGATGGTAAGTATAACTTACATGACATTACATTATGAACCAGTGCTCGTCTGTTAAGTGTCGATTAAATCCCATAGATTTTCACTGCAAAAGTTATTACACTTATTTTGCATAACATTTTACATTGTTACATGCCAGCACGTTGTACACTTTAGATGTCTTTTGACATATCTACGTTAAACATTAATTGGCTTCAAAATGGCAATGCAATTTCTCACATGAGTATTGATAACTGACATTACTTAGCTCAATACCCACAGATTAGGACAAACGTTTTAACATATACAAATGAATAGTACAAACATTTCACTGATTTATGTCATGAGACATGTGAGACACAGATTGAATTTTGTATTTGCGGCTGACGCGCGTTTCAAAACAAGTAAATAAATGCCAAATTAAGTACGAAGTTGAAGAGCATTTGGAACTAAAATTCCTAAAAGATTTGCCAAATACAGCTTAGTTAGTCTATTACATATTTCAGGATATAATATATGTGTTTGGGTCTCAACATGTGAGAAGAATTCCAATATCAGTGATATTTATGGAAAATATATATATTCAACATTTTTCATATTTAAAGATGAAGGAATCTAAAGTTCGCTAAATTTTGAATTTTAAAGCAACCTTACTTAATACATTATAATTGAACGAGATTTTCTGTCTGAAACTGATTTGTATGTCTCTATAATAATTAAACAATTATTGGTCACGGTAATTTGCTCAAAATAAAAATATCACTATTGGAAAATTACAGCTGCACGTACTGACCTGTATAGGCACGTGACTTTCACTAGTATTTTACATATATGTATCAAATGTCCCGCATTTTAATTTGATACTTTGAAAACAACAAAAACATCTGTTGCTACTAATACATGACTTTTTTGTATTAAATGAAATTTAAGCTCATATTTATATAAATCAATATCCCGCTGATAGGTTCTTCATTCTTCATTCTTCGAAACATGCTGAATATGATTGCGGTTGCGTTTAGTTTATTTGTCCTGTATGGTGACGTCATGATTGCTAGGAGTCATGCAAAAAGCCATTCTGGTATGTTATACGTTTATGTAAAAAGAAACAATCATCTATAAGTTTAAGACTGCGAAGAGAATTTTAAGTCAATATACAGTGTTCAAGATAAGGGATACCATTTGAATATTTATTTCTGTTTTACTTTTGACTGTTTCTAAATTTTGATAATATTCTGTTCTCCAAAAGGCAGTAATCTAACATTTTAAGGAAAGATAACTAAAACGTATGTCATTATCTGAAGGAATCTACATGGAATTTTGAGATTTTGTATTTTAGCCGGAAAAAACGTACGGTGACCCTTATTTTTTCTCTTGACATTTTCAAAGCATTTTATAAAAGCCATCTTCTCATATTTTTTTTTACAGTTTTATCATTCGGTTAAGATTCTTATCACATAACGAGCTTATTTTTCCTGTACTTAAATCCATGCAAAATATGCCATTTTGTCACAACCTGTAGTTTCAAAAAATGCTCGGTAACCTATCATTTATATTCTATTTTTGAACATATATCAATAGTTACTACGTTTTTCCAAAGTATGAACAATTTATGTCATGTTTTTATTCATTCTTATTATCGTTCCGTTAAATAAACTAATTCTAAAAGATTACCACTTCAACATTGTAATTGTAATTATTATATATTTGAATACTATATTCAATAGTATTATATTGTTTTTTATATCAGTAAGTTAAAATCAAACTAAATATTACTTTTAAATGTATATATGTTCCGGACCATATGAGTATTTGGACCATACGCGTATGGTCGTGACCATATGCGTATACTCATAAGGTCCGACGATAAGCGTATGGTCCGAATGTACGCGTATGGTCCGACCATGTGATTATATACTCGTTTGGTTATTAATGGGCCGGACCATATGAGTATTTTGACCAGATAGGTATTTTTTTCAATAATATGCATTAGAATTTTTTATAAAAAAAAAACAATAATGGCTAGATGAACATGTATTATTTACAAATGCAAACGCTACATAAACATTTAAAAATATTTATGTCAAAGTTAGTTTTAATCACTAATTGTATTCTTGCATGTATGCGTAGGGTGACATTTACCTCCACACGGTAGCATAGCTTTTCTTGGGTCCTGTGTCGTTCCAATGTGTCTACGGTGTTTTAAGAAGCTCCAGATTTCCAATACCGTAACATGACCAAAGCACATCATATCCCCAGATAACTAAAAATAAACGACGTCATTCATTTTTTAAAAACAAAAACACGTATAAGTAACAAAATTCTAAACTGCTAATGCTAATTATTATAAAGTTTCAAAAGTAAGCAAACTATTACACTCTTTATCCTGCATGTCGACTTTTATGTCAGTTTATAATAAAACAGTTGACTTCTTTTGTAACAGATATTTTTGGAAGTTATCTTCCCAGGTCGACATTTGGCATCACTCGTAATAACATATCGGTAATGACCATAGGTATAAAATTTGTCACCTATCGTTTTGACTAGAGATGACATTTTCTGTGTTAAACTGCTTATTTTATTTAGTTAATCTTGTTATTATTAACTTTTAATAGATCTATAATACATGTAATAACATGACATTTGTCCTTTTAAATAACGTGAGTAGGGTTATATGAAGAGTTAAGTATTACAAGTAAACCTGTTAATTACCCCGACCATATGAGTATATACCCATACGGTCATGACCATACGCGTATGGTCCAAATACTCATATGGTCCGGAATATATACATTCATGCACATTCATGGTTCTACACTCTGTGACAGTCGATACCTGAATCATTGCTGTGCACATAGTTCTGCTTTCCCCGACTGTTTATGACGCCTTTACACTAATTTCTTTGCATGTTTGATGTGTACTGATCGATATGTCATTTTGTATGCAAAGTTGTCTCGTTCGAATTGTGATACATTTTTCCTTTTGGGTCTTTTATTGCCGACAATTCGTTTTGATCTTTGTTCATTGTTGAAGACCATACGGTGACACATACAATGTACAGTACATGTAGTTATAATTATATTTTTTTCTTCAGATGAATGCAGATATCCATTTCGAACAATAGGGGATAGCTGTTACTTTATCAGCAAGGAGAAAGCGACCCCAGATCAAGCATTTGTAAGTTAATAAATCATGTTAGATATATAAGGAAACAATATATTTAAGGCTCTGAACCTCTGTTACGATTGACATTCTACAACTGTGGTATCGTAGGGGAGGATCAAGAAACCGAGGAAAAGAGAGCGGGCATAATAGTAGTAAATATTAATGGCTTACATACACAAGTACATATCTCATATGCAATTATTATTACAATTATAAAACGTAATCAATAAATTTGAAATTATGTTGCCAATTAAGGTGGTACATATAACACTACAGACATATAAATCTATGTAAATCAGCTAAATCACATTTGAATCACGTTGTGTTTTTAGGAAAAATGAAGTTTCTCAATGATCAAAATTAGTGTTTGTCAAACTGCAATATATCCAACCATTTTTTCAAAGAAAGTGATTAGTTCAAGTTTTTAGAAATTTTATATTTTTTTTCAATTGGTCAAAGTAATTATTTCTCACAATTTTATGAAATTAAACGAGCCAAATTAATTTTAGTCTAGGTGTTTGTTACACCTTAACACGTTAGCAGCTTTCGTATTGTTTTCACTAAACATTTTTATTTTCAAAAGGATATGTAATGTTTGCATTTCAAATTTGAAATATTATTTTCTCTAGGCATTGTGTTTACGACATGGTGCATACCTTGCAAATTTTGAAACTTTGGAAGAGGCAATGGTGATGAAGTACAAACTTCAACAAATGAAAACAGGTAAACCATCATAAAAGTTGTAATATTTTTTTTTAACATCATTAAATAAGAAAAAAATAAAACTATTTGTGCCAATGACACAAGTATCAATCATAGACAAACGAATATGAAATAAGCAGCTATAGGTTAACGTTCGACCTTCAACAATGAACAACATCGATACCGTTTAGTACACTATAAAACGCTTTGAAATGGTTGATGGGTAAACACGCAAACGATAAAACATCTGCATGATTTATGAGGGGGAAGGGGGAGATGGGCTCCAGATCCCGAAATCCCGGGCTTAAAAAAAACGAAATCCCGATGTCCCGAATTTAATAAATTTAAATCTCGACATCCCGAAAATCGAAAAAGAATTTCCGGATTTCGAAAGGGTCATTCCCGAAATCCCGAGCTTAAAAACACCCGGTCTTGGAGTCGCGATAAAGGTCATATCCCCCTCCTTTATGCTAAAATTAATTTTCGAGATATGACAGTAAGTAACCAACGACGTTCACTGCATTATAGTATAGTTATTTGAAAAATGCTTTTCTTGTTATTGGTTATGGTAAGCGGCTTACTTATGTCATAATTTCTGCTCAAATTTATATAACACAAATATTATCTATACACGTTTATTTCGTTTATTTCGTATTTAATTCAGCGAATTATTATAGGAAACTATGACAAACAAACAGAAAAGTTGAAAGGAAAATGAAACAACACAAAACAAATGAAAAATTATAGTTTCAAATGGAATGTAAATGATTAACTGATAGGTATAAAACAAAAAGATGTAGATATATGGAATATGCCCATAATTATTGTTATGGATTCGGAAGTGGTCAACCCTTCTCCTTAACAAGAACAGCTTTTGTCTTTTACCGTATCGCTGCATGTAATAATATTTATATGCAAAGATATATTGGTTCGAATAGAGTGACTGAACGCACCCACAATGCTTCTAAAATACCAATGAATGTTTATAGGGTTACAGGTTAGTCAAGTTCTTGATTGTTTTATTTGACCTAGTTTCTATTGAACACAACTGTTAAACCGATATTTCATTCAGGTTAATTTCAAATTAAATATATGGCAATAAAAAGTCTTTCGTTGAACACCCAGGGCAGTTTGACTTTCGATGACAGTTTGTTCGGTGGTACTATATCATATCTCCTTATTCTTTATTCTTATTCTTATTCCTTATAACAACTAGAACATGTGTAACATTAACAAGCCTGGAATATATTACTTATGTAGGTTCTTGAAAAAAAAATAAAGATCTTTCAATTGTTTACTTAGTATATGATTTATAAATACTAAAACTTGTCATTAAATCAAATAGTTGATGTATGCTATATTTTCTTGATTAAAGTTATTTTTGGATTATTTTGCCAGAATGTTTATGTCATCTCCTGGGGAGGGATTATATACTCTTTATGTAAGTAAAATTGACATAATACAAGCCATGATCGACGTATGATCAGTGTTAATGCAATGTTCCATGCTCCTGTTGGTACATATTGGCATTATATATGTCATTATTACATTCATTACTTCACACAGAGTTTGAATGAACCCTTGCGTTGGAATATATATCAATTTCATTAACAAGATAATTCTTTGTAGGACTGTAAGAATGTCAAGGTATTAAATGAACACATGACTCTTTTTCAAGGTTTACACTTCCATGTTGGAGGGCGGAACATAAACAGATAGTTCCTGGTGGAGACTGGAGATGGATAAAAAACGGAAAAATGAACAAAATGACATACAAGGCTTTTGGTTCTGGACAACCGGTGGAACGAATGCTTCCCCACAAGACTGCATGTTTTTTTTATGCAGGAGAAAGATATGCATTTCACAATCTACCGTGTGACCGTCCTGTATGGAGTAGTGGTTATATTTGTGAGAAATGAAAATAATAAAAAAATCTTTTGATGATTACTATTTTTTTTTCTGTTGAAGACTTACTGTTTCTGAAAAGAGGTACGAGGGCACATACAATCACTTCTTGTATTTCATTGACCAACGAGAGATACTAGGGCACACTCAATCATTTCTATAAGTAGTTGGCTAAAGGGATTTTCTGTTATGCTTTTGGTGATCTTCGTAATATTCTTTGATTGTTAAGGCGGAATGTGGAATAATTACCAATAAGCCAAGTATCTCCAAATCCCAAACCAAATGAAGTAGATGAAAGCATATACATATCACCATACGGTCTAATAAAATAATGAGCAAACCCCATAACGCAGAGTGAGCTATAAGAGGCGTATACACAATATATTTGTTCCCAAAAATCGAAGGTTTTGCAATATTTTAACTTTTATATATGTTGATTAGAAAAATGAGAGACAAACGTATCATTCAGATTGAAAATTTTGACCAAACATAGTTTTCAATGGTTAAGTTTGGGTTCACATACACAGTAAATGTGGGGGTTTTTTCAATGCACACGTCAAGTGTTTCAGTTCTTGTGCATCCGTTTTTTTGTGTGTATTGTCATTTGATTTTTCCATTTTATTATGGACCTTCCGATTAGATTTTCCTCAGAGTTTAGTATTTTTGTGATTTTAATTACCACTATATATAATGCGTGAAATAAAAGAGAGAAAAAATCAACTATCTTTTATATTGTGTATTTGAATGAAAACTACAAGGCTAAAAGGATATGACAACACAGAGTCATATTTTCTCTTCTGATAATTGTTATATCAAACAATGTAAAGACTACTTCTAATTGTATATGGTATGTTTTATCAAGACAAAACCGAACAGTTCCGCAAGGTTTTTTAAAAAGAAAATTAAATGAAGCGTTTTCAATTTCTTATAAACCATGTAAACGAAGAGTAATTACAGCATCTGTGTTTCAGAATTATGACATTAGCATCTAGTGCACGAGTAAAGGATACCAATGTGTATTGTAGTTAAATTGACAATGTAAAGTTTGAAGTTGTTGAATAATTCTTTAACATTTAAAAGTTCAACAATGCTTCTGAAGACAGTGCAAGATTTAACGTTATGACGTCATCATAACCATAGAATCATATTATAAAGGTTCTCTAGCTTTAGGTTTCATGAAGTCAATTGCTGCAATCAAGGATGCATTTTGTAATCACAAAAATGTATAACTTATCTCAAGACGCTGAGGTGAAATTTTTGACAAAGCACTTGAATTGGTCGTTACTTATTTGGGCATTTTCATGATTTGTGAGAAATGTTCCTCCTTCAATGTACCGATTTATACTATTAAACACACATTACCTCATTCACTCACAACTTAAAAATTAATATTTCAGACACAATATGCTTAGTTAACTCATGCACACCAATCCAATATCTCTATTTCTTTTATTTATAAGGGTGTTTTACTACGTGTACAAATATTTGCATGAACAAATTATAGGACGTTACATGGTTATCATCTTTGACCGGATTTAGACCAACATAATATCTCCAATAAAAACAGTGGACTATTCATTGTAAATGAGTCAGCATATATGTAACATATTTTACCAGGAATATAGTGTTGGAAATGCGAGTTTTTATTTACTCTAAAAAAGTTTTTTTAATTCTGCTTTATTTTGAAGCATTAAGCCCAATAGTAAATATCATATAGATACAGTCACAAGTATTGTTGTTGACTATTAGTATTTTTTTATAAATAAAAGCAACAGTAGTATACCATTGTTCAAAAGTCTCTGAGAGAAAACAAATCCGGGTTACAAACTAAAACCGAGGAAAACACATCAACTAAAACAGAAAAACAAGGAAACAATGAAACAACAGAACACAGAAGTGCAAAAAAACAAACGACAATGGAAAACACACTGAAACGAAACATTAGATAGCAACTGCCACACTCCTGAATTATGACATTCCAAGAAAAAATGGTTGATTAAAAATAATTCTGTCAGCAGACTCTTTTTTATGTTGTAACCTATTCTGACCACGGACTCGAAGTTCTTTTGAACTGGATTTTACTGTGTGTATTGCTGTGTGGTTTTTTTTTTCATTACATTTTTTAAAAGGTATAAGGGGAGGGTTGAGATCTCATTAAACATGGTTAACCCCTCATAATGTTTGCGCCTGTCCCAAAGGAGGAGCCTCTGACCTTTGTTAGTCTAGTATAATTGTTAATTTAAATGATCATCATCATTAACGAGTAAACATGTTTGTTAAAGGGCCAGCTGAATTACACAGCCGGGTGCTATATTTTCTCGCTTTGTTGGAGACCCATTAGTAACCTTCGGCTGTTTTCTACCCTTCAGTCAAGTTGTTGACTCCTTGAAACATATCTCATTTCCATTCTCAATTTTATTGTAGCAGAGGTGAACCAAGAAGATGTGGTTTTACTCCCGAAATATATAACCGGATTCCTCAAATAAAGGCAACAGAAAAATTCATATGCTTCGATAAACTTTATTCAGTTTCAAGGGAATTTACAGGAAAGATGATAAATGCTATCTGTGGTTAATATCTAGCATACATTAGGCTTTTAAACTACGATAGATGCAAGTGTCACAGAAGCGGATCGAGATATATTTAAAAAGAGGGAAGGGCACAACTGTCATAGGAAGAGGTAGTTCACTACAGTCATGCTTCAGTAATTCCCTAGCCCCCTAGCCCTCTCCCCTTAATCCGCCGATGTGTGAATTGGTCCAAACGCTTTCCCTAACGTCAGGAAAACATGAATATGGACTGAATTTTATTTTAATAGCCGCATATGTTGTTAAAATGGATCTTATTGAAAATTAAAGAATTTGAATATTTGGGTTTGTTGGAGATAAAGAATTCGAATACTGAAAAAAAATATTTAGATATCACTGCTGCTCTTTGCATGCAACTAATTATGTTTGAACATTACACATTGTTTTCCTAGTTGATATCTGTTTTGGGGTTAGGAAACGATAATTTGATAGGGTTTGTGTGAGATAGAAAATTATAGAGATATGAACAAAAGTTCATATGTCTTAAATTTATATTATTAGATGAGTCACATTAAAGCACACAAAAAAGGACTTCAAGCCATAGTCCCTTAAAAATTAAAAAAATGCACAAAACATTATTTGATTAATGAATCCGATGTTATCTTTTTATTGGAAACATAGCAAAGTATGTGCATGTAATTCAAACACAATTTTGCCTTATATTCTTTTGACTTTGTTATTAGACATTATACCAGCTAAAAAAGTAGTTTACTCACTATTTCTCATCTCTTGTTTATTAGTACAAGTAACTTGACAAATAAGT
The DNA here is from genome assembly GCA_037788925.1 of Mytilus galloprovincialis. NCBI lineage: Eukaryota > Metazoa > Mollusca > Bivalvia > Mytilida > Mytilidae > Mytilus > Mytilus galloprovincialis. The sequence goes on along the minus strand of CM075343.1, from coordinate 38,991,995 downwards.
AATTTATAATAAATATTCACATTTGTACAATGATAAGTTTGATTTACATAGCTGATTTTCAGTGTTAAATAACAACTGACCATCAATTATTTATACTTTCTCTTAAAACAGAGTTAGATAACGTATTAACCATGCTTCAATCTTAGTTGTATAATGTGTTTTCGATGATTTGCTCTAATATAACCAATACTTCTAAGAATCAGTTAGCACGTAAGATCATTTAAACATTTTGATTCTCAGATTATCATTTTTAGTACCTCAGCAAGTTCACTTTAAATGACAAATTGGAAAAAAACTTATAGATTTTTTGGGTCTCAATTGTTTCTTTGAAGGTAGAAACTTGTTTTTAAGAAAAGTGTTTTCTAATTTTCCCCGTTTCTTTTCTTAATTTTGATACGCTGTCAAAGTGACATTTTATCGATCATTGCGATAAAATAGAAAAAATATAAAGTAGAGAAGGTATATACCTTCTACATGTTCAAATTTTAATAAATAGATATTTAAGGGTATCTAACTGTTCAATAAATTAACGGTTTATTTCAAATAAATGACGGATGACCTAACATTTCATTAAAATGTCGTCTTTGGTGTCGATGTCCAATCAACCCATGGATTTTGTTTTTCAGATTTAGCCATAAATTATATTTTCAATATATAAAGTGTTGGTACAGTTACGTTTTGACAGTTTGAGATGTGTCAAAAACTGATCATATACATGTAACAATATATAAAACTATGTTTGAAAACTTCATCTTTAGTCAGTCGGATATAAATGTTAATTATCTTTGTATTTCTATGAAAGATATATGAGAGAAGGAACGTAATGATAAAAATCAAATTGTAAAAGATATAACATACTTTCGACCACTAGTATTTTTCATTGTTTTATCTAATGAAATAGAAGAATCCATATCTAAATCGATTCAAAACGATTACATGACATCGGCATGTAAAGGTAAAATTCTAACTTATTTGAAGATGACTTTGTTTAACATCCAGAACGATTTAAAACGATTAAATGACCTTGTAATGTCAAGGTTACATTAATTGACTTTGTTAAACATCTAAAAATAGTAATTATAAAATTTTAAATACTTGATAGATTGTATTTTGATATAAACCAACACATATTGTTTGGCAACCCATTGGGTTATACCTGACGTCACAGAAGTATTTGAGAACAGTAAAAACAATATTAAATTGAACATTTAAATAGTTCAATATAATTCACTGACTTAGCTCTGATGTAATGTGATAATAGATAATAAACATCTAAAATCAAGAACAGATTGCTTATTAAGTATGCTTATTTTTTCTTTACTTGATACCTTTTGAAAAAAAAAAATTAAAAAATTCAATAGTTCATCGTTGTCGGTTTTATCTGATGAAAAAAGGGATCCTATAAGGAATTTGCATAAATTTTAAAAAGGAACCTTGATTGAAAACGTCCATTTGAATTTTGTTTAACAAGTCTACTTTTATTTTCATAATATATAGCTTTTTTGTTCTTTAGATGTTTCGATACCAGAGTCATTGATAAGTCTGTTTGTGGAAGACCCCTTAGAGGAGCGAAAATGCCAGAGAGACTGCAGTTATAAATTGCATGCTCCTCTAGCGGACATATCTATAAAATTGGAATCTTTAGTCTTTGATTCGGTAAGTCTTTGTGTCCGGAACACAAAACGTGAAAGCCATCAGAAACTTGTCTTTGGTAAATGATTGATGTCCGTAGGGAAGATTCATTGTATACATTCATCTTGAATTGTACAATATCAGTACACAATCGATCTAGTAATTTATATGAATCTTCAAATAGATTTCAGGAAATCCAGGATAATCGTAGGTGTGTTCTATGTTCCTATGGAATTTCAACCAAAAGATCAAGAACTGGATCTTCCATCACTGTATTAAATATATAAACTACATAAGTGTCCTCACAAACAACGGTATTTTGCTTGATTTTCCAAGTGCTCCACGAAACCTCTTTCTAAATTATTTACATCTTTTGTTATCAGCAATCAAAGCCGGACTTCAAATTTAAAGCTATTGTGAAACTGCCTATTCTAGAGGTGGCGTGATTCAGATGTGAATACTAAACCATTCCAAAGATCTTTTAGAGTACATACCATCTAAGACTCTCTCATCTTGCAATAATATTAAAACATTTGACTTTTCAACACTTTACACAAGTATTTACCATTCCAACCTAAAAGACTAATTGAAAGAGTTTGTATTGCTTTGTTTCAAAAAAAGAATGGCGAATGTAGAAACAAGTATCTTGTCTTGGAAGGGAAAAAACGTACTTTGTGCAGAATCACTCTGATTCTTGATTGACAACATATGTGTTCCGTTAGGAGGACGTGTTTTGGAATTCGAATGGGAACCAATTATGCCCCTTTTCTTGCCGACCTGTTTGTTTATTATTATGAGGTTGACTTTATACAGGCACTTATTAGGAAGAAATATAATAAGTTAGCAATATCCTTTTAACCTTCTCTCCGCTATATAGATGATGATCTGCCACTAAATAATTCACAATTGTGTGACTATGTTGAACGCATCTATCCCACCAAACTAGAGATAATGATACACCATATGCAGTTGAGGCTGCATCATTTCTTGACTTACATCTAGAAATTGACAATGAGAGTCGGAAGAAAGCAAACCTTAACGACCAAAGTGATGATTCCAGCTTCCCAATTGTGAAATTTCTATGTCCATCATTCCAACGGCGCCGGTATACAGAGTATATATCTTCCAATTAATACGAAATTTCCGGGCTTGTATTTCCTATCATGATTTCAGCAATAGAGGGTTGCTGCTCACAAGGAAGCTATTTAACCAAGAGTTCCAAATGGTGAACTTGAAATCATCCCTTCGAAAATTTACGGACGCCGTCACGAGAAGGTTGACCGTTATGGAATAACCGTTTCACAAATAATGTCGGATATGTTCCGTATTTCGTAACTACAATCCACTTCCCATTTTACCACGAATGTTATCTACAGAATTAGACTATTTATCTGGTTTGTATTAACATTAGGAACACGACGATGCCATATGTGGAGGACGACTGCTTACCCTTTGGGAGCACCTGAGATCACCCCCAGTTTTGGGTAGGGTTTGCGTTACTTAGTCTTTAGTTTTCCGGTATATTTCGACCTCCTTTTGCAATTTATCCTGCACAAAGCCAACTATTGTACAAATAACACGAACACAAATACATATTGGTTTTTAGTTGTATTTGTACAAGTATAGTTTCCTGTTACCCCGCCTTTATGTTGAGCGAGCGGTAATGTGGATATTTCTTTTTCTTACCATTTCATTTTGAATTCTTCATCACGGTCCGCGTTTAAACTATGTCGATTTCTTAAAACTATTAGAGACAATGATTTAGATTTAAATAACTACAGTTTTAAGTGTTATGAGAAAATTTAAGGATAAAAATAATATATGTACATTGTCGGAAAAAATAAAAATGTACTCTACTCGTTACGAAACAGGAGAAAATCTCGACGAGTCTCGCTTTTCGTCCTAATGCTAAAGCTCATACAAATAAATTTGATATTTTCCTTCAATGTACATACATTGTATATTTTAGTGTTAGACTGCTTATTGTATAAAGAAAATTGTGTGATTCATTGCATTATCCAAATTCATTTTTTATAAATATTGAAATATTTATATTTTTACAAGTATTTCAACTTGGCCATTTAAGGGGAGATACCTCTTTTTTCATTTTTTACTTGTAGGAAGAATACAAGGTCCTTGAAACTATTTCTTCTTTTTATTTTCGTAAAACATGTTATAAAACCTATCTGCTCATATCAGCCAGGCGAACTAACACCAAGTTATACTAAGGTACATGAAAAGTCACTAATGGTTCTTTCAAGTACCAATTTTTTCGCATTAAATAGTCCACTAGAAAAAGAATTACTTCTCTTGACCATAAATTGAGTGACATATTCTACATAAATGGTCGATTAAAGTTGACTTCCATCAGTTAGATTCTGTTATTTCTGAAAGAGTGCAACTGGCATCGGGTATACTAAACCCCTAACGGGAAGGATTGTGCCTGATGTTCATATGATGAAATCATAATCTTTCAGTCAGTTTAATTGAAGTCTGGCGCTGGTATGTCAGTTAACTGCTAGTAGTCTGTTGTTATTTATGTATTATTGTCATTTTGTTTATTTTCTTTGGTTACATCTTCTGACATCAGACTCGGACTTCTCTTGAACTGAATTTTAATGTGCGTATTGTTATACGTTTACTTTTCTACATTAGTTAGAGGTATAGGGGGAGGGTTGAGATCTCACAAACATGTTTAACCCCGCCGCATTTTTGCGCATGTCCCAAGTCAAGAGCCTCTGGCCTTTGTTAGTCTTGTATTATTTTGATTTTAGTTTCTTCTGTACAATTTGGAAATTAGTATGGCGTTCATTGTCACTGGACTGGTATATATTTGTTTGGGGGCCGGCTAGGGGACGCCTCCGGGTGCGGGAATTTCTCGCTGCATTGAAGACCTATTGGTGACCCTCTGCTGTTGTTTTTTATTTGGTTGGGTTGTTGTCTCTTTGACACATTCCCCATTCCATTCTCAATTTTATGTTGCGGCATTGTTCATAATTCTAACCAACGGAATATGGAACGTTTAAAGAAATTATTAGTATTACCACTTACGCAAACTTATCTGTACGAAACTTGGTATGAGGGGTTTCATTCCATTATAGACTGATGATAATTATTATAAGTATTAGAGTTTTCTTCAAAGAAAAATATTTGCAATAAAAAAAGAAGAAAGCCTCAGGTGGCCTCAGCTTTTTTTAAATATCACATGATCTAATCGAATATAAATTTTGACAGCAGAAACTTCCTCTTCTAACTTTTGTCTATCGAGCAGTTTTCCTGGGTATTCATCTTTTTATTCATGTTGCGAATATAACAAAGTACATCATAGACCATTAAGACTTAAAGGAAGAACTCCTTATATAAAGTGAGTATAACTTTTATCACTTTTTTAATCGACCTAGTTGTTTTCATTTTGATAAAGTGTAACTTGATATATAACTGGAACAATGTACCTCTGCCTTATTTCAATACAAAACAAAGGTCATTGTCTAAAAGGCTGACAAAATAAAATGGACTATAGTAAAAACTGTATTCGAAAAATAACAAAATTGCGTCTGCAAGTGGAAACGACGACAAAGTAAGCCCTATACAGTTTAAGACGCAGAAGCAATCGAGTCATGTATTTTGTTAACACATTTATATATTGTTTACATTTACCTATGAACAATGTATATCATAACCCCTTTAAATACATTTATATGCCGGTTAATCGCTTTCTAAAATTAAATATCATTAAACATTATTCATAATTCGCAATAATGCAGAAAATGTTGATACCAATTTGTTTAATAACATGTTTTTTCTAATATTTTGACCAATTATCGAATAAAAAGTAAGGCTATCGTGTTAAATCGATGTACTCGCTGACAAAAACGGACACAAACCATTGTTCTCCTCGTTTTTTTCCCTCTCTTGGTCGATTTCACTGCTTGCGAACCATCATTTCCAGGTGTATCATCAGCTCAGTAATCAGAGCTTCGATATAGATTAAGGAAGATGTGGTATGATTGCCAATAAAACAACTCTCCATTCAAGTAACAATATATAAAAGTTAACCATCATAGTTCAAGGTACGGTCTTCAACGTGAAGAATGGCTCAAACTTATCAGCAAACTATAAAGGGCCCACAAAATACTAGGTTAAAACCATTCAAACGGGGAAAAACAACGGTCTAATCTATATAAGAAACGAGAAACGAGAAACACTTATGAACCACACCAACAAAGACAACTGCTGAACATCAGATTCCTGACTAAGAACAGGTGCAAACAATTGCAGCGGGAATAATTTGAATTGCTTTACTCAATAAAACATGTAGTATCGAACATACACTGAACGAATAAATTTGACATATGATACAACGTAAATACAAAATTATTAAAAATAAGGGATGCATAATTAAAGTAAAAATATTTTTCCGCTGTGAAATGCAAAACAAATTCAGAAAAACATCAACTTTGAAAAAAAATCAATCACGTCATATTATACACAGGTAAATGCAAATAATTTTATACCTCTTCTTCTGTCTGTTTACCTTATAGATGGATTAGGGATATTCTGTGGTTATATTCTATTAGGAGATCATATTGACAGGACACTGTGTTGGTTCTTCCTTTAATTTTAAACTATTTCGCCATAATTGTTCCAGATGAATCCATATCCGAGCTTCGAAGGCAATAAATATATTTTCAATTTTTCGTATTAAGCTCCACTAACGTATAGTCAGAGAGGTGATCAAAAGAATCAATACAAAATCATGAGTTCAATATTTGGGGGAGGGGTCGAAATCCCAATTAAATAACTGATCTTCTAAATAACCGAAGTCTCAGGTTTACAGCTATATAAGCCAGTATCCTGGCAATATAACTCTCTAGGAATTGCTTTTTACAATTGCAAATTGTAATCGATCGTCACGAAACGCGCGATTGGTGTATACAATGAAAGGTCTATTAGCCTGGACGGGTGGTTGAGCTAGTTTAAATATATTGCATTTATCACACAAATAAGTCGGTTTCTTAAGGTGGTACGGTAGTATTTGCATTCCCGAATTTAGGTTGATCTTTTGTGTACCCTACTTAGGTCAATGTATCTAAACAGTGTGATAGGACAAAAAATAGAGTATCAACTGAACATACGTTCCCAAACTGAGGGATTAATCAGGTGTAGAAAAATACAAAATAATTATATATGCAGATGAAAATGAATTTTTGAGAATTGCTTTTTATCAAATTTTGCATTCACTGCACCATAAAAGACCTAAAAGCACTCTTGAGAAAAGCACTAGTGGCCTTATGTCTTTAAAAATAGCAAAAAAAGAAACGGTCATGATACATATTCAAATTCCTTTCTAAATAGTAAAATGAAAGTACTTCAGCTAACTGTAAATACAGAATATTTTGCAGTGTTAGAAAGTGGTGAAAATTCTGAAAAGGCTATCATTATCCCTTATGGGCCAGGAAATACTACCGTATCACCTTAAGTATAATGATTTGATATCGGTTGACTATGGTGTTCTCATAACCAAGGGACAGTTGATCAATAAAATCAAATTATCTGTTTTATGTTTGTTTAAACACTCTTATATATTTTTAATGGACATAGTAAAGCTTCATTGTTAAAAATTATAAGAGAATAACCTGTATAGAAAAAAAGTTATTTTTAGACATAATATTTATTTTCAATATGATGATATTGCACAACAATACATCAACTAATAGTATATATTAGATAAATGCAATTCTGTTTTTCAGTGATATTCATTTCAAACGACCAAGGTTAGTTAGACCATGTAGACCAATGAGAGTGTGCATTTTAATTATACTTTGATATCATATAACTGATGCTATTTATAAATTGCTGATATTCTTGTTTTTCCAGGAAGTAAGTTTTATTTACATTGTATATTATCCCAAATCGCAAAATTAACTAATCTATGAGAAAATTGAATATGAATTAAAAGGGAATTCAGTTATCAACGTGTGTTCAGTCAATGACACGACTTTTTGATAAATATTTTTATGAATTTACAACATACAGAAAAATAAATAAGGATCAGTCTAGTTTTTCCTCTGTTTAAATTCTCCCAACTAACAAAATAAACAATCATGGCATTTCATAAAGGATTACGGCGGGAAATTGATTAATGACATCTAAAATGTCTTACAGGGTTAGAAATAAAGTGGATGAAAGCAAGTATAGGTCAATATACAGCCTTCAGCAAATGAAAGAAACATATACTGTATGAAAGGTTCAGATATGCCAAAAATGTGACCAAATCAACGTACAAGTACCCGGCAACGTCCACTTGTATTTTTGTCCACCTGATGAGTTAGCCATTTCTAACTGATTTTTATGGTTGGTTATTATGGTGTACTGATATGCCACAGGTTATGGCAAGGGTTGGGTCTTACCTTAGCCGTATTTGGCACAACTTTTTAGATTTGGATCCTCAATGCTCTTCAACTTTGTACTTGTTTGGCTTTATAAATATTTTGATATGAGCGTCACTGATGAGTCTTATGTAGACGAAACGCGCGTCTGGCGTACTAAATTATAATCCTGGTACCTTTGATAACTATTGGGATCCCACTAACATGTTTAAACCCGCCAAATTATGTATGTATATATATGCCCCTGTCCCAAGTCAGGAGCCTGTAATTCAGTGGTTGTTGTTTGTTTATGTGTTACATATTTGTTTTTCGTTCATTTGTTTTTATATAAATAAGGCCGTTAGTTTTCTCGTTTGAATTGTTTTACATTGTCATTTCGGGGCCTTTTATAGCTGGGCTTTGCTCATTGTTGAAGTCCGTACGGTCACCTACAATTGTTAACTTGTGTGTCATTCTTTTGTGGAGAGTTGTCTCATTGGCAATCATACCACATCTTCTTTTTATACAAACTAAAAATCTAAAGCCTACTTAAGTACAAAACTTTAAACCTCAAACAGAATATATAGACAGCAACCAACACCAACAACCGGCTTATTATTTTGGAAAGAGATGTAAAATATACAAAAAGGTAGAAAATCTAAAAGTTCGATTGCAAAATTAACAATAAGCCGCCATCTGTGAGGAAAGTATATTTCAATTAAAAAGGAATACATGTATCAATGTGTGTTCAATCAATGACACCGAACAAAAGCTATATGGGGCCAAAAAAAGTACTCGGTCTCTTTTCTCAAATAACCAATCATTGGTTTATAAGCTTAAAATGTGAAAATATTTTATTTAACATTTTGTTATTTTATCATTTTTAGGTTAGCAAATTGAATACCCAAGTTTTAACTTGTCAAAATATACGATGGTGATACGCTTCATACTCTGCATGTGTCTGATCGCATTAAGAGACCTGTTTTTAACAAAAGGTTAGTCTTAAGGTAGATGGGGTGTCTAAACTATAATCCATAGATTTTTTTTTTTAATAATTTGCCAAAGTGTAGTTTATATCCTGTTTTTAAAAAAAATAGTAATTAAAAGAATGGATCACGGGGCTTATTTTCACACTACACGGTGTTCAAAATTGACAGATTTTGTATAGATTATGTATGGAAAACCCAATTTTCTGCAAAAAATTTCTACACCATAGAATTTTGAGATAACATATGAGAAGATAGCTTTAATATTATGCTTTCAGTTAAGAAAAAGAAAAAATGGGGTCACAGGACCCGTTTTCTTGCTACAAAATATAATAGGTAAATTCCTAACACGTTCTGTTGTAAAAGTACCTTGATCTGAATTATCTGCCCTTGCATTTGAGTTTCTTCCCCTTATGTGGCAAAGTTGGAATAAAATTAATAAAAAAAAAAGTTTTCAGTTTTTTGTTAAATGCAACCATAAATATGATAAATCATGTCATTTTCTATATTAAAATGAAAGTACTTCCACATGAATTTCCTACTTCTCTCAAAATTTGCACATTTTTTTAAAGATCTAGACCTTGTTTTCTTGTATTTCTAAATCAAAGATGGAGGAAGACACCCTATCTACCTTAATAACATATATCATGCACATAGAACAAAGCAAGTTTAAATACTATAATACTGCAAATTACCTTTTTTTTATTCATATAAAAAAACACAAATTCAACACTATGAGAAAAATAGATTTACAAAGATGATAATAGTTGCATATTTCCTTTCATACCTTATGTTCACTTTATATTATAGTATGGAGCGTTTGTATCACTTACATATTTTACCAGCGAATAAAAGTATAACTCGACCTTTCGATCTACGTAAAATTATGCTTCTATAAAACTATGTTATCTTTGAAGCATGTTACAGTAGGAACGTATAGGATTACATTTTATGTGTTTGATCTTAATATTGTTAAACAATTTAAATTGTAATATGTTTTACTAGTTTTATGTATTATTATGTATGACGGTGCATTCATTAAGTTGGTCAGTCTGAATGATACATTAGTATTTTAATCGTTCACAATTTGGTTCTATGACAAAAACATGACACTTGGATTTGATATACTGTCCTCTTGATTAGAGAGAAAGTTTTGATAGATAAAATATTCACCACTCTAAACATTGTGATATCGGCAAAAACAATAAATGCCTACGGTATGAATAAAAGGAGATTTGGGGGAAATGTCATTGAACGATTACATTCAATAATCGATACGCAAAGATTTCAATAATATACATATGTACAGTGATAAGATAATCTTTACTTCCGAATATCGATATTTTATTGAATATTGGTGTGAAGCCCTTCTTTTAAAGAAATGAAACATATAATTTGGTTTCTTTCAGCTTCAATTGTATGGAAACTGGAAACAATACCAGCTGTGTTTGGAAAAGATGTAGTTTTAAAGTGCACTCTCCCACAAAACTGTTGCAAAATAAAGCAGTCCCGAAGATGGCTTGGAGGAAATGATCTTCATTTACTCACAATGAATGGATACTCTATCAATACCAAAAAATATTCTGAAAAATTCAATAGAGAAAATAAAACTTCAATCTTAACAATACATGTGTTTGATATCAAGGACATTGATATCCCGTACGAGTGTATTTACGGATCGTCAACCTATGTTAAAATTTTGAATTGGACAGCAGATACATTTGAATGTAAGTACTAGTAAAACAACAAACATTCACTTCCAAGAAGTTTGATCATCTTATGTCCATGTCTTGATTCGCTGATTTCTGGAAAATATTGATTTTCTCATCACAGAAAACCTTACAATGAAACTATAAGACTAATCATCTATACATTGAGAAACCGCGTTCATAAATTAATGCTTTAAAATGAAAATATAATATGTAGTGAACAAATAAAAAGTAAGCTAGGGGATTTTTCATTTTTGTCATCTCTTCTTGAATTGAAACATCCCGAAAGACTATGGGAACCTGTAACAAACGTAAAATAACAAAACATACTAAACTCCGAGGAAAATTCAAAACGGAAATTTTTTTTTTTTTTTTTGCTAATCAAATGGCAAAATCAAATAATAAAACACATCAAATGAATGGACAACAACTGTCATATTCCTACCTTGAATTGGTACAGGCATTCTTAAGTGTAGAAAATGATGGAATGAACCTGGTTTAATAGCGCTAAACCTCTCACTTGTATAACAGTCGCATATTTGTGTGAACAAAACACACAATGAAAAAGACATAAAAGTTAAAATTGTCAAAATAGGGATACGGCCATCATAACCGTGTCACAATCTCAGTAAAAACAAAAACAAACAATTATATAAAAAAGATACAAAAAAGAATATATAAGATTAAACAACCACATGCATTGCTACCTATATACTTATATATGTAACAAAGTATTGGACTTCTTTCAGCTACAATGATTTGGGAACTGGAAACAATACCAGCTGTTTTTGGCAAAGATGTAATTTTAAAGTGCACTCTCCAACAAAACTGTTGCAAAAAGATGCAGTCTCGAAGATGGCTTGGAGGGAATGATTTACATTTACTGTCAATGAATGGTTTTTCTATTGATACTGAAAAATATTCTGAAGACTTCAATAAAGAAAATAAAACTTCGATCTTAATCATACATGATTTTGATGTCAAGGACATTAATGTGCCGTATGAGTGTATTTATGGATCGTCCACCTTTGTGAAAATTCTTAATTTAACAGAAGATACATTTGAATGTAGGTAGACAAACTAAAAGCTCGATTCACGCTAACACTAAGTTACAATAACTTAGCCGTGATACTTGTCTTTTTAAAATTTAAAACACGACAAAACTCATAGTTGGCAATTACATAAACCTTTATATAAATAGAATTGTCACGACCAAATATATTATATATACGTCTAAAAACTTATTTATAGATATTCGAACAATAAATCTGAACAAACATTTAATACCTTAGGGTAAAGTCACAGTTTTTTGACACACAAATATAAAAAGGTAAACGAAGGCAACAGTAGTATACAGCTGTTCCCTTTTGGTTTTTTTTTTAGGAATAAGATAGGTCAATCATTTTTTTTACCATTGATCTATAAAGGTACCTTGTATAAAGTGTACCAAATTCAATTAAGTATTTCCTTTTTTATTTTGAAAATTTTGTGAGAAAAAATGCAATTCATTGAACAATTATTCCCCCATTATCAGTTGTATGTTTTTTCCATGTGTTCAGTAATGTTAGCGGTGAAGGGTAGTTTCTTTATCATTGGTATAATTTTCAAATGCCCTGCGGATCGAGGATATTTCAAATTTATGCTAGACATTAAATTTGTCTTATTATTTTACGCGTAGTGAGTGATGATACAAGGTTAGTGTGCTATATTTTCTTTTTGCAGATCACACATCTGGGCCATATATTGAGAATATTACTATAACCGAAACCAATATGTTGTCTGTTAAAATAGTTTATGAAAGAGTGTATCCACGACCAAACTGTTCTTCTGTAATGCACGTTCGTATGTTAAAAATAGGAACTAGTTATGCATATCAAATACATATTCAAAGACGCAATTCTACGATAGTGTGTGATAACATTTTGTGAGAGAATTCGATGATTGCTATATCACGGTTCATTTCATCGCACTTAATGAAAAAACCACTCTACCAATCATAATGAAACTCTTTGCAGTGTTTTAAGAAATGATTTACTTGTATTTAATATCCGTGTATTATCTGTGAAATAACACTATGTTTTTCTGTATGAAGTCAATAATTATGTAGACTTTTGAAGCGAAAACTTTCTATTGCCTTGAATATGATAGAAAGAAAACTTATAAATATATCAATACAGAACGACATATTTTTGAAATTATAGCAAAAGTTTTGATTGACAACTTTTTATCCGCTTTTGCAAAACATGAACTTTAAATATATGCTAATTCCTCGGTTCCAAGTTGAATCCTACTTATAATAATATGAACGCTTTACTCAGGAAGTTAATATAACTGTGCAATCCCATTGGTCACATTTCTATGATTACTGGTAACTATTATAAATAAACAGGTAACCAAATTAATTTGACCAATCAATTTGCACAGTTATATTAACTTCCTCAGTAAACTGGAAGTTTTGGAATTACAAATTCAATGGACTGGAAAAAGGTCAATAATTCTCATAGCTCAAGAGTTTTATTCTGTGCGCGTGGTTTTCTCAAGAAACGTGACAGCTGTTTAAGTGTAAAGATCAATCAATTACCGACAGACTGGTGTATTTTTATTCGTGAAAAAGGCAATAGAAATTAAAAAAAATATTGGTTGAAGCAACCACATTCAAAATTTTCGTAAGCTACCTTGTGATTCTTCGTACGGGTGTGAATAGCAAACCCCACATTGTGCCTGTGTTATCATATAAAAAAAAAAACATTTCAAAGTAACAAAAGAAAACTGTGAAATACGTTTGTTGAATCACAATTTTTTTTTAATTTCTGTTTTTTTTTAATTTTCATGTTTTTGTTATTATAGTTATCTTATTTGCTTTAGGACGAAGAAATTTCATCGTACATGACAACAACAACAATCTTGAAAGGACTTTTCTTTTTTGCAATAATAACTGTCACATACTTACTGACACCAGCAAGTTGCCCGGGTTTACTCAGCATATCTTGTAATATAGGAACATACCTATTTGTATATGAGAAAAACATAACATGTAATAAGATTGTCAGCGACAAAAACCAAGGTAAGGCAAGACCTGTCAATGATTTCTAGCATGTCAAAATGTGAAAATAAGCAAATACTATTATTCAATATATTTCTTATCAAACACACGAAAAAGTAAAATTGATACTTACAGTCGGAAGAACATTAGTTATTAAACAAAACAAGTTTGAAATATTGATAGATTAAGGAGCGATAAAATTTCCAGATATTTGAGATTTTTTTAAATGTCAGGCAAAGACTGACTCGGACATTTACCTTATATATGTCTTGGTGTTATTTTGATCCAATATGATCGAAATGAAATCTAGAATCTACTTTATTTTTTGCAAATGACCTTTTATAATGTATCGAAGCCTTATATAAAAGGAAAAAGGGGTATTATGGATCCAACATATGTTACTCTGTATTGAAGGGAAAAGACAAAGTAGTGCGAACATCTAACACAGATTCATAAACCTCACCTAATAACATTCATAAGTAATAATAATTTGAATAGTTACACCTAACATGTCTCTGGTACTCAAGCATCTTCCATCTATCAAAATTTAACGGGTCAAAAAAGCACACTAGTCATATGTGTGATGAAAAACAACAACCAATATAAATAATATAAGACTGGGGAAAATCGGATGACTTTAATGTCAGATTCAGGGGAGTTTCTATACTTTTTTTATATTATACACATGTTATTTAGAACCTGTAAAAAGACGCATATAGAAGAATATTTTCCAACCAGACATTTATACATGTACCTATTTATAATATACCGAATGGTGCTTTTACGCTCTAAAAATGAAAATAACTAGTAGTAAAAACAATTGCAAATAAATCTGCAGACAAAAGTAGGTTTTCTAGAATTTAGAAGGATAAGAAATGTATAAAGACTGCAAACTAGAATTTTTCTTATTTTTTTTTTTTTTTTTATTTTTTTGTATTTTAGAAATTCCTAGCATGAATCCTTCTGTAACGATAATCCTTTCAGTAACTGTCTGTTTCCTTCTGTTGGCTGCATGTGTGTTTTTCACAAAAACAAGTAAGAAGTTGTGAAAAGTAGATATACCTTTAACATGTTTAACGAGTCAAGCTAAATATGTTTTTCGACAACCTGTGACGATGATGGTTGCACTTTAGAATAGATTTCCTACAACAAATCAATCATAAGATACACAATACACAAATCTTATGCATATATAATCGAAATAATTTGTCTACTTTCATAATATTTATTGTTTCCGTTTTGATGTTTCTATATAACTGCAAATATACATATACAGTAAGGAGATGTATGATTTAAGGAATGTAGCTGTATTTGATATCAATTAAATGAATTTTAGGGTCCTCAAAGCTTTTACACTTTTAAACTTACATTGTTTAACCTTTTTTATTTTATATTCAATCGTCATCAAATGGTCTTTTTTTGACGAATCGTGCGTCTTGAAAACACTATTTTAAACTTCTGAACAGTTTGAATAAGATGATTTTAATATTCATATGATCGATGCAAATGATTATGTATAACCATTTGGGCATTAAAAATGAGCAAAATTTACATCATATATATAATTGTTAAGCTATTTAAATGAAAACAAAACAAATGGCCTGATTTATGACATTATCAAAATTTACCAAATTAAATATGATAGACATCAATTAACGACAACCAATGAAATACAACTCATAAGGAAATACAGGCAGGCTTTTTTCAAATTATTGTGCAACAGTGACAAGTACAGCTCCTTATTTCAAATACAACGACAAAGCATAGATTCCATTATTCATAAGTCTACAAAATTAACCTGAAAGTTACTTGTAAGCATTGACTTGAAAATAATCCATAGTATTCGATAATCTTATCAAATGTAACATACAATTATAAGCTAAAGCTAAAGCTACAACAATCTCTTTTAAAGCTGTAAAAATGCAAGCTGATACATGTAGATGCAATTTCAATCTAAACACAAATGTTGATTTCGAAATTTATAAATGCGTGAACATTACACGTCTATTGAAAAAATGTCAAAAAAATTAAAGCATAAAACTTATTCACTATAGGATCCCAAGACCATTCTGAGAGCTACGAAGCAGAGGAATATCCACTCAATGAAATGGGTATTTATCACTTATCACGAATTAATTCTACACTACAACTACTTAATCCTATCAATGCACATCAAATTTAACTATTCAATATAGAACAGACAGAATAGCATTTTCTCCCCAAGAACCCGATTTGTTCCGTTCACAGGATGCGCCCACAGGTTGAGGGTATCATGCCTGCTTATCGTGATCTACCTCCGGCAAATTCTTACTTAGTCAAAAAGACACAATTTGCTTTTACACACAAAAAATTGATTTGCAGATCAGACGAATATTATTTTATCTAAATATCTTTGCCTACAAAACATGCTTTTGCGAGTTGGGATACAGATGTATCGTTTCAGTCAACCAATTTATAATTGTGACTGTAATATTTATGTAGTTTCGATATCTTTTGTCTTTCCATATATAGACCAGTTGATTTTTTTGTTGATGCTTAAATAGCACACACTTCGAACCCATACATTGTGAACATCCAATGGCGTTCAGTATCAACTAAGATGAGAAAACGTCATTCAAGAGTGTGGGTGACTACCGGATATCATAATTTTTTTCTAAAAGTGGTATAAAAGAACTCTGCAAGTCTTATTTCTTTTTATTTTCACGAAGACTGCATAAAATCGGCCTCACATGAGTTTAAGAAAAACATTCACCAGTAGGCGGGTGCATAAATGATATAAATTGACATACTGACTAAGACATAAAACAATATGGAAAAGATTTAAATAAAACTGCAGGGCATACTTTTCAATGTGATACAATATTTTTTTCATGTATCAAAGTTTTGTTCAGGCAGTACATGATACCTACAAATATTCAAACACAGTAGATCTAGACTGCACAAGATGAAGAGCAAAATTGGTTGGGTAAAATCGTGATATTTCTAAAGGTGCAATGACTGTTCTTTTGCATAAGTCCTCTTCTATTATTCAATAGCATAGTATGACCGGTCCGCTATCCCAGAACTTATAAATGATAAACTTGCTACATTTGTTACAATAGATCAATTGGAACATATAAATATATAAGTATTATAGTTTATATTAATGTTTACCAATTAGCTACAGATATTTTATTTTTTACTGTTCATAATGATGATTATTTGTTATGTATGTACAATGTAACAGAAAAAGTTCAAATCAAAACAATATAAGAAAGATATCTTCGATTTACGTTTCATATTCGTTATTGTTGCTTTGAGCATTTATAATAAAACAATATTTTTTTCTTAGATACAGTTCCAATGAGGAAGACTGGAACCAGGAGTACAAAAACTGATGCGAAATGAAATGAAATGTCCAAATTTGTCTATTATACAGATAAATTTCAAATTCGACATTTAATATTCTAGAAACTAGACAATGCGCTCTTCCGTTGACCATTGTTTTAACTACAGGCTACTTGTTATGCACAATCAGCACATTTATAATCACATTTTAAGGATTACCAGCAAATGATTCTGCAGACCACCATTTAATATTTACAGAGTTGGTCGTTAAGGAATATTCAAAAGTACCTCTGCTTTCAGAATAAGTTAGAATGTTTACCAATGTTAGGAGCATGACACGAACATTCAACTGAAACTGAAATTTTTTGTCATTTATTGGGAAAATCCGCTATTTATGTTTAAGATATAACTACATGTAAGACAATACTCAAATACATGTCGGTGAAATATATTTTTTATATCAATTCCAGAGTCAACGAAAGCTTTATAAATATCTTTGTATGCATACCTTTAATCTTTGATTTGATGTAGAAGAATACTAACTGTTGTAAAAAAATCAGTATCAGTACAACTTATAAACCTAAATGTATAAATGTATCTATGACATTTAAATTTTGAAATTATTATGAAACTAAGGTAAATTTTGAAATTATTATGAAACTAAAGTTTCAACTCCCTCAGGCAAAGTTGGCTTTAGATGAATTTGGCTATTTATTTTAGGTATTTTTAACATATAGCTCTTCAACGATTTTCGGTACTTATACATCTTCGGATTTCAAATGTTTGGCTTTGAGCGTTCCTGATGAAGGTAAATCCAGAAAAGCGCTTCGGACGCAATAAATTATTAAACGTGTTGTTTTATATATTTTTACATCACTGGGTCGATACCTCTGCTGGTGGACTATCAGTCCCCGAGGGTATCATCAGCTCAGTAGTCAGTGCTTCGGTACTGACATGATTAAACAAACTTTACTAAAATTGTCCGTTTATAAATTTTGAAATTATTATGAAACTAAGGTTTCAACTCCCTCAGGCAAAGTTGGCTTTAGATGAATTTGGCTATTTATTTTAGGTATTTTTAACATATAGCTCTTCAACGATTTTCGGTACTTATACATCTTCGGATTTCAAATGTTTGGCTTTGAGCGTTCCTGATGAAGGTAAATCCAGAAAAGCGCTTCGGACGCAATAAATTATTAAACGTGTTGTTTTATATATTTTTACATCACTGGGTCGATACCTCTGCTGGTGGACTATCAGTCCCCGAGGGTATCATCAGCTCAGTAGTCAGTGCTTCGGTACTGACATGATTAAACAAACTTTACTAAAATTGTCCGTTTATAAATTTTGAAATTATTATGAAACTAAGGTTTCAACTCCCTCAGGCAAAGTTGGCTTTAGATGAATTTGGCTATTTATTTTAGGTATTTTTAACATATAGCTCTTCAACGATTTTCGGTACTTATACATCTTCGGATTTCAAATGTTTGGCTTTGAGCGTTCCTGATGAAGGTAAATCCAGAAAAGCGCTTCGGACGCAATAAATTATTAAACGTGTTGTTTTATATATTTTTACATCACTGGGTCGATACCTCTGCTGGTGGACTATCAGTCCCCGAGGGTATCATCAGCTCAGTAGTCAGTGCTTCGGTACTGACATGATTAAACAAACTTTACTAAAATTGTCCGTTTATAAATTTTGAAATTATTATGAAACTAAGGTTTCAACTCCCTCAGGCAAAGTTGGCTTTAGATGAATTTGGCTATTTATTTTAGGTATTTTTAACATATAGCTCTTCAACGATTTTCGGTACTTATACATCTTCGGATTTCAAATGTTTGGCTTTGAGCGTTCCTGATGAAGGTAAATCCGGAAAAGCGCTTCGGACGCAATAAATTATTAAACGTGTTGTTTTATATATTTTTAATAAATGTTAAGACTATCTTGTTATATCGAAAACCCTGGTGAAGTAATTTTTAAGTAGCACAGAGATTTCTTTCTTTCAAATCAAATACGTTGTTTCATACACGAACGAATCGAGTAAGTTGATATTAATTATATGATAAATATTATGGATTAAATGTTTTTTGAAATTCTACAATTGTTCTTATCCCATACATAGATAACCTTAGCTGTATTTGACACAACGTTTTGCTTTACAACTTCATTCTTGTTTGACTTTCTTATTATCTTCATCTAAGTGTCACTGATGACTCTTATGTAGACGATGCGTGTATCTAGTGTATAAGCTTGGTACCTTTGACATGTTTGATAACTATTGAGATATACTGTCAACACATTTAGATAATGACATGAAAACGTTACCACCATAAAAGAGATAAGTATACATATATTTCTGATAACAATAGGACAAATCATCTCGGTTGTCCTCGTTAAAGATGCTCATGTGAGTTTAAGAAAAACATTCGCCAGTAGGGGTGCATAAATAATATACAATGACATACTGACTAAGACATAAAATAATATGGAAAAGATTTAAACAAAACTGCAGGGCATATTTTTCAATGTGATACGACATTTTTTTCATGTATCAAAGTTTTGTTCAGGCAGTACATGATACCTAAAAATATTCAAACACAGTAGATCTAGACTGAACAAGATGAAGAGCAAAATTAGTTGGGTAGAATCCTGATATTTCTAAAGGTGCAATGACTGTTCTTTTGCATAAGTCCTCATCTATTATTCAATAGCATAGTATGACCGGTCCGCTATCCCAGAAATATAAATGATACACTTGCTACATTTGTGACAATAGATCAATTGGAACATATAAATATATAAGTATGATAATTTATATTAATGTTTACCAATTAGCTACAGATATTTTATTTTTTACTGTTCATAATGATGATTATTTGTTATGTATGTACAATGTAACAGAAAAAGTTCAAATCAAAACAATATAAGAAAGATATCTTCGATTCACGTTTCATATTCGTTTTTGTTGCTTTGAGCATTTATAATAAAACAATATTTTTTTCTTAGATACAGTTCCAATGAGGTAGACTGGAACCAGGAGTACAAAAACTGATGCGAAATGAAATGAAATGTCCAAATTTGTCTATTATACAGATAAATTTCAAATTCGACATTTAATATTCTAGAAACTAGACAATGCGCTCTTCCGTTGACCATTGTTTTAACTACAGGCTACTTGTTATGCACAATCAGCACATTTATATCCACATTTTAAGGATTACCTGCAAATGATTCTGCAGACCACCATTTAATATTTACAGAGTTGGTCGTTAAGGAATATTCAAAAGTACCTCTGCTTTCAGAATAAGTTAGAATGTTCACCAATGTTAGGAGCATGACACGAACATTCAACTGAAACTGAAATTTTTAGTCATTTATTGGGAAAATCCGCTATTTATGTTTAAGATATAACGACATGTAAGACAATACTCAAATACATGTCGGTGAAATATATTGTGTATATCAATTCCAGAGTCAACGACAGCTTTATAAATATCTTTGTATGCATACCTTTAATCTTTGATTTGATGTAGAAGGATACTAACTGTTGTAAAAAATCAGTATCAGTACAACTTATAAACCTAAATGTATAATGTATCTACTATGACATTTAATAAATGTTAAGACTATCTTGTTATATCGAAAACCCTGGTGAAGTAATTTTTCTTTCTTTCAAATCAAATACGTTGTTTCATACACGAACGAATCGAGTAAGTTGATATTAATTATATGATAAATATTATGGATTAAATGTTTTTTGAAATACTACAATTGTTCTTATTGTCACTGATGACTCTTATGTAGACGATACGTGCGTCTAGTGTATAAGCCTGGTACCTTTGACATGTTTGATAACTATTGAGATATACTGTCAACACATTTAGATAATGACAAGAAAACATTACCACCATAAAAGAGATAAGTATACATATATTTCTGATAACAATAGGACAAATCATCTCGTTTGTCCTCGTTAAAGATGGACAGTGTTCATTGTAAGTACTGTGGATTCATTTATTTTCGTGGAAATTTGAATTGGTGGCTTTACCATAAACTGCATACAATCTTATAGAAAGTTTGAAATTCGATGATCATTAAAAACATTTGTTGTTTAACAGTATCAACGAAATCCACGAAAAATTGGTATCACACCAATAATAGTGAATCCACCGTACTGCCTTTATTTTAAGTCAACTAATCAGGATATGTCTTTTTAGTCGTCATTATCAGATATGCAAATATATCATTCAAATATATAAAAGAGTTATTAATTTTTTTAAATTTTTGAAGCTGATGTTGTTTTGATTGTATTTTGCCAATTTAAGTAATAAATTGTAACTCAAAACAATACAGAAATATATATCATCAATCAATTGTGCAAAGTTAGTTTACATAAGAATTCCGATAACTTGACAATATACGGAATCTTAATAAAACAAAAAAAATTATCAAAGCTGGTCCAATTGAAATAGTTCTTTTCTTTAATGTTACTCAAAAATCGCCTTAAAGAGTTCCAACATTATATATCCGCATTCTTGTAAATGCCCATTTATTAAATGTGTAGGTGTATGATTTTTTCTAAATGAGGTTATGAGGTAACGTAGTATATGGAGAAAAAAAATCAAATCTTCGAACAGATTCGAACAGATTCGAAACTGCCAACATAAGCAATTTATAAAATACTTCCAGCGAATTTTTGACAAGTCGAAAGTCTTTTATGCCATTTTTTTTATATTATTTCAAATGCCTTATTTGAACATTTAATAACAGGTTTCGATTGTATTTGTGTACAAGTAACTAGAAAAGACTGAGCAATGTGTATATTGTAAAATGTAGCTCGTTTCAGAACTGAAAATTTGATTTATTATATTTGAATGACATATGTATAATATTTAAAGGTTATAATGTTCAATATATTATTTACAATGGATTTCTCTATGTTTACACAAAGATCTTTGTATTAACATTTGTAATTATGACTTTTAGTGGTTGTTGTTTGTTGTTGTGGTTCATGAGTGCTTTTTTTTTATATATAGACTAGACCTTTGGTTTACATGTTTAAATGGTTTTACAATAGTCATTTTTGGAACCTTTATAGCTTGTTGTTTGGTGTGAACCACGGCTCCGTGTTCAAGACCGTACTTTGACCTATAATGGTTTACATTTACAAATTGTGACTTGGATGGCGAGTTGTCTCATTGGCTCTCATATCACATTTTAATATGTGTTTTTTTTTTAATAAACAGTAGTACAAAGTTAATGGCTCAATTTAGGCAATAGTAGTTTACATGAGCAACACGAAGGGTGCTACATGTGGTGCCAGTGTCCTCAGTTTTTCATACACTGAATTGTCTAATTAATCAACTTTCGAAAAATGAATATATGGAAAACAGGGACAAAAGATACCAGAGGGACAGCCAAACTCATAGATCGAAAATAAACTGACAACCCCAGGGTTTAAAATGAAAAAGACAAACAGACAAATAATAGTTCACACGACACAACATAGAACGCTAACGACTAAGCAACACGAACCCCACCAAAATCTGGGGGGATCGCAGGTGTTATGGACGAGTAAGCAAATCCTGCTTTTCAACCGACCCTTGTCAGTTTCTAGATGTAAGGGGCTATCCAAATGTTTCTATGTTTGGCGTTTGTCATGTTTAACAAATCATATTGTGTTTATCTATTCTTCTTTTAAAGATAACAGACAACTGCTGTAATATACATTAATATTCAATTTAAGCTATGAATCAAACAAACTAATTTATATATACAAGAAGGAGCATGCACTACAAATTTTGGTTGAGCATGGTTTAATGGTTTTGTTTTAGTGTGGAAGACCATAGATAATGTAAGATAGTATGGACACGAGCATGAGCCTAAAATCGAAATTTTAGGCAAAAACATTTTTCGAGGTCGTCCAAGTGTTTTTGTTTTAGCGTGTTTATTGATCGTTTGTGAACTATTTTTACCAGGTTCGCTTTTTACCTAGCTATCTCTTATTGTTTTAAACATAATAGGAAAACATAAAAATTAATTAAAACGTATTCAAAACTTTATATAGAACCAAAAACAATTTAAAACTGAGAGCCAAATAAAAAAAGTGCATACAAATACACAAGTGATCACTAGTTTCAATATCTCTTCAGCTCAAGGTTTCACATGAACAACTCATTGTTCATGTTAACTTCTTACAGATACTTGTTGACAAATAATTCCAACAATAAATGCATAGAATAAAATTCAAATATTTACAAATCAAAATAAATGTGTAAGAGGTTAACATTTGTTACATGGAGCAACACAAATAGTCAACTAGATATTTCAGATAATGGTCTTATGAAGAAAATATGTACATCACTACGTGGGTGATATTGTTTTGTACTATCTAACTTTGAGAAAACAGTATTCACTTATAACAATGTCCCTCAACTATTGAAGTAATCATACACTATTGTTTTCAAACGTCAACTACTAGAAATATTTGTTGCTACTTCTGATCTAAATGTTCAGCAGCACTGGACAACGGCACTATTACGTCTGAATATACGGTCATATTTTCTTTTCCGTGAACTACAAATCGTGACACGGATGATCCAGGAGTGAAAGAAATTTCAGCATAATTCAGTCCGTTGTTGGTCTACAAAGATGTATTTTTTATGATTATAAAGATACAAATTTTTATATTATGGATCTCTGCTAACAGTGATGCATAAAACGACCCAGGTATATTTTTAAACGACAATGTCGGTATTATTTTTCACATTATCTCACATCGATAAGAGTCCACACTGATGTAAAAGTCAAGTTTACCACTGAGTATTGAAAAAGGTTTAAAAGCAACATATTGGTATATACACATCTTTAAAAATCTCTTTTTCACGGTGAACTGAAAAAATCTGTACAAAAACAATTGATTTCGAATAAAAATAATTGAAAGATTTCCAGTGTTATATAATGGCGATAAAGAACATTATCTAAATTCCATAGTCATTCGTATGTTTCCTATTCCTTTTCCGAAAAAAAACTTTATCTTACATGTAAACCATTACCTGCGAGTTAGTAGGATCTTGCCACATACTTCCTCCAGACGATTCCATGCGGTTACCTGTTTAAGAAATTTAAATTGTTCATGTCAGCAAACAGTTAGTTTTAAATGAAATTTACAGATGAATTGTTGCCAATGAGATAATTTAGGTCTTTTTTAATTTTAAATGCAAGATATTTGTATTTTGTTGTGCTCTTACATTTCCTACTTTTGTAAATCTTAAAATTTGGTCACAGGCTTACCTATTTACAGGGTGTTTCAGAAACACGTGACGTACACACGGATGTTAAATGTATTTGCTTTTCAAAAGTAAAGTAACAAACATAACAAACATCAAGGAAAACTGAAAGATGAAAGTCCCTTATAAAATGGCTCAAAAGCTCAAACACATCAGAGGAATGGAAAACAATTGACATACTTCTGACTCATATCTTCATGTTCCTAAACATGGTTTTAAAGTATTTTTTTCTTTTTAAGGGGACTTCTATAACTCACTCCTGTGGTATGGGTTTTGCACATTGCTCAAGTTGGTGTTAACTTTTTTGGCATTTGGTCTCTGGTGGAAAGTTGTCATAATGGCAATTATACCACATATTAATTATATTCGTATTTTTATATAATAAATTCATCTCATCATTGTAAATATTTCTTCCATTGTAAGATTTCCTCAATTTATAATGTTTTTTGGATAATAATCTAATTCACATTTAATCCTTGTTTAATTTTTTAGCCATGTCAATCATATTGATTTGTAGGTGGGTAATGGAGCATCCATGTATTTAAAAAAAAATAAAAAGAGATACCCGAATGATAATTTTGACAAAATTAGCTCATTAGTTTCAGAGGAGTACCAGGTGAACTAAACATATGGCCATTTTTATCATTTAAAAAGATTTCACGGGAGCGAAATTTGAAACTCAATAACTGTACTACAAAACAAAAAATTTAATGTAAAACGTGTGACCGTTTTTATTCTGCAAGGACGAAAGTGATTATTTTTTGTTTCCTCTGAGGTTTCTTCTATCTGACTTTCAACTTTTAAAACGTCCAAAATGTGCATTGTATCATGTTTTATCTACTGGATCTTCCATCACTGTATTAGATACATAAACTGTATAAGTATCCTTACAAACAACGGTATATTGCTGGGTCTCCCAAGTGCTCCACGAAACCTCTTTCTTAATTATTAACATCTATTTTATCAGCAATCAAAGACGGGCTTCAAAGTTATTGTGAAACTGCCAATTCTAGAGGTGGCGTGAATCAGATGTGGATACTTAAAAAATCCAAAGATCTTTTAGAGTACGTAAAATCTAACTCTCTTTCATCTTGTAATAGAATTAAAACATTTGACTTTTCTAGACTTTACACAAATATTCCACATTCAAAACTAAAAGACAAATTGAAAGAGTTGGTATTGCTTTGTTTCATAAAAAAGAATAGGCAACGAAGGTACAAGTATCTTGTCTTGATAGGAAGGGATCCTACATTGTAAAGGATCACTCTGTGTCAAACAAAAAATTATCTGTAACTGACATTTTCAGGATGCTTGATTTCTTGAGTGACAACATATTTATAACGTTCGGAGGACGTGTTTTTCAACAGACAATGGACATTCCAATGGGAAAGAATTGTGTCCCTCTTCTTGCCGACTTGTTTCTTTATTATTATGAGGCTGACTGCTTGCAGGAACGTCTTAGGAAGAAATATAAGAAGTTAGCAATATCCTTTAACTCTACTTTCCGCTATATAGATGATGTTCTTTCACTAAATAATTCAAATATTGATGACTATGTTGAACGCATCTATCCCATTGAACTAAAGATAACAGATACAACAGATTCACTTAAATCGGCCTCATATCTTGACTTACATCTAGAAATTGACAATGAGGGTCGGTTGAAAACAAAACTTTACGACAAAAGATATGATTTCAGCTTTCCAATTGTGAACTTTCCATTTCTAAATAGCAACATTCCAGCAGCACCTGCATACGGTGTATATATCTCTCAATTAATACGATATTCCCGTGCTTGCATTTCCTATCATTATTTTCTTGATAGAGGGTTGTTGCTCCTAATGAAGCTACTAAATCAAGAGTTCCAAATTGTGAAGTTGAAATCACCACTTTCTAAATTTTACGGACGCCATCACGAGTTTGTTGACCGGTATGGAATAACCGTTTCACAAATGATATCGGATGTGTTCCTTACGTCGTAACTAAAATCCCCTTCCCTGTCATGAATGTGACCTATCGAATTAGACTCTTTACCGGAGTTGTTATCTCTTAAGCAACACGACGGGTGCCACAAGTGGAGAAGGATCTGCTTATCCTTCCGGAGTACCTGAGATCACCCCTAGTTTTTAGTTGGGTTCGTGTTGTTTATTCTTTAATTTAACAAGTTTATCTGGCTACAATAATTTACTTGTTACTAACCTAGT
This sequence comes from Mytilus galloprovincialis, assembly GCA_037788925.1. NCBI lineage: Eukaryota > Metazoa > Mollusca > Bivalvia > Mytilida > Mytilidae > Mytilus > Mytilus galloprovincialis. The sequence continues at coordinate 38,965,436 of CM075343.1, read as the reverse complement.
TCGCCAACTGCTAAGTTACTTTGGTGATACACTCTATCGTCAGCAATATCATCTCGTGACTGGTACAGTTGATTTTCGCCAGCTATATCATCTTTACAAATGAAACAAAATAATGATTTGCTAAACAATTAATTTTTACTGGTCAATGTACTAAAATTAAGGTTATAAATCTAAGAGCATGAAGAATAATTTATGTCCTGGTGATTGAGTTATATGTTTGTGGTGAGCACAGAATATGAAAATTTATTCTGAAACAAGAATGTGTCCCCAGTACACGGATGCCCCATCCGCACTATCATTTTCTATGTACAGTTGACCGTAAAAATAGGATAAAATCTCTTATTTGGAACATATCATAGGGAACAGGTTTACTAAGTTTCAAGTGATTGGACTTCAACCATCAAAATACTACATCGATCAAAAACTTTACACCCTGAAGTGGGATGAACGGACGGACGAACGAATCGACGCACAGACCAGAAAACATTATAAGGGCATACAATGCGTCTCTCTTTAGATGAATTGGATAGATTAAATTTTGTTTCTCTTCATATGCATGATGTACAGCTATACACATTCAATAGAGAATAGAAATGGAAAATGTGTCAAAGAGACGTCAACCCGACCAAAGAGAGAAATTATAACAAGGCCAAAAATTAGTTTTCAATACAACGGACAAATCGACCACCCCAAGGCGGACCTTAACCGGTCCTTAAACACAAACATTGACAAATGTGTAGTGGTTCTGTTAAAATGGACGTCACACTAAAATCCGAAACATATAATTAAATAGAACTAAAAAACACATACTGACGTTGGACAGAAACAAAATTAGGAATTAAACATGTTTTTTTTAGATTTCAACCATTCACCTAAACATCTAGCTAATGTAAAATAAACCTTATTAGTTAGGCTCGGTTTACGTGGACGTATATGTTACATAATTACCTAAGCAAAATGACAATTGTACATCAAGTAACAAAGGACTTCAAGCAGTCACTGACATACCAGATTCAGACCTTAATTAAACTGATTAAAAGAGTGTGTTTTAATCATATGAAAGTCAAACACAATCCCTCTAGTTTAAGGTAAAGTATTATATCATGAAATATATGATAAGAACAGCACATGCATCATGCCAACGACTGGTGTAAGAATAAATGTTTTTATTTCTGATGCAATGACCCTATGTGTGAATCAAGATTCATTTTAAAAATTGCCAACGTTAATGACTTGATTACAGTATAGTTAATATATCCCTTTTGAATAATTAAGTTTAAAGATTTGCTTAGCGTTTATTGTGAAATAGCTGCAAATATAAGATGTCTGCATCTAGATGTATATTTACGAATAATGTACTGTTCATATAGTTTTAATAAATGTTTTGACTAGTTTGTGATATCAAAAATCTGTAATGTTATATTTTACAGTTGTACACAGATTTCTTTCATCAAAATCAAATACGATGGAAACAAACATAGGAGACATATCAAAACCAAAACAATTGTGACAAAGGAATTTCAGCATGTGTTAGTCCTTTTTTATATTTTGGTTCAGTTGTATATGTTTCGGAGTTTAGTGCAGCAACCATTTCGCTTAAATTGGACACATTATTGTCATAGGGCTAGCTGACGCCCGTCTCTGTGTTTGGCTTTTTTTGTTTGCTCCATTTAAGACTCATTAATAGCCGTATTTATATTTATTGAATAATACATTGACTGTAACGTTTTAACCGCAGATGTTATAATATGTTATTTGAATGACTCAAAGATTTAAATGCTTAATTTAGGCCGTTAATTTTCTCGTTTGAATTGTTTTCCATTGTCATTTCGGGGCCTTTTATAGATGACTATGCGGTACGGGCTTTGCTCATTGTTGACGGCCGTACGATGACCTATAGTTGTTAATTTCTGAGTTATTTTGGTCTATGTGGCGAGTTGTCTCATTGGCAATCATACCACATATTCTTTTTTTATATTTACTGTGTTATAAAGTATGAATCATCGCTTGAAGTAAAGAGCAATACATGTTACATGTTTTACTACAGAAAACGTTAAAAAGGTAAAACAAAGAGAATTGTGATAAAAGACTAGATTATTGAAAATTGAAGAAATGTTAATTGAGGATTATATAATACGCATCAATTCACCTCTGTCATCGTTGTTTTCCACATCATTGTCACTGTATTAAAACATTTCTTTTTATTAAATATTGTTTTTTTTTTCTTCTATGAAACATGATTACCTAAATACAAAATCAAACGTCTGGCGGCGATAGTCGTTTTGCTTTTCACGCCATAATATACATGCGGGATATTCTCGTTGCATTGAAGACCCATCGGTGGCCTTCGGCTGTTGTCTGTTCTATGGTCGGGTTGTTGTCTCTTTGACACATTCCCAATTTCCATTCTCAAGTTTATGCTATATAAAGGTTATCTCATAACAGCGCAGATTTAAACATTCTAATTGATTCGTCCGGGAAAGTATATAGTCCGTTAACAGATACAAGCATTGAATATTTTACTTTTTCTGGGACTTAATTTATATGTTCAGTAGAATATGGTCTATTAAAGTTTAATATGTTGTAACGTTTACAAATACATCTTGTAATTAACAACAAAATGTAACTATTACTTGTATAATTGTTTAAAAACGTATTGATGGACACAACTAACCAATCCTCTAAATATATAATTCCGCTTTATACAACAAGTTGGGATTTTCAAACAAAATCACTCTTGAATTCAATAATCTTAAATAATAATCCCATAATTCTAGATAATTCATCTAAAGAAACCCTTGTTTATTTTGGATCTTCATATTCATTTTGGACACATTTTCTACAATAATACTTTTCAAGGGAATGGTTCGTGTTTTCGTTCTCCGAAGTGCTGTTTTAACATATAACTTAAGAGTATATTAAATAATATGAACAACAGTTGCAAAACTATGTGAACATTTCAATCCTGGTATCTAAGATGAATTTATTAACGGGGTCCGTTTTCAACCAGCAGAAAACAAATTATTTTGAATTGAGAAACTATATCCATTTTTTATTAGTACTTAACTATATGTGTTTGCTAAATTTCAAAAATATAAAATATTAAAAGAGTTTGTTAATTTCCACTCCTAAACTATCAAAAATCGTTTCTTCATATCCAAAATTATGTCAGATACAAACTTTAAAAATTTACCTTGTATTTTGTGGTCTTTTCTTTAGTTTGTCTACAAAGTAAAATATCATTTGAATGCATTTATTAAAAAAGGAAAATACAAAATTAGAACGTTTCTAAATAACTTCGAAAGTGTTTTTGTTATCAGGGAGATATGAAACATGGACATATGCTTTATTGCTTCTTTGTTTATAATTGCAAAATTGTGGTATAATTTTTTTAATGCCATCCGTATCGTTATTGATAAAGCAAACTTGTATAGCTCTATTCTAATCGCTCTCATATTCGCGTATTTATTGTAACAATCGTTTTTACTCTGCGCATCTAGAACTCCTTAAAAAATCCGACTAAAGAAAATGTTGCATCTAACAATTGCTTAATCAAATGTTCAATATTTCATTACACGTACGTACAGAAATTAACACTCGACGCAACTTAAGGGAATAAATCGTGAATTTATGTATACGTTTAATAAAAGTCCGACAGCAACAACCAGCGACCAGCACATTTCTGTTTTTAAAACATAATTTTGAAATAAAAAAAAATCTTGAATAGGCAAAATGAACACTCGGTAGATGTATTTTTTCTTATAACTAGCTTAAATAATCAATTACGCATAACATTGTTACTGACTCATCAATCTACCAACAGCCGAATGTTAATTTAATGAAATTGTTGTACTGCTTCATCTCAAAAACTGTACATACCTTTTGCAAGAAACATTATGATTCCAGATAAAACGCAAACAACTGTAATAACACTTATGCTGACAATAACTGAAATGTTTGTAATTCTTGTGTTCACCTGACAACCTATAGGTAAGATAAATGATATATTGAGAATGGAAACAGGAAATGTGTCGACGGAACAAACAACCCGATCAAGGGCAGACAATTTGTCTTCAACACAGAAGGAAAATCCCGAAACAGAGGCATACATCGTCCCTTAACATATATGTGTACCTGTGCACTGAAAATTGACGTCACGCTAGAATCCAAAACAAACAAAATTAACTAAAACAAAACAAAACATACAAGCCAAACGAAGGCTCTCAATTTGGAACGGACGCACAAATGCACTTTAAGTCAATGTAGACAAGCAACACTCGACAATACGCATAATAAAACTCAGTTTCAAACGAGGTCCGATTCTGATGCTAGAATGTGTAACAAAATAAACTAAAAAGATAAGAGCGAAATACAGATTAACAAAGAACTAATAGCAGTTACTGACATGCCGGTTCCAGAGCTCAAACACATTAATTGAAAGATTATGTCTTTTACCAGTTGTTAAATAGAAAAAAAAAGGTAACCTTACATATATTTTTGTTGTAATAACCACTTGCCAAATAGTAGGTAATGAAGTCAACTAAGTACGAGTTATAAAATAATATTTTTTGATTAATTTGTATTTTTATAAAATGATTGAGTTCATAATTTGAATATAAAAGAAATATTTTAAACATAAAAACGAAATATTCCACGAGAGTAAAAAGACTAATATACATACACAAGACTTTGATGTAAATAGACTGATTAACGTTTCCGACCTCATTTTTAGCTACACATGTGTAGTTCCCTTCATGCTTTCGTTTGAGATTTTCAATATTCAAAAGAGCACTACTGTGTTGTTTTACGAGGTCAAGTTCTTGTTTAATCTGTTGACCATCTGTTTTCCAGAAGATTTCGGTTGTGATTGGATTGCTCTCTGCTAAACACGTTAAACTGAAGTCTGTTCCTTCATACACTGTTAGGTATTGCTCAATCCTATCAAATCGTAATGTAGGTCGATCTACATAAAAATATCAATATTAATGCCTTTCAAATAGTTACTAAACATGCTTAACTTGTGGTAGTAAAGTTGTGTATACTGATTTTCTTAAAGCACCTACTGAAATAAAACCATGTCGTCCTTATCCTCTTATATTGGTGGTTGTATTTGATCAAAAAGCATTGTACATCTGATTGATGGTAAAATTGAAGAATATCTTCGATATTCGTCTGGTGACATATCGATTTGGATTACTGATGCAAAACATTTGTCACAGATAACCACAGGTTTATCTTAATTGCCGAAGTATCTAATACTTTATTCTAAATCAAATCTTACATATCAGCAGGTGTTTTAATAGGAACAAAATGGAGGCAAGCAGTAACATGGTGTAGAATTGCTCATTTGGAATTGCCTTATTCGGTTCAAGCTTATATTTTTTTTTCATTTCTTTCAATGTATTTGTTTTTACTCAAAATGGTAATGTTTTTTAATTGTTCCGTTTACTTAAATTTCTGTCAAATAAAATTTCAAAGATATTATTGTCTATATTGAATTTTCATTTCATCTATAACGACTTACATTTAATGTCAAGAACGATCATTTCCTTTAACGGGCGGTCTAACAGCACACTGTCAACAACACATTTGAAAATATTTCTATTATGTGTATTGTTAGGTACAAGTGGATGAATTATCGCGTCGTTTTCACTTTCTTCAACGATTTCTTCATCATGGTACATTATAATTTTTATCTTTGTCTCATTTTCAGGTAACTCTGTTCTGACAAGACAGGTTATATTCATCTGGTCACCTGTTGTTCCAGTCAAAGTTCCATTATCTGCGTTAGTTGACAAATTGATCGGTGGTGCTATTATAGTAAAAAAAGATATTTATAAAATCTTCATAAAACATGTTAAGGTTATTTATCAAGCTTTCGTTTAAAATGATGAGGATTCATTTGAAAAATGATTCCGCATCAGGCAGTTTAAAAAATGTATGTTTATCACAGTAAGTAAAAAATGACCTAAAAGATACACATTTACAAGTTATAAAAGTGCAGTAACAATATTATACAATTACTGTCTTTTGATGAGGTAAATATGTAGTTTTATTGACTTTTGAAAAACTGATATTCGCTAAGGGAAACGGCCGAAGTTAATATCAGTTTTTCAAAAGTCAATTAAACCACATATTTACCGAGGCAAAAACAGTAACTGTTTTATTCCATATTCCGAGAGAAATGTATGTAATTGAAATTATTTACAAAAACCAATTGTACATCAAACGTTTGTTTATCAAAGTTATGCATGAAAAAGCACGCGACGTTTTGCACGGTGAATATACTTTTTCTGCAGGTGAATATGCTTATCTATTTAACATCCCATTCATATAGAAAAACCTACTAAAATTTTATGAATATGGAATAATCAAAAATATTCATAACACAAGTTATTTACTTTCAAGTGTAAAAATATTTATGTTTCTACAATATCAAATTATTTAGAACCATGTCTTGTATTGCATGACTTCTTTTTACTACTGGTACTTTAAAAACTTGACTATATTGAACTAGAACTAGTAATGTCATGAAGTAAAGGTTATTGCAATGAGAGTTAAATTTTGTCATAATGAGATTAGATCCAAATCTCGTAAAATATGTTGGGAAAGACAAATCGAGTACAGTCCGTCCGTCGTCGTTAACTTTTACAAAAATCTTCTCCTCTGAAATTACTGGGCCAAATTTTACCAAACTTGGCCAGAATCATCATTGGGGTATCTAGTGATTTAAAAATGTGTCCGGTGACCAAGATGGCCGCCATGGCTAAAAATATAACATAGGGGTTAAATGTAGATTTTGGCTTATAACTCTGAAACCAAAGTATTTAGAGCACATCTGACGGGTGTTTAATTGTTTATCAAGTCAATATCTATCTGCCCTGAAATTTTCAGATGAATCGGACAACCAGTTGTTGGGTTGCCGCCACAGAATAAGTGATTTTAAGGAAATTTTGCCGTTTTTGGTTATTATCTTGAATATTATTATAGATAGAGTAAGTCAACATGACCACAATGGTCAGTTGACCCCTAAAGGAGTTACATGTATTGCCTTTTATTGTCAACTTTTAACAATTTTCATTAATTTGGTGATTTTTTGGTAAATTTTTATTTTCCTCTGTATCTAAAGGGCCAAGTCTATATAGATAGAGAAAATTGTAAGTAGCAAGAATGTTCAGTAAAGTAAGATCTACAAACACAGCACCATTACCAAAACACAATTTTGACATTTGATATGCACATAGACCAAGGTGAGCGACACAGGCTCTTTAGAGCCTCTAGTTATGGTTTCAGAGGAGATATAAATACAAAAAGACAAACAATGTTTGGGAGATAATTCCTATGAACAAAAGTATTCGGTAAAGCAGGGTCAATTTCAAATACGCATAATCTCTGCAAGATCATATACAAAACATCTATGTCACATCCTGAGAAACAAAATTTACACACAAGAAATAAAATTGTGGAAAGAAGCAAAAAAAAAATAATCAACACAAAACCAACAGATCTTACCACAGAAAAGTGGAAAGACAAAAATAAACTCTGAAGGTAGGTTTTACCCTTGATATCCTATGAGAATATGCATTCTTTCGTGAAATTGTACATCCAACTGTTATATGACACGTGGAAATTCCTATTTCAAATTAGTATTGTTGTTTCCTTAACTTTAAGTTCTCAACATGCTCCTTTTTAATTAGTACGTGCACATTTCCAATGATCGTTAAACACTATTTTTCTATGAAATTAAACATTTGAATGAAAATAATGCTAGCAACAATAAATCGATAAATAAGTGACACTGTTGAGTTCTAAAAAAGGTAAATAGTTTTCAGTAAACATATCATAGATACCCAGATTTAAATTTTGTATACTCGACGCACGTTTCATCTACAAAAACTACAAAAACTACTAGTATTCGGTGACGCTCCAGTTACGAAAATTATTTAAAAAGTAAAACAAATCAAAATAAAGTTCGAAGCTGAAGAGCATTGAGGACCTTGATCTGCTAAAAAAATTGACAAAAGATGTTCAGGTAATATATTCCTTAGTTAGCAAATTTTTCGCATTTCTACAATGTACTTGTCAAAGTCAGAAACATGATTTTTCATTTGGAATTTTTATGAATTATTATATTACTGTTTTTTTTTTTTTTTTGTAATTTGTTTATTTTTGACATAAAGACAGAAAACAATCAAGCAGGATTACACACGTGTACAGTTTCAAGTATGGTCTTAAAGATATTATTATTATATGACAACTCTAAATAGAAAGACATACAACAAAATATAACTATAATTTTCGTATCAGTTATAAAATATTTAAATCACCAAGGACAGATTGTAATGGCAACCATTTTTTATCTATATATTCTTTTGTGTAGGCGATAAGAAATTTACTGTTTGTTGTTCTATTCTTATACAGTATTTTAAATATGCAATACTACTTTTCACAGAAGGTTTTTCTCCTGAGTTTTTACAGCTATAAATATAAAATTTTAAAATCAACATTATACCAAAAATAACATCTTTTGCCTCTATATGTTTAAGGCTAAATCCACATTTTAATTATAAATCTTGAAGTGCTATCCAAATATTTTTCCTTTATATATATTCCCAAAAAATATCCAATAATAGTTATCAAAAGTACCAGGATTATAATTTAGTACGCCAGACGCGCGTTTCGTCTACATAAGACTCATCAGTGACGCTCATATCAAAATATTTATATAGCCAAACAAGTACAAAGTTGAAGAGCATTGAGGATCCAAAATTCCAAAAAGTTGTGCCAAATACGGCTAAGGTAATCTATGCCTGGGATAAGAAAATCCTTAGTTTTACGAATAATTCAAAGTTTTATAAACAGAAAATTTATAAAAATGACCACATTATTGATATTCATGTCAACACCGAAGTGTTGACTACTGGGCTGGTGATACCCTCGGGGACGAAACGTCCACCAGCAGTGGCATCGACCCAGTGGTGTAAATAGTTATCAAAAGTACCAGGATTATAATTTAGTACGCCAGACGCGCGTTTCGTCTACATAAGACTCATCAGTGACGCTCATATCAAAATATTTATATAGCCAAACAAGTACAAAGTTGAAGAGCATTGAGGATCCAGAATTCCAAAAAGTTGTGCCAAATACGGCTAAGGTAATCTATGCAATAAGCTTTCTTTGGTTTCAGTGCAAAAAGTGTACATTTCTGTTTCTATTAAACCACATTTATAAAGAAAAGGGTTTGTTTATACAATTCTATGTAATAACTTGAATTGAAAATTTTGAAGTTTAGGGTTTTTTGTTGCTTGAAATGCCATCGAATAGATTTTGCCCCATTCATCAATCTTAACACATAAATCATCAGACCATTTATTTTGAGATCTTAAAGGATTTTCTTTAATTTTTTCTAGAAATAATTGATAAAAATATTTACATGGTTTCTTATCATTTTTGAGTTTTTCTACAATATCATTTTCAATAATATCTAATCTACCATGATCTGAAATTGTTTTCTTCCAGATATCTGGGATTGCACTAACAAGACCATAATATTCAACAAAATTGGTTTTAACTGCATACTGAGTTTTAAGCTGCTCAAATGTCAATATGTTTTTCCCTTCTGAGATTAGATCATTTAATAAAAAAAATATACCATCATTATAATAATTTTCAAAAATAAATGGCTTTCCACATCTTTTAATGTTAATATTCAGCCAAATGGGTTGACTCAGGATATTAATGGGATTGTTTTCATCTTTCCCCTTTTCTGGCTTCAATTTAGCCAGATTTAGAAAAATGTCCCTCTAAAATGGATTTAACTTTTTTGCAATTTTTTCCAGACCCTCTTTTGTCAGGTACAATATTTTATCCCATATTTTTCTATATAACTCAATAATAGAATTTTCCAGGGAGAAATATTCAAAGGATCTAGCAATTTATAAAGCCATGACATTTTAAGGGACATACAAAAACTTTCTATCTGTGGGAACTTTAAACCTCCCTCATCATAATTATTAATAATAACTTTCCTTTTTATTTTGTCTGGTTTTCCATCCCATAAAAATTTAATGAAAATTCCTTGTATTTCTTGTATAACCTGAACTGGTGGATTTGGAAGGACTGTCAGAACCTGTACCAAAAGTGGGAGAGCCAACGTTTTGATAACAATGGTTTTGCCAATATATGTCAAGTTTCTGTATGACCATAAATTGAGAAGGCTTTTCATGCTTTTATTTTTTTCTGTATAGTATATACTACTGTTAACAACATTAAAAAAATGAGTATTTTTTTTCTTTATAATGCTGTGTTGATGACTTTATTGTGAAATTTTCAATTAAAGTTGTTGGAAACTCCCTTTTTATTTTTTTTCGTTTTGTTACTAAATGTTTATTTCCATGCATGTATATCTTTAAATTGTTGATATTCTATGCATTCATTTTATTTTCAAGTGACATTGTCTCTTAAAATTGAGAATGAAAATCGGGAATGTGTCAAAGAGACAACAATCCGACCATAGAGCAGACAAAAGCAAAAGGTCACCATCAGGTCTTAAATGCAGCGAGAAATTCTCGCACCAAGAGGCGTCCTTCAGTTGGCCCCTAAACAAATATATATACTAGTTCAGTGATAATGATCGCCATACTAAACTCCAAATTGTAAACAAGAAACTAAAAGTTAAAATAATACAAGACTATCAAAGGCCAGAGGCTCCTGACTTAGGACAGGCGCAAAAATGCGGCGGGGTTAACATTTTTATGAGATCTCAACCCTCCTCCTATACCTCTAGAAAATGTGGAAAAGTAAACGCATAACAATACGCACATTAAAATTCAGTTCAAGAGACGTCCGAGTCTGATGTCAGAAGATGTAACAAAAGAAAATAAACAAAATGACAATAATACATAATTAACATCAGACTACTAGCAGTTAACTGACATGCCAGCTCCAGACTTCAATTAAACTGATTGAAAGATTATGTCTTCATCATAGCCTATTTCTGTATTTGTATTTTTTTTTATAAAGTATATCAATCTAAATTTTTATTTTACTTTATTAATCTAGAGTGCACACACTGAATATCTCACCTTCTTGGATTGATTTTATGTTGAAAGTCCTTAAGATAAAGCGTTACTACAAATATCACATGAACTAACATGATCTATGGAAATGAGGACAAGGAGAGATAAACCAAACGACAAATAAATGTAAACACCTTACTCATGTTACTATTATGTTATACAACAAACAAATATAGATGACTTATTGTTCAAGAAAGCTTAACATTGACCAAATTACCTTGAAAATGATGTCAATGTCATATGAACCATGTCAAATAGACATGTACACCTTAGAAATAGTATATGCATTAAACAGGGTTTCCCCTGGGTCAATTATTTTTTTCGCCACCTCTTTCGCCAAAACAATATATTTTTCGCCACTTTATTATTTTTTTCGCCAAGTAACATAAATATATTTTTAGTTTAAAATTTATCTTTTTTTTCTACCCCCCCCCCCCTTTTCCATTTTCCTTCCCTTAAATAAGATGATTTCGCCCTTATGTACTAAGAAGTTGTTTTTACAACAAAACAAAAGTTTTTATCACATGAAATTGATCCCTCATTTTATGTGTAGTCATTACATTGAAGGGTTACTCTCATTCGAGGGGTTGTTCCCAACCTTTTGGATATATTTCTTCATATTAAACGACAGTTTTCTTTTCTTGACCATCATAAATGAAAAAGTTGAGACGTAAAACTATGCTTGAAACCGTGACGTGTGTCACTCAAACGACTTTAAAGTAGTCTCCCTAATCAATTACCTATATTAAGTAAATGGATAATTAAAGTTCTAAATCGGAGATTTTTTTCTTGGTTTTGAACATTTTTCGTCACAACAGCTTTCTTTTTTAAACTATTTTCAAAAGGAGAGGAGACGTCAAAAATTTGCTTCAAACACGTGCGTCACAAAGTGGTAAATAAATTATGTATGTGACATTTAGTGGAAGCCATTTAACCATATCATGTTGTCAAACAAGTCAATCAACACCTTTATTAATTAGTCCTTTGTTGTCGATAGCTATAAAATGCAATCAGCTGATTATTGATTTTCTGTCCAAATCTTAATGAGGTCAAGGTAAATTCCGAGTATAGTCTGATCCGGTAAAGTCCGAGAAACTCGAAAAAAAGTAAATAAACAAGATGGAGGAAAACAAATGTTATATATATTTCTTTCGCCAAATTCTTTCGCAAATGACGAATTTTTATCGCCACAATTATTATTTTTTCGCAAATTGCGAAAATGGCGACCGCCAGCGGAAACCCTGCATTAAATCTAGTGTATCTGATGCTTAATATAGTAAAGAAACAAAATTAACCATGAAAACTTAACATTAACTTTAACCATCAAACCCTCAAAAGGAAGTCCAGGTCAGATAACACCTACCAGACACACGTATACACCTTCCAATCCTTCGATAAATTAAACATAGTTAGCCCATTGCTTTATATTGTTTAGGAAAAACAGACCAACACACAAAAACTCAACACTCAGCAAACGAACCGTAAAAATGGGGTCAAGGTTAAATAGAACCTACAAGACTGACATGTACATCATAGTATATGTTAATACACCAAATATAGTTGACCTTTTCCATAAAGTATTAAAAAAAGGGTCAAATCACAAAAACACAAACTTTGATTCAGTTTGACATGTTCACCTCGCAGTCATTGCATACACCAAATATGGTATACCTATTATTATTGTATCTAATAATCGGACTTGAACACAAAAACCCAACCTTGTTCACTGATCCATGAAATGAGGTCGAGGTCGAGTAGATACTGCCTGACGGTCATGAAGACCTTGCAAGGTACGTAAAAACTAAATATAGTTGTCCTTTTACTTATAATATGAAAGAAATTAACATTGAAAAAAACATAATTTTTTTTTCAAGTAGTCACTGAACCATGACATAAGGACAATGAACATATGACTGACGGAAATCATAGAGCATATATTATATAAATAATGAAGCATCCAGGTCTTCCACCTTCTAAAGTATATGTTTTTAAGAACTTAACTAATGCCTCCGCCCTCGACAGATCACTTTCTTTTTCGAGCTTTCTGCGACTAAAGTTGTAGGCTCTAAGAAAACGTAATCTGAAACTGCTTTACTTTATTCAACATTATGACTCCATAAAAATGCCAAACATAATCACTAATTTCAGTGTCCCTTTTTTATAAGTGTAGCTTGCTGTTCCATTTGAGCTAAGGCTCTGTGTTGAAGACAGTACTTTGACCTATAATAGTTTACTTTTACATATTGTGACTCTGATGGAGAGTTGTCTCATTGGCACCCATACCACATATTCTTATATCTATCGAAAGAAATTATGCAAAACTTCAATAAATCTGGTTATGTTATTGTTCAGGCCTCGATCCTGAAGACTTAACATATGGCATGTAAACTTTATAATTTTTTTATCATTGTGTATGACTGTTGGTAACATGATTCTACAAATTAAAAGAACAAACATTCTCCACGTTAACAATAATGAATTTGATTCAAAGATTTATTCTTGAAAAAATATAATCGTTCATATTTTCCATTTTAACTTGCTCCATATTTTTAGAAGTTGTCTAACATTAGGTATCAAACCTTTCAAACAAACTGGAAAAATTGCATACCTTCGATTTTCAACAAAAATCTTAACTCAGAAATAGTGATCCCTCTTTGTGCATGACATTTGTAATATCCTTCCTCTCTTTTTGTCAGGTTAATTATTTTAAGGTTATATTCACCAACACTGATATTTCCTACAACCATTAAGTTCTTTGCATTTGGCAACTGTTGTACAATTTTATCTCTATCTGCATATGGAGTATTTTTGTTCACAAAAGATGACTTTGATGACGGCCCGTCCCAGGAAGTTTCGTCTGTAGTATTCAAACACGTCAGAACTACTGAATCACCATATTTGGCATATACATGTTTAATTTGTTTTGAATCATATTTGCTACCTCCTACAATGAGTTTTGTAGATTTTATGATTAATCTTGTTTATGTCTGTATATTTCGTATGATACACCAGCATTACGAAATCTAAAAATGTTTTTGAAATGAATAACAATTAACAAATTCTGAAATATTGTTTTAAGATATTTTCTATGTTTCATTTAGGCAACCATTCTATTGTTAAGAATAGAAAAATGATATTAGTATATGCAAAGATTTCAAATCCTAATATACAGTAGTCTATTCTATTACAAATTGCTTTATGATGCCAACATTCTTCGCCTCAATCTTTAATATGTTTTATACAATCATTTTTTCTGGAATTGTTTGTGTAAATTGGTGAAAACAATTATGAAATGTTGAGTTTTTATAACCATTATATGTATTCGACAAAATGCGTTGTCGTTTCTTTTGGTAGGAATCTATCTTTAAAGTTAATATCGTTATTTTTTTGTCGACTAAAAGAAACTTAATTATCTTTATTCATATTTTAATTTGTAATTGCCGCAGTGTCAAAGGAAAATTACACTTAGTAGTTTTTGTGAATCTACTGTTACATGATTAGCATACCTTTCTTCGTCCATATAGCAATAACCATCCAAATCATTCTTAAACAACTGTAATCCATTCTTTATATCTAACATGTATGGATCTCTATTTTAGCTACAATAACATCACTATTTACAAACCAAATCACAGAGTTCATATTTTTAAAGGCCATTTATCTTCGATTTTGAAAAAATACTATTCGTTTTGTTTCTAGCATTACGGAATTATGAAATAATAGTTTGTTATGAGCAGTTCGTTGTGCCAAATTGTCGAGAAACAGCTCTAAAACATCGCTTATGTATTATTGACTTTTAAGTCAATAATGTAACCTCACTGAATCCAATTCTTGTAACCGTTATTTCAACGGCTTAGCTGCAGATGGGGAACACATGTACTAGCCTTGTTCAGCTGTTAAATAGTTAACAAAAGAACATATATATGTTTGTTTGAGCCGAATGTGAAATAGTCAAAGCGATTAGAATACTATAACTTTACATAATAATTTATACGAGTGTGTTGCTACTTTGAATGAAGTTATTTGATAAAACTATAAGTTTTTATTGTGGACAATTCAAAATTCATCTTCGTAGCTAAATACAAACTTCACCTCCAATTATGATATACATTTCAAAACTTATTTGGTATTCAAGAGCTTTAAGCTCCTACTCAGACTTTGTAAAACCCCATCAGTATCTGAACAGAAAGTTGATGAACATGGGGTATGTAAAAGAACGTCTCGTCCTTTTTCTGAAGAAAGGCTAATCGGAGGGTACTAAGACCTTGTTGATAAGTATCTCTTGTAAACTTCACAAATAATAAATGATATTCTTGAAGTATATATTATACGTACTGACATTGTTTTTCATCTTAGTAAAATGTTTAAGTGTTCTTTTATTTGTTCTGATTTGTATTACTTTTACTGTTCATTCTGTTTTTCGTGATCATCATTTGACGTGACTCTGTCATTGTGGTGTTTGTATTGTCTTTCATGTTTCATTGTTTGCCTATATGCTTTATCCGTGTGACTTTTTGTGTTTCTATGATACATATGACGTGGCTCTGCACTTAAAGGTCCCGCCATTGAGTTATTGTTCTATCATAATTTTTGTATTCTTGTCTTTCATATTCGCTTATGTTTTGTCTATAATCACATTTGTGTTTCTTTGGTACGTCATGACTTGGCTATTTTTTTAATTTGGATTGTTTTTGGAGAAATACACAATAAGCATATAGAAAAACGTCAAGAAGGTTAAATTCTAATTTGCATTCTGCAAATATACCTTAAAGAACTATAGACTAAATATTTTCATACTTTGAACGACAAAATTGTTTTATATCAATGCCTGGTTGACGTCTACATTCTGACGTCAAACGAGCGATTCCACGTCAGAGTTAATGTTAATCTAACCATTCGGTCCCAGTACTTACAATCTGTCAATCATTTATTGGTGGATACATAAATTTAAATACAAAAATCAGAAAGCAATGGATGAAGTTGTTAAATTTGATATATGCCTTTTGTGCTTCTTTGTTAAATATCTGTTTGATTTTATTGTGATACTGATTATAACATGATTTTGACTGCTTTACTATCAATTTTGACTTCTAGACCCATTTTGTCTGTTTGATTTGTTCACGCATCGTTGTCAACATAATGGAATTTGAGGCGACTATCGTACAAGTGTGAGGTTTAGCGCTATTAAACAAGGTTCAATTCACCATTTTCTACATAAGAAAATTATTGTACCAAGTCAGGAACATAACAGTTGTTCTCCATTCGTTTGGTGCGTTTGAGCTTTTAAATTTGCCATTTAATTAGACTTTTATCCAGGTATGGGGTAATGAAAATTTGTAATTGTAATGTGTGGTAACGCATTACATTTTCCCACGTAATTGCATGTTATGTAGAATGCAGCAATTTTTGCATTACACGTAATTGTAATATAATGCATTACTTTATCAAAAAATTGTGTAATTTCATGCATTTCATTGCATTTTATGGCATTTGTTTCGTATATTACATCTTTAGAATATTGTTGGAAATTTAACTTAAGAAAAAATCACGATTTCTCGTTAGCTTAAGAATATATTAATCATATGAATATATTCCTTATTTCATTTTATTACATACATTTTATACAATTTCCTGCATAAAAAAATTTGATATTTGAAAAGGTAAATAAAAGATTAATGAAGTTTGTTATAAAACATTAATTAGTTTTTATACAATCAATATTTTCAATATTTTGACAATTGTTCATTAATTAAGCTTTATGTTTCTTATATACTGAACGGCAAAAGAAACGTCGCAGTAATTTGAGGCAAACATAATGGAAGAATAAATGCTATATTTTTTATGGAATGAGCGTATAAATACCATGAATACCCTTGTTACTTAAAAAATTCGCATCATCTCAGTTCAGTTAATGTTTATTGATACACTTTTTCACTACCATATTTTAATTCAGGTCCGCCATTAGCGTTGAGTACGTGGACGGCCATTTGTACTGTTTGTTGCATTGTGACGTTCACGTAGACGTTGGGTGGTGCGTACATTGCAGTTAAATGCATTTGCAACGACTTGAAGAATACAAATTTATAGTAATGTTAACATTTAAATTTTATACAATGTATCGGAAGAACAGGAATCCCAAAAATATTTCCGGTTACTTCTCTTTCTAAGCCTTTTTTTTAACATTGATGTTTAAAAATGTCAACTTACTTGATGATTAGCGTGAACTATGCTTTTGTTCCTCTATCCTGTTAACATTTTACTTAAATATGTTCTAGATTTAAATATTTTAAATTTTTAACGTTCATCGATTGACATTGAGGAAATAAATGCAAATTTCTAGTTTTTCCTGTACATATAATATCATGAATATATTATTGATATTACATATTCCATTCCCTTGATTACATGTCCGGTTAATACAAACGATTATAGTGCAACTCTCAAATTGTTAAATGCAAATTCATTTGTCTGCCCTTGTCATAAAATAATTGTTGAAATTGCAGTGAATAGTAATTTAACTCTTCCTCAATGGATTCAAATAAAATAGATTATTTCAATGATCAAATTTTATTGTTATTGCAAATCACGACAATGTACATGACTAACGATATCAGTGCACAACTTTATGCACAGACGGCGCGAAAATTTAAACCCCCCGAACTACCTTAATGTAAAAACAACAAAAAAATATCACTCATATCATTCCAAAACGGTCTTTAAATGGTTTATGGGTTGTTTTTTCTCAGTAACAATTGAATGTATCTCCTCTTACACATATTGTCTATAGCGTTAGTATATGAAGCACTCATCGAGTTTGACAAAATATATAAACAAGTATAAACAACAATCATAATTCTTTATATTATGCATATTTCGCTTTTGCTTTTAATTCTTATAAGGTTGATTGATGAATCATAACAAAGACAATAACAATCAAAACTCCACTAAAAACCGGGAGTGAAATCAGGTACTCCGGAAGGATAAGCATTTCCTGCACCGTATACGTCACCCGTCGTGTAATATCTTTGTTCAGTTCGATAATGATGGAAAATAAAGGCAACAGTAGTATACCGCTGTTCAAAACTCGTAAATCTATGGACAAAAAACAAAATCGGGGTAACAAACTAAAACTGAGGGAAACGCATTAAATATAAGAGGAGAACAACGGCACAACATTAAAATGTAACACACACAAAAACGGACTAAGCATTAGACAAAATCCGATGAGAATAACAAATATAACATCAAAACTAAATACATGAATTTAGGATAGAAAAGTACCGTGACACGTCTTATAGTAATGTGAAGAATATCAGATATATCGAGCTTCTGTACTTGGCGATTCGTATTTTCCGTGGCATTTTGTACGAGTTCAACATTTAATTAGAGTTCAATTTGTTAGAAAGGCCATTCCGTCCGATCCATCCGATCTGTCCTATCCGTCCATTCAGTAAACGATTGTCCTAAAAGTCTTATGGATTATTGACTTGAGTTTGACGCGAACTTGTCTGATCGATGAACTCTGATTGATCGCTGAAATACTAAAGCTGTTTGCAATTCAGTACTGTATCCCATTTATACATGTTGGCCTTAGAAGTGCAAAATTTAATAAAACTTTGTTATGAAATTACATTTGCCTCGTTCAATTTGAAACAACAATTATGTCAAACATGATAACATTCAATTAAAAGATATAAGCAAGCATTTAAAAAGTTTAACAAATTTATCTATGTCAAAGGCAAATTCAAAAGGGGAAGTCATTAATAACTGACAAATGCAAACAATATCATTTAAATTGAATGTCAATAGTAAAATACCCAAAAAGTAGACGGTGTACATAGATACCTTTTTTTTCATTTTTCTTTGGTTCTAAAAATGCATCGCTCGTCCTTTTTCTAAAATAGTTCATCGGAATGTACCAAGACCTTGTTGATAAATATTCCGTATCAACTTCTCAAATAATACACGATGGTCTTGATGTATAGATTCTGCGAACTAATGTTGTTTATCATCTTAACAACGTGTTTTATAGTTCTTTCATTTGTCTTTGTTCTATTATTAATATTACTTTTACTGTTGAATGGTTTTATGTGATATCCGTTTCACGTGGCTCGGTACTTATACATCTCGTCAATGTGTTTGTATTGGCTTTCATTTTTTTGTGGTTTGTTTTGTATATGCGACTTTTTGTATTTCTTTTGTTCTTATAACGTGACTATGTATTTTAAAAGATCACGTCAGTATGATATTGTTCTATTATATGTCATTATGATATATTTCTATTATGATTTACAATATACGTTGAACCACAAACGTCAAAATCATTCAATCGCGTAGTAGAATTAACTATTTTTGGATTCTTATAAATTCTATATATAACTTTTGGACTAGTTTAAATCTCGGTCTTTTTCTTAAATTTATTCTTACATACTTTTGATTTTTTAACCCTGTATGCTAACATTCCTATGTAAATTTTAAAATTGTTTGTATGCACATTGAACGATAAATTTATGTGACGTATAAAATTTTCTGACGTCAGACACTCAAATCAATGAATGTGTTCGTAGATAGTAGATGTGTTTGTGTTCTGTTTTATTGTTCCTTTTAAAATTGTTATACGATGATGACTGATGTACCCATATTTTGACTATTTTATTTATTGTGTCTGTTTATTTAACGCATCAATGTAAATATATCGGAAATTGATGAGACTGTCGTTAAAGTGAGAGGGTTAGCGCTATAGAACCGGGTTTAATCCACCATTTTCTACATTTGAAAATGCCTGTATCAAGTCAGGAATGACAGTTTTTGTCCATTCGTTTTTGATGCGTTTTGTTATTTGATTTTGCCATGTGATTATGGACTTTCCGAATTGATTTTCCTCTAAGTTCAGTATTTTTGTGATTTTACTTTAGTGTCTTTCTCTTTAACTCAGGCAAAGTTTACCCCAGCTGAATTTGGTTATGATTTAAGGGAACTTCTGCATTGCTTCAAGATAATCTCCGAAGTTCGGTTTTTTGTATGCCCCATCTACGATAGTAGAGGGGCATTATGTTTTCTGGTCAGTACGTCCGTTCGTTCGTTCATCTTTCCCGCTTTAGGTTAAAGTTTTTAGTCAAGTTAGTTTTTGATGAAGTTGAAGGCCAATCAACTTGAAACTTAGTTCACATGTTTCTTATGATATGATCTTTCTAATCTTAATACCAAATTAGAGTTTAGAATCCACTAAACATAGAAAATGATAGTGCGAATAGGGCATCCGTGTACTATAGACACATTCTTGTTTTATTCAACATTTTGATTTTGAACTCTTTGATAAATATGGGTTGTATATCATGTGATAAAGTCTAACTCGGCTTTATTTGTTCATTATTTGTTATCAACTCCTAGGAGTCGAGATTAAGAATTGAACGATGGACACTAAGGGCGTGAACTTTTCTTGCTACCTGATTGGAAGATATCACGAGACGTGAATAATTAAAATTTATTGATTGGTTAGGACAATCCAAACCAAGTAAATGTCCTTCAATCCCGTAGAGTATCGGATTTGTCGTCTCTATTTTAGCAATTAGATTTTACACAAGTAACTTTTATCTATAAATAGACGAAACTTCTCTGGAGTAAACAACAACGTTAAACGATACTACAAGTTCATAACGTGTGACCTCACGTGTGTGGTAAAATTTGTTGATTGATGCACGTGGCTATTCTAGTAAATGAATTAATCTAAAAGCGAGAGCTCTTTCCATTTTCATCAGCTAAGAGTCGAATTTAGCACTTTTTGAAAGGCTGTCGCTTGTTCAATATATATTATTGAATAACTATTGTGTGTAAATCCAACAAGCTCTAGCTAAGGGAAATACATATTTTGGTATTAATCATAGGATTAGTAAAACTGTGTTTGGACTAGACTTCACCTTCTCAATATCTTGGTAATGTTGTACTTCCTTGTATGTCTAAATGTTTATTTTTTCCATATTAGAAACCGGAAAAGATTTCACAGGGTAATGTTTTTAAGTTTTGGTTTTTCGTATTTGAATACGATACGTCGTTTGAACAATAGAGGTGTAATACGTCACCTGTGTAATTAAATGTTTAAATCATGTGATCTTCTTTTATTTTCAATTTGTTAAATATTTTCGTGTATAGTTTGTATGACACTTAATATAACAAGTTATGTGTGCACGTCTTTATTCAATATGCAGAACTCTGTTTATGGTATAGAATTGAGAATGGAAAAGAATGGTAAATGGAATAGAAAACAATCGTTGGACATGATGCAGATAGAAATAAAGGATCAAATATGCGGTAAGTTTATTTTTGGAGGGGAAATCATGTTACAAAAAGAACCAAAGTTGTTTTCCTGATTTTTCCCGGTTTATTTTAATTACCAATGGCATATTCTTAAAGACATTTGTCATTTACTCAATATATGATAATTAATTCAATGTGAGTTGTTATTTATATATCTGAAATTGAAAGAGAAACATTGGTCAGTTGTGCATGGAAATTTACTCATCAAGTGGGTATAAAGAAAGCTATGATTCCTATATGTGTTACACTAAAAGGTGTGGTATCTATATGCTCATCATCATTTGCGAATATTGTAGACTCTTGTGTTATAAGGTATGTTTTTCAAATCTTTATTAATATTAAGAGTGTAATATTAGTTTATCAAAACATTTGGGAACGGACATTCGTCAGGAAGTGGACATTTATATTCCCCAAGAGTATCACCAGTCAAGTAGTCATCGCCTCTATGTTGACACGAATTATTATTGATATGGTCATGCCTGTAAGTTAACTGTTTACAAAACTTTGATTTTTTTAAATACTAAGGTCTTTTTCCTTCATGAATAGATTACCTAGCAGTATTTGGCAACACTTTTTTGAATTTTTTGTCCTCAATGATCCTCAACTTTGTGCTTTATTGGGCCTTTTTAACTTTTTTTTTATTCAAGCGTCACTGGTGAGTCTTATGTAGACGAAACCCTAGTCTGGCAAAAATACAAAATTTCAATCCTGGTATATATCTATGATCAGTTTATTCACAACAACTGGGTCGATGTCACTGCTGGTGGATTTTTTTTATTTCTCAAATTCTCCACTCAGTAGTCAGCACTTCTGTATTTAGTATTTTGTAGACAAAATTTTTAGTCTGGTATCTATGATGAGTTTATATAAAGGAATTACAAAATAGATTTTTGAGGCTATTGTGGTCATATTCAATTACAAAAATATCTGATGAGAATTTTGTAGACAAAACGCAATTACAAAATTTTAAGTCTGGTATCTATGATGAGTTTAAATAAAGGAATTACAAAATAGATTTTTGAGGCTTTTGTGGTTATAGTCAATTACAAAAATATTTTAAATTTCTAAAAGTATCATTAACATAACACGGTACATTTTTTGACAGTGGCGTGTATAGACCAGAGTTCAACATGTTTAAAGTAATTAACAATGTGATTAAAAAAGATTTAGTTCCGTTATTACATTTATTCTGAAACAGAACAAAGTAGGAGTTTAAATGCCCTTTGTAATGTTTTATCTTTCCTTAACATACTTCAGATTTCATATATCAAATGATTGGACATTTTTTGAAATACAAAGGCTGACTATAAATGTTTAAGGTTGTAAATCAGTTTGCATTTGTCTACGATCTTTTCTGTAGATTGTCAGTATGTGTATAATTGTGTAAGTAGTTTAAAACTTAAGTAAGTATTTGTTTTGCATGTTTCTGCAAAATTATCTGCAATGCATGTGGTTTGCAAATTTATAGGTCATTTTTTTCGAATGTAATTTTTCTAAATATATTATATCAAATTGATTGATTGATTAATTGTTTGTTGGTGTTTTTATGCCACTATTAAGTGATACTTTTGGCCTATTCCGTTGCGACCCTTTTTTTTTTGGCGGAGGAAGCCGGAGTGCCAGGAGAAAACCATCAACATTCGAAAGGGAAACTGACACCTTGGTCAATTGACAGTAGTAACTACTTAGACCATTCGGCCACCGAGGCCCCCAATATCAAACTGATGATCTGATCATTTCAAAATAGACAAAACTCTTGACAAAACCCGTAATTAAGAAAACGTACTCGGTTTTTAATAATTGGGTTCTGATGCAATCTTTGTAATTAGATTGATCGATCAATAAAAAATGCATCATTTAAGACAATTTATTTAGGCTTCGAAGCATGGTGTTTGATATCAACAAAATTTTAGTTCCTGAAGTTATAAAAAACGTTGAATTTATCATAAGACAATAGAGAGCTATTATATGAACACTTTCAATATAAACAATGTGATATCAGTTTGATATACAAAATATGTCGATATTGACTATCTTGAAATTTAAAAGAAACTTAGGTTTCAACTTCATCAGGCAAAGTTAGATGGATTTGGCTATTCTTTTAGGTATATTTTTTTGTCATACAGCTCTTGAAATGGTTCGGTATTTACATATTATCGGCTTTCATATACTCTATATTGTGTATTTTTTTCCCAGGTGTATTTACTTTAACGAATTTAACAGAATTTTTGCGAAAATAAATAAACGCGAACATACTGACAATTTTATGGATATTAAAATCCTGCATGGAATACAATATCCCAAATGATTTTGACAATTGTTCATGCATGTTTACCTTATTATCCTCAATACCTTCATTTTAACATATTTAACTGTGATATTGTAAACACAACAGTAGTGATCCACACAAAAGAGACAATTAAGGATTAAATGTAAAATAAACTGGCCCACACTGTTATGACAGCTTTATTGTGTGATTAATCACTTAACCTGATATTCGTCTCCATTTAAACAAACAACAGTTTCGCTGATTGCATTGATCGAATAATTTGTCAATTTTGTAAACAAGAACTCTCGCTTGTATTATGTTTTGGTAAACCAATATAGCCTTAACTTAATTAAAGTAAGTTTTTAATGTTTTATGAACATAACTACTGTATTATTTAATCAATTTTAGGCAAAATTACAAGTCACCAGTTTTATAAACTGAACAATCTGGTGTTCAAGTTTCATTTTAAACACATAGTTCTGTCATCCCCTATTTAATCCAGCAACGTTTCAAAGTTTCCCTTTCACACTATAGCTCATTAATCCATGAACTCGTATTCACTTCTCAATCAACAGTCTTCTATTCATATTCTTTTCAATTTCAGTTATACCGTGACATTAAGTATACATATACAGTATTTTGCTTTGAACGTTCCTGATGAAGGTAATTCAAGAAGTACGCTTCGGAGGCATGAAATTATTCAACGTGTTGTTTTCATTTTTAACGCCACTGTCATGGGTCGATGCCTCTGCTGGTGGACTATCAGTCCTCGCGGGTACCATCTGCTCAGTAGTCAGTACTTTGGTACTGACATGATTTAAAACAACCTTTCCTAAATTAAAATTGTACGTTTATAAATTTTGAGATAAAGAACCTAAGTTTTCAACCCCATCAGGCAAAGTTGACCTTAGATGGACTACTGTTACCTCTATTTACTTCCATATATGTCTTCTAAAAGAAATTTTGTAACACAATAAATCTTTAAACAAGGCTGTTGGTGATAGTCTTAGCATAAATGGATAGAAAATAAAAGATAGTTTGCAATTTTTTTTTAAAGATGTAAGAAGCCCAAATACAAATATTTTAATCAAAAATTTAAAACATGACATTTGACAAAGTTTTGTCTGATATAAGAATTGAATGCTTTTTGTAGATTCATTGGAGTGCAACAGCGTTGACCGAAGTACATTTTGTATTCTAAAAATGTGCGCACGGTCAACGCTTTTACAACCCAAAGAATTACTCAAAGAAGCGTTCAATACTTTTAACTACATTTTTCTCCTGTAATTACAAAAACACGATTAATATCAAGTTTTTCTTCTATTTACCTTACTGTGTACTTTATTGTGGAAACGCGTGTTACCATGAAGGTTAATTACAGATTGACGCGAGATTGTTGCTAGGCAATCAAATTAACGCATGAAAATGAAACATACGTCTAATGTAATAATTCACTTTTAAAGGATATGAATTGATTTTTTTTCAATTCGGATTCAAAAGGTAAAATATGGTCTGATTATTATATTGAGTAAAGACTTTAAATCGTTTTGCACTATCAGTATATTTCAGTCACGTTTTGCATTATCTGATGAAATGTTTTCAAATTAATAAAAGTTTTCATACAAGTGTTGACATTTGGATATTTGATTTGTCACAAAACTACACGGTCATCTCAAAATAAATCTCTTTCGATTCATGGACAACCTCGTTTCATCATAAGAGACATGTCTGAATTTGGAAGACTTGTTCGTATATTAATGCTCAGTAATTCCGTTTAGTATTTTACAATTGGTTGGTTGTTGTTTCAACTATGTTAAACGTTCGTTTCATTTGCTTTTTTAGAATACATTGGACCGCAATACTTAAAAATAATATAGTTTATACAGGTAAATACTGCCGATTTATTGGTTAAAATTATATGTTAATTAAATTGTCTGAATTCATATTGTTGTGGGACATATAGATTCCTCAGTACACTGCAAGAAGTGTGTTACGATATTTCTCCACTCGAGACAGTTAAATGTAATTATTTAAAGCGCGAGGCTTGTCGAGTATTTTAAATAATTAAAATTTTACTGTTGGGAGTGGAGAAATATCGTAATACATGAGTTTAAATGTCGGAATCTGTTTCTTTAATTATTTTTCCTTCTTTTCGAAGATTTTCAGAAAGTTGTGTTCTTAAAATGCGACGTCATAAGTCAATGTCGCCTTTTTCATGACGTCACAATAGGAAAATTCAGAAGAAACATTTCGACGTCATAGTCATAAGATGTCGGAAACTTTGATAATGAATACAGTATAAGATTGGTACAATCTGGACTCTTCCGTGTCAAGTTGCTGATAGTACTACTACGAATCTGATGTATATTTCTGCAATTTGTGTATTTCTTTTCTTTTGTATAGTAACCAATGCACCGGTTTCAATCTCTATCGTTTAGTCTGTCTAACCTTTGAAGCACTTCTTGTAAATCCGAATTATGCTGTTTTTCAGTTTAAAGAATTATGATATATGGTAGAATTGACATACGCACAGTTCTTATTTTCATGACTGGTTTTTACATAGCATCTGCTGAGAGAGGTAGGTATGGCCGGGTAATATGGTTCAATTATGAAACATTGTTTCTTAACTTCGGTCATTTTATGCACTACATTCACAACTTAAGCATGTCATTAAAACATATACAACAAGAATGTATCCATAGTACACGGATGCCCAATCGCATCATCATTTTCCATGTTTAATGGACCGTGAAACTGGGGTCAAAAATCTAATTTTGCTTTAAAATTAAAAAGATGATATCATAAGGAACATGTGTACTAAGTTTGAAGTTAATTTGGCTTCATCAAAAACTACCTTGACCAAATATTTCAACCTGAAGCGAGACAGACGGACAAACAGACGAACAGAAGAACGCACGGATGAACAGACAAACAAACAGACAAACGGACGGACGGATGGACGGACGAACGAACGAACGAACGACGGACGCACTAACTAGAAAATATAATGCCCCTCTACTATCGTAGGTGGGACATAAAATATATTACAATTAATGATTTATAAAAATGATGGACTACTGAATTGATTGATTGGTTGATTGATTGATTGATTGATTGATTGATTGATTGATTGATTGATTGATCAAAAGGACTTTAATACGAATGCAAGCGCATGTGGCTGTATGCATTTCGGTCGAACATACAGCAAAAAAAAACAAAATCCTGAATATTCTAATTTTGCAAATCACTGCAATGCATTGTAAGATGTCCATATTCATATTTGTCTTTCAGTATTTTGGCAACTAGGCCAGGACGTTATTGAACTTGGTAAACCATTAATCTTACAGTGTACCATCTATGGCATAGATTATTTTCCAAAGGACAAGAGTAGACAGTGGACAGGAGAATTCAATAATCGCCTATTCATCTTTAATGGAGTGTCGACCTGTCCCTCCAACTACACAGAAATTCTAGAACCTCCAAAGACATTTAAAGTTTATTTCAATTCTACATCCATGAATAACTTGAATTGTCCTTATTCCTGTAGAGTGGGAACAGTGTTTGATGAAAAACTTTTAACAGTAAATGAAAGTAATTTTGTATGTAAGTATTTAATATTATCAACCCTTATTGTACGTGATTACTTTCATACATATACCTGATTAAATACTGTAAGTTATGGGTCGGTATTGACCTCATACGGATCAACTGAGGGTAAATAAAATATAGGGGTGCAGCTAAAAGTCACATTACAGTTGAAATAGGTGAGTTTTCTATGCAAGTGTCAGTGTTAAGCGAATAGTTCACGAAGGGTAGAATTGCCCATTTGATTTTAATGTTTTTGTAAACTGGCCAAAATACTTATTTTCACATAAACGTAGCTGTGATAATACTTTCAGAGGCGAATTTAAGATAGGGGAGACTAACACTCCTCTCCCCCTTTTTTGTGGGGTTAAATGTTAGATAGTAAAAAACATTAACTTGAATAAATGTTTATATTATCAGTAGGGTTGTCAAATCGTACACTTTTGCCTTACCGGTTACTCGGATAATCGTTCGACCGATTAACCGGTTAACCAGTATAGTTTAAATTGGTGTTTGAAAGCCTTATCAATAGTATCCTACACATAGATATATGTTGTGGTATGAGTGTCAATTTGGTAACTTTTCATCCAGTCCTAAATTTACGCTTTAAGAATTGAATATTGTCCTTTGGCATTATAAGGCTTGTCTTCGAGTATTCCTGGCGGAGTTAGACTTCTAATAATCAAATACACCGTATCAACTATGGCTTTTGTACCAACTTCAGATTGAAAGATAAAAAAACACTTCATTTCTTAGAATTGAATATTTCTGAAACCGCTTATTCTTTCCTTTTCTCTTGTTGTCTCTGAAAATAATGTGGAATGTTTCAATTTGAAATGATAATTTATAAAATAGAAAATGTGGTATGATTGCCAATGAGACAAATCTCCACAAGAGACCAAAATGACACATAAATTAACGACTATAGGTCACGGTACGTCCTGTTTCTTCGCTTTGTTTGCTTGTTTCTTTAATCATGTTACTCGTACTATCACGTATACATTGAGTACATTCACATTGGTTTGCATTTCACAATTTTTGAGTTAGCATTTCGTTTAAAGAAAGACATAGCCTTGCACGACGGAGGTTGCACATTTAGATTTAGGTCTACACAAAATTAGATCAAAAACGAACTAATGAAGTTAATCGTAAAATTTAATCGCATTACTGATTTAAAGTTAATGTTAAAAAAACATGTATACTAATTATGTTTCTTTAAGATACTGCCCCGAGCTGAGAGACAAGTTGTATAATTAATTTTATGACTAACAATAGCAATCAATTATATACTGGACAATTGATCTGTCTAACTTATTACCACAACGACAATTTAATAAAACATAAGTATTTAATGATTTCAATACAAATTTATATCAAAATTATAAAAATTGAAAAAAAGTCCGGTTAACCGGTTAGCGATTGTGATATTCGGTATTCGGTCGTTCGATCGGTTCACCAGTTAACCGGTTAACCGTTCACAACACTAATTATCAGTATGGTGCTATTTTATATCACTTTTATTATCTTTTAAGATATGCCAACTGCAAGAACAATAACATTAGTTGAAAGCTACAACGGCAGCTATGTGCTGAATGTCAACATTGAAAAGGTTTATCCGAATCCGACATGTCATATTAATGTTGGGGTACGTATAATAATAAATAATAATAGTAAAAATTTCTATAGCGCCCTATGTAACAATAAAATCACTCTAAGGCGCTTTACATATATACATGATAAAAATATATTAAGTTAACCACAAAACAAAATGAAATAAAAAAAAATGTTATGTTTAAAAGAACTAAAAACGGATATATGAAAGATATATGAACATAAATAATTATATACAATGTTAGCTTTATAAATGAAATATTTCTAAATCAAATCAATTACAAATTGTGTTCCTTTAATACATGTAGATATATAAAATAGGTGTAGATTTTTTTAAACGTAACAGACTACTACAGAGCCCTGGCAATTGTTGCAAATCTTGGTGTTATTCTTGTACAGTTCATCTTTAATCCAACGTTACTAGTAGCGTATAAACTTATCCAATAAAAGGTATAATCACACAAGTCGTGTTTACTGGGAAACGGTAGAAGTCAATAGATTTGTATATATATGTTTAAGACATTACCTAGGTATTATGATATTTTAAAACATGTTGTACCCTTGCCTTTCATTTTTTGCTAATGTGCTTTGTCAATGAGCCTTTTTCTGTTTCTTTGATACTTATAACGTTGCGCTTTACTTGTTTATCCCGTCATTTTGTTCGTGTGCTATGGTACATTTTTATATTCTTGATTTAAATATTTGCTTTGACTATATAAAAGCAACAGTAGTATACCGCTGTTCGAAACTCATAAATCAATATAAAAAAAATCCGGGTTACAAACCAAAACTGAGGGAAAGCTATACATGTTTGTGTTTCTTTGTTCCATATTTGTTTGTTTTAAGCTTATTACACAATGTGGACTCCTGTACCCCTTTTTGACATTTGTACTTATTTTGTCTGCTTGTTTTGTTCACACATCGTAGTCAATATAATGGAATTTGATACGACTGTCATACAAATGAGAGGTTTAGCCACTATTTTATTATAAGAACATTCCTGTACCAAGACAATAACAATCAAAACCAAGGAGTAAACAAAGACTTACAAAACTAAAGGACATTTACAACAACAGTTATAAATAATAATGAAGATATCCACTGTCATATGCCTGACCTGGGAAAAATAACACACTTGGAAATCCTACATATACACTAAGTAAGCTTAAGAAGCAGGAGATCCTTGAAAACCACAAATCGGTTCTAATCTCCTTTGGTGATAATCCAAAGTATGAAGAACCAGGATCTTCCATCCTTATATTGGATTCCTAAGCTATACAAGAATCCTTATAAGGAAAGGTATATTGCAGGTTCTTTCAAGTGTTCCACTAAACCCCTTTCTAAAACTCTTACTGCCATACTCACTGCAGTCATAGAAGGACTTCCGAAACGGCATATTCAAGAAGTGATGTTAATCAGATGTGGATACTGAATTTGATTTTTCAACTCTTTATACCACTATTCCACATACTAAACTAAAAGCTCGACTGAAAGAACTCGTCAGCTTATGTTTCTTTAACAAAAAGGGCACTATACGTTTTAAATATATAGTTTTGGGCTGGAATTTAGCTTACTTTGTGAAAAATCATACAGAGTCAAGGAGAAAACATACCGACGAAGATATCACTGCCATGCTGGACTTTTTAATTGACAACATATTTGTTGAATTTAGATGTTTGGTCTTCCAACAGACTATTGGAATCCCAATGGGTACCAATTGTGCTCCTCTACTTGCAGATTTGTTTTTATATTCCTATAAAGCAGACTTTATCCAAGGGATTGTACAGAAAGGAGAAAAGAAATTAGCCCATTTTTTTAATTTCGCCTTTCGGTATATTGATGATGTACTATCTCTTAATAATAATATATTCAGTGATCACTTACATTAAATATATCCAAGTGAACTTGAAATTAAAGATACTACCGACACAGATAAATCTGCTTCATGTTTAGACCTTTTTCTCGAAATGACTACTGATGGTAGGCTGAATACCAAAAATTATGACAAACGCGATGATTTTAATTTTCCTATAGTCAACTTTCCATTTATGTGTAGCAACATCCCAGCGGCACCAGTATATGGAGTATGTGTGTCTCAATTGA
Source organism: Mytilus galloprovincialis (assembly GCA_037788925.1). Classification (NCBI taxonomy): domain Eukaryota; kingdom Metazoa; phylum Mollusca; class Bivalvia; order Mytilida; family Mytilidae; genus Mytilus; species Mytilus galloprovincialis. Next base: position 38,934,476 of record CM075343.1, on the reverse strand, counting down.
CACGCTACTCTAGAGCTAGCTCAAAGTACGTTGATTTTGTTGAACGAGGAATACTGCTTTCGCAAAAGTTGCTAAGACAGGGCTATGAATCAATCAAACTAAGGTCATCACTCAAGAAATTTTACGGTCGCCATCATGAGCTGATTAGCCATTATGACAAAAGTGTGTCAGAAATCATATCTGATATTATTCCTCAGTCATAATAACCTTCCATCATTACCGAACTGAACAAAATAACACGACGGGTGCCGTATACGGTGCAGGAAATGCTTACTTTTTGGATTCGAGCATCACTGATGAGTCTTTTGACTCATTGTCATGATAATTTTTTAATCACCCGTACTATGCTTTTAAATATGTACTCTACATAAAACATATATGTTAAGAACAGGAGTGGTTTCTTTTAAAATTATTTAATCAATCATTCCGTCTTGTCATTCCAAACATTTTCATTATTTTATTTCCTCTTTCTGAATGTGAAAAAAAACTCTGAAAAAAAAACGAAGGTCTAGATATCTAGTATAGTTTCCACTTTCAGGATGATAACTCTTTCAATTTTTTACTTAAGATCTCTATCAAAAATGGTTTTGACGTTACCATCCCTACAGATAAAGTCAAAGATAAACGTCTATTTTGATAAACCAAATTTATCCCAAATTTAATGTTTTCACAACCATTTAAATTTATGAGCTAGCATTCCATGTTATTGCTACGGTCATGATGTTGTTTTCCCTTGTAAATGTATTCTGAATCAACACCATATCATCTACAAAGTTTAAATCTTCAGGAGAAATGAGCAGAAAAGTTCAGGAGGGAATTCATTGTAACTAGTCTTTGGTTGCGTAAAAGAGTGGCAGCAAACAATAAGGGATTATAATAAATAAAGACGTTATATATTGTTTAAGATAAAAGAATTACTTGACGTTTACAGAGTTAATGTATCGATTATTATTTTACATTAATCAATAAAATTATACTTTCTTGTAGAAAAGCAGGCTTAATTTTTCGATGATCACAGAAAAGAGGCAAGGATTTTTGTACAACGTAACATATTATTACCAGTTTAATGATGAAGCTCAGTACTGTGGAGAATATTTGTCAGTTCGTTGTATTGTCAGCTCGCGGCACAACAGATTATATAACTTTACAATTGGGCCATTGCAGCAATGCCAATGTAAGTACTATTCGATCTTTTAAATGTACAGAATAAAACAGCTACGGTTACATTTCTTTTTGTCCATATTTGTCATGTTGCTGTGAACCTATATTCGATCAATACATGGATTCAGGTTGTTAATTTGGATGTCTTCTTAGTTAAGCGCTGTCGTAGATCACGGTAAACATTATTTAGCGGCGAAAACAAGTTTTACTTAAAATCAAAACAGGGTGAGAAGATCTAATATGCATGACCGAATGAGAATTTTGTATTTTAGTTTTCTTTTAGATGAAAATTTCAGAACAGGAAGGTGCATTTGAAATGACAATTAATATTTTCGAGTATTTAATGTATGTAAAAGTGTTATGGTTAAAGCAACAATGGTCCTTAGTCGCGAAGACAATAAATAAAAGATGTCATAATCAAACGTAGACCTCCATATTGTCTTAAAAGAAAACGCGTTTGAATGTTAAATCATTATATGTTCAATATTCTCTGAATATATCGCATGGCAACAATGATCAGATACATATTTATTCAATCAAGGACCATATTACTCTTGAAAGTTAAAATTAAAAATCGCAAACATCGAACTCAATTTACTTTTTGTCATATCAAATAATATTTTATAATTTGATTTAATCAACAAAAGATCTAGCAATTATTGCATGAAAACAGTTCGGATCAATCTGACTACCCGCCTGAAGTATACCATAAATCCGCGACAGTCAAAGCCTAATGCAAAAGGTTACGTAGCATTCACATTCTATCGTAATAAGTATTCTATGTATTTAAAAAAAAAAAAAGGTTTTGCAATCAGTAATCCACAGCATGTTCATTAAATTTCTTTTCTGCAAGATAATAGCACTTATTTTTTATTTAATGCTATCACGTATGTTGTTTATACTTTAAGCAGGAAACACTAGCCCTGCTACAGCGGTCATAGTCACGATATCTGTTGCGATAACAGTCATTATTGTCATTCTACTACTTGTCAGTTGTATACATTCTATATATAAAAGAAAAAAATTAGATGAGAATAATGCAAGATGTAAGTTTATGATTCTTCTATATTTTAGCTATGTAATAGAAATTAACTACTAAGTGGATAAATATTTTTAAGACGATTAGCTAGTTGAACACTAATTCAAATAATTATTATAAATTCAATGTTTTTTTTTATTTTACAATCTCAACAGAAAAATTTTGATTGAAAACAAATGAAAAGAAGAACTATTACCGTTAAAACAATAAACACGTTGATTGTAAATTTAAATTAAAATAAAAACACGTTGAACGATGCAGTGTTCATCCGACACAAAAAGCACAAAGACCATTCAGAGTTCAACATGCGGTCTTAAGAATGGACTATGCCGTTTTATACAATCAATCGTCACGAATATATAAACAGAAAGACAACCAAACATTCGTCTTCAACCCCAAATGTCTGGACAAAATTACGAAGCTATATGGCCTCAGTATCCGAGTAGTCAATCGTCGAACTATTGTATCACTAGCCTGTCAACACTGAGGTTGTGAGTTTGAATTCAGATGTAAACGGTGCACTCGACTCCAATCTTAATTGACTAGGATTGTCAGTATCCCTTACTCGCTCCGGGCATTCCGGATTCTGCAGACAATAAAAACTGACCGTCATGAAATAACACAATAGTGTTGAAAGTGGTGGTACACAGCAATCGATCAAATCAAATTAATACGCTATATGCAACCTAATATAACTAAATGTTCTTACTAGCGTACATCAACATGCATTGCATGCACCATTGACGGGTTTTAAAAACATTTTTTAAGCGATTTTATTTACAGGTTGGTTTTTTTCTCCATTTTACCAAATTGTGTAAGTCGCAACCAGTCTCTCTTTATAAATAATATATTTATCTTATTTTATAGATCATGCTGTTGGTTTAAATACAGACTCAGAGGCTGTTTCACTCCATATACAATAGAGCCGACGTAGATTGGTTTAATTTTATAAAACCTGTAAAATATTACACTATGACATAAAAATTAATAATCCATACAAAAATTGTTTATTTATTGACATAATTTTTATGTTTAAAAACATAGTTACCCAAAAAGGGAAAATTACATCCTATTGTCTTATATGTATATATTGATATTAACTGCAATTTATATGTATTTGGTATTCGTATGTGGATGCAAGGAAAAACACATAACAACTCACATGTAAAATGAAAACTGCTTTAAGCTACAGCAAATTTAACAAAACTGATCTTCAGAAAAAAAAGTAGTGTAAAAGCACAATATACAAACTAATGTAAAATACCAGTTGAAAAGAGTTACCTCGTTTGATTGGCTCGAAGGGTAAAAAAGGACTGGAATCTACAAGGTCTTGTTTTCTTGAGGAGTTCTTATTTAGATGATATTTATATTGTCTTCTTGTCGGTGTTGTTATTTTGCATGTGTTAACGTTGTTGTCTTCTTTTTGTGTGCATCAAACATGTTTTATACTGCAAGTAGTTGTGTTTATTTCCTAAATATAAATAGTAACATAGCTATATTTTGTATAATGTCAATTTCATCATGGAACACTTTCTCCACAATCAGGGGTCCATTAAGGGATGAAAATAATAAAATTGAGAATGGAAATGGGGAATGTGTCAAAGAGACAACAACCCGACCAAATAAAAAACAACAGCAGAGGGTCACCAACAGGTCTTCAATGTAGCGAGAAATTCCCGCACCCGGAGGCGTCCTTCAGCTGGCCCCTAAACAAATATACTAGTATACTAGTCCAGTGATAATGAACGCCATACTAATTTCCAAATTGTACACAAGAAACTAAAATTAAAATAATACAAGACTAACAAAGGCCAGAGGCTCTTGACTTGGGACAGGCGCAAAAATGCGGCGGGGTTAAACATGTTTGTGAGATCTCAACCCTCCCCCTATACCTCTAACCAATGTAGTAAAGTAAACGCATAACAATACGCACATTAAAATTCAGTTCAAGAGAAAGTTTGACATCTGTGTTACGATTTAACAAGCTATTAATGTATTAATTTAAGTTGCAGTATAAAAACAATATTAGGTCAAGGTCATAAAACTATAAACTTTTGTTGTAGTCGGCGCAAAACTGGGGAAGGGCGCAGTAGAACCTCGCCCTTCCACAGTTTCTCAGCCTCATATAAAAAAGTTTATATTTTCCTGACATTGACCTAATATTGTATATAAATCCATTGGAGAGTAGTGATAAATATATTGGTACAAAAGGCATGGATTTAATTTCAATCATATTAAACAAATATTTTACACTCGGAGTTCTATACTAGCCACATTCCTGGAATTGGTTTAGTTTTGCTTTTAAATCGATTATAACTTTTGTCATGTATGTACAGTTTCGAATGTACCTATATGTTGTAAAATATTTGGTTTAAAAATAATTGAAAAGAATGGTTCCTGGATACGATATATTTTCAATAAACTTCAAACAATTGTATTATGTCCTGGTTTAATAAGCGCAGAACAATCCCGTTTCTCGTACATGCCATAGTGTACCATTTCGTATCTATTGTGTTTTTTCAATGCAGTGCAAGGACAAGTATTTCGATTGTTGGTCTAAACTATGTACTTAGACTTATGGCACCAGAAATAATGTTTATTTATTCCAATTTATATAAATATTTATAATATAATAAGAGGGGACTAGTTTCTAAATTCTATGAAAAAAACTTCAACATGTTTATTAGAAAACGATTAATATAACACAAAAAAGAAGATGTGGTATGATTGCCAATGACAACTCTCCACAAGAGACCACATAACACAGAAATTAACAACTATAATAGATCACCATACGACCTTCAACAATAAGCAAAGCCCGACCGAAACCGCATCTATAGGTATGCATAACCGTTATATAGCATTAAATTCAGTCTGAAATAGATTGTTCAGTATTTAATGTTTTAACGGTATGAGGAACAAACTCGTGAACGGATACAGTTGCATTTATTTGGAGCATTCAACATTACAAACATATCTCAAGTGTATTAACAGACATGACTAAAAATTTTCCTGAAATTCATTGTCGAAGAACATTTTACCAAACCAAGCTTTAAAACATGTAAATCTTTTGAAATTAGAAATAAAATTGAGAATGGAAATGGGGAATGTGTCAAAGAGACAACCCGACCATTGAAAAGACAACAATAGAAGGTCACCAATAGGTCTTCAATGTAGCGAGAAATCCCGCACCCGGAGGCGTCCTTCAGCTGGCCCCTAAACAAATATATAATAGTTCAGAGATAATAAACGCCATACTAAACTCCAAATTGTACACAAGAAACTAAAATTAAAAATATTACAAGACTAACAAAGGCCAGAGGCTCCTGACTAGGGACAGGCGCAAAAATGCGGCGGTGTTAAACATTTTTATGAAATCTCAACCCTCCCCCTATATATACCTAGCCAATGTAGAAAAATAAACGCATAACAATACGCACATTAAAATTCAGTTCAAGAGAAATTCGAGTCTGATGTCAGAAGTTGTAACCAAAAAAAAATAAACAAAATGACATTAATACACAAATAACAACAGATTACTAGCAGTTAACTGAAAGACGAATAAAATTCAAAACACTGTCACCTTTAATAGTCCAAATAACTATGATGTCTGGCAAGGCTTTTTTTCTATAGGACGCCTTCCTACGACGTCTGACAAGGCTATTTTACTTTTTATCTGGGACGTCTTCCTACGGCAAGGCTATTTTAATGTTTACTGGGACGCCCCCTCTATAAATCTTACTCTTGAGTTTGATACATATATACCGTATACCGGTATACCGTTCATCCAATGAAAGAGGGCAATTAATTAACGTACCTATATGAAGATAAAAAAGAGTCTCGAAACAGTCACAATGATGACAGAAATAAATATGTTATTTTGAAATAAACGTAGAAGATATAAACTTTTTAAGAGAAATATTTTGAGTCCAATCTCTCTGGAGGACGAGATCCTATTTCTACAAATAGGCGTAATTTATTTTTCTTTCAGGCAATGGCCTCTGGTTAAGAGTAAAACCTTAACCATGTTTCAACACAAAATAAAACGGACTGATTGACCAAAAAACCTTAAACAAAAACATAACGTTAAGACAGATCATGGCAGCTTTGCAACAAATTAGAAAGGTGTATTAAAGAAGACAACAAATTAAAATTCGTTATTTAATGATAAAATGTAATCAGTTTTTATGACAAAGAACCGTGTCTTCAAGTTCTACATCTTTCAATCATATTGTTTTTATATACGCAATAGATGAAAAAGTTGAACAAGAAAAGTATATTACACCACAAGCTTATCATGAAAACGTGTTTCCCTTTAACATATTCATCAAGGATTTGTATAGTATTCATGTAGAAATTTCAAGACATATTTTCAACTAGATACAATAGAAAAAGGGACAGCAAGGCGACCAAAGAGCATGCAGAAAACAGCAGAAGGCCACCAATATAGGTCTCACTTCAACGCACTCGGAGGCGGGCATCGGCTGGCCCTAAATAAAAATGTGTACTTGATAGTTCAGTGAAAATTGACGTCATTCTAATCTCCTATACATATAAATCAAATCAAATCAAAAACATACAAGAGTAACTTGTCCGTCTTGGGACAGGTTAAAAAACGCGGCCTTGCTTAAACATGTTTTGCATGTGATATCTCAACCCTCCCCTACACCTCTAGCCAATGTAGAAGAAAGAACACACAGCAAAATGCCCTGTAAAAAAGAGTCCGATTATAGAACAGGCAACAAAAGAAACTAAGCTAAATGATTATGATACATAAATGTACAAAGAACTACTAAAGCCGTTACTGACATGCTAATTCCAGACCTCAATTAGTATATTTACCAAAATTGCATATCTCTTGTTGTGGCAACACCATATATTTTTTACATTAACAATGAAATTGCCAGTTTCTGTGGTATTTTTCATGTACAGATGCTTGAAAGTTCGAATAACACAAGTTGAGTTAGATTCCTTAATTGAAATATGATATTCGTACCGTATGCGTACTTTTTTTTTAAGATACTCATACGGTCGGACTGTACACGTACGGTCTGTCAGATTATAAGAAGTTGGTCAAGTTTATTAGATACAAATGAATATTACAGATCAACATAACTGAAATCTCGAATTACTTTAAAAAGTTCAATTGTAAATGGAATAAAAACTTAACGTTTAACTATTTATAAAAGTTAATCTCCCTTGAATCACGACAGAAATCGGAAGATACTGGACAGAAATTATAAAAAATAGTTCAAAAGACAATTAGAAAAATTTAATATAATAAAAAAACTGCCGAAAAATAATGCAAAGATTGAAAAAGGTAGCTTTGTTACTATGAGAAAAACATCGGCAGATGTAGGGTTGATGATATATATACAAACTACCATGTGAATTTGGAATATTGAACTCATGCTGTTATGTTATATGAGTGATATGTATCATGTATATAGAACTTTTGACACGCAAAATTTAAAAATAAATTGTACATTGGAAAACAGACGAAATGTCATTATATGCTGCCGCAAAACAAGCAATATATACAAATGCAAAGGAACAGGCATGAACAAAACTTGTAAATGTAAGAAATCTGATGCTCGTTGAGGCATCAAGTTTCTCCCGGGGCGAGCTCGAGAGTGCCAACATAGGATTTAGATAGACAATTAAAGACAGAATTATTTAACTTAAATTGATTTAATGCTAACTTCTTCATTTTATTCATCTAATTGTAATAATATTAATTTGTAATACCCAATAAAAGTTTTTTCATAAATGATTGTCTAAAATAAACCCATATGGTCCAAATACATGTATGGTACAGCTCGTAGTACTAGACCGTATGACGGTATACTCGTACTGTCCGACCGTACGCGTATGGTCGGACCGTTCGAGTATACGTAAATACGGTCCAAATACTCATATGGTCTAGGACATAGTATGAAATTCAAAACAGTGTAGCTGTGGCCATTGATTGACACATTAAAATCATTCATTGACTGGGACAATTTAGGTGAACGTTTGTATGTAACGACCAATGCTCACTATGTACTTTTTAAAGACACTTAAACTATGGGGTCACCAAAGGTTCTCAACACCTAAATAAAGTAATTCGAAAAATTAATCAGAAATAACACGATATTTTGATTTATATCAATTATATAAATCAAAACACAAAGGTTATTCCTGATTAATTTTTCGAATTATTTTATAATTAAAGGCGTTAAGAAACCTTTGTTGACCCCACAGTTTAAATGTCTATCGTAGGTACGTCATGAACAGTGGTTGTTACAGACAAACGTTCACGTAAATTGTCCCAGTCAATGGATGATTTTGATGGGTCAATCAATGGCCACAGCTACACTGTTTTGAATTTCATACTATGTACATTAAAAATGTCTTGCAAGTTGGTCTTTTAACCGATTTCACGGAACACGGTGAATAACGAACTTTTTTCACGGCTGCACGTGATATAAAAATAGCAAAACACGTTGCAGTGACGAAAATATCCCTTACCACCCTCATTAATTTTAAAAGTGTTCCGAGCATCTATAGAAAGTGAGAACTTTTTTCAAAATTTCAACATAGCTAAATGTTACAAAAATATACAATTTACATTGTCATTAACTACTTTTGATCACTTATTTGGCTAACTTGCCAGAATGCAGAATGAAGAATGAAGATATCGTCATGATGCAATCAAGCATAGTATATAGAAAGTCCCTGAATCAAGTAAATCATAAACTAATCTAAATATAGCCTGTTGGAAAAATTATATTAAGTACTTCGTAAATCATCATTAATTTTTCTGTTAAGAAGACACATTTTTCTTGTATGAAAATATGTATATGTATTTTCAAATTATTTGATTGACAATGGACTCATGAAATATTTGAACTTTCAATGATCATTTCGAGTTGAAGAACTTGTATCGAAACAGATCCCCGCGTACACATACACATATTTGAGATGCATGTTTAAAAAACTTTGATCATGTTTTTACTGCTTTATATCTATTCGACGTCTACATCTACATCTACATAATACTTCTTAACTTCAATATGTTGAAGATTACAAGAAGACACATACTAGGGAAACAAATTAACTAAACATATTTACAATAATTTCAAAAAAAACAAACATTTTTTTTTTTTTTTTTTTTGTATATAGATAAAAACATGGTTTGATTTAGCAGTATATACATATGTGGTTTTGCACCAGACTTAAAAGCTTCTAAGTCTGGGCTACAGGCTACTTGGTATGGTAGGAAATTCCACAACCTTATTGTTCTAGGAAAAAATGAATATAAATGATAGTTTGTGGGAGAGAATGGCTGTATAAATTTATGTTCCTTAGATGGTATTAGGTATGTATTTACTGGGATGGAGACTAATTGGTGTTGGATTTTATATAGCATGGTGACGGATGCAAGATTTCTTCTTTGTTGTAATGTTGGCCATCTTAGATGTTCAAGTATGGCTGTTACACTGCTTTGATAGCTGTATTGGTTGAGTGTATACCTGGCAGCTCTTCTCTGTACCATTTCAATTTTATGTATTTGTTGTTTCTGCCACGGGTCCCAGACGACAATACAGTATTCTATTTTTGGTCTTACGTATGTTTTGTAAGCCAGTTCTTTTGTTTTTATGCTGTTTGTTTTTACATTTCTTTTAATAAATCTCAGTGATGCGTTTGCTTTGTTTGTGATGTCATTTATATGAGAGTTCCATGTCAGGTCTTTTGTGATGGAAACGCCAAGATATTTTGCTTTGTTTGTTGATTTTAGAATATGATTATGTAATGTGTATTTATAGATGATTGGTTTATGTTTTCTTGTTATGTGGATGATTTCACATTTGTCTGGGTTAAAGGACATAAGCCATTCTTGCTCCCATTGTTCCAGTTTATGTAGGTCGTATTGAAGGGTGTGACAGTCATCTAATGATGAAATTGTTAGATACACAATAGTGTCATCTACAAAGAGGCGAACATTACTTTTGAGGTTGTCTGGCATGTCATTAATGTAAATTAAGAACAAACATGGCCCGAGAACAGAGCCTTGGGGGACGCCTGACAATATACAGGACAACTATTTGATGTGCGACTGTCAACCACCACTTTTGGGGATCTATGTGATAACCATGCCTCTATCCAATTTGTTGTTTTGTTATTTATTCCCATGCGTTTCAGTTTTAGGATAAGTCTTTGGTGGTCCACTTTATCAAACGCTTTTGAAAAATCCATGACAACTATATATATACGTCAGTTTGTTTACCGTTTGCCATGTAATCAAGTATTTGCTGTGTAAAAGTTAAAAGTTGTGTTTCACAGCTAACTTTTGATCTAAAACCATGCTGCAGTGGGTATAGTAAATCGTGAATGTCTAGATGTTTCATTATGGATGATACAATTATATGTTCTAGTGATTTACTAAGAATACAGGTTAGAGAGATGGGCCTATAGTTTTCAGGTTTAGATTTTGCTCCCTTTTTGAAAACTGGTGTAACCAATGCCTCTCTCCAGTCGTTTGGTACTGTGCCTGTATTTACTGATGAGTTAAACAAGTCAGATATTATAGGTGAGATTTCATGATGAACTTCTTTTAGAAAATGAGGTGATATTTTGTCTGGTCCAATTGCTTTTGATGGGTTTAAGTTTTTTAGTAATTTAGATGTTCCTTCTGGGGTGATGTTTATTTGCTTCATTTCGAATTTATGTGTTGCTGATTTTAATGATTTTAGTTCACAAATGTGAAAAGGTTTTGGTGTGGTAAATGCTGAGTGAAACTGATGGTTTAGTGCTTCAGCCTGATCTTGGGGGTTTGTTTTTGTAATACCTTTAGTGGTGATACACCCATATTTTCACTTTTTTGGTTTTTCATGAATGACCAAAACTTTTTGCTTGGTTTACTATCTTTCAGTTTGCTGTTTTCAATTATAATGTTTTCTATATAGTTCCAATATGATGTTCTAAGCTTTTGTTGTACTTGGTGTTTGAAGGATCGGTGCTTTTTGATGGTATCCGATTTTTTTGCTGATTTTGTTGCCTTCATTTTCTTATGTATTCTGTCTCTTTTTCTTATAAGTCTCTTTATTTCTGGTGTTAACCAAGGAATATCTTGTTTTTGTTTCATTATTTTTGATGGAATATTTTTGTCTGTTATTTCTTGTATTTTGTTTTTGATCAGTGTCCACTTTTCTTCTGTGGTGTTATTAGTTAGTGTTAGAGAAAAGTATTCGTCTTGGAATTTTTTTACTTCTATGCGTATTTTGTCCCAGTCTGCTTTTTTGTATTGACTTATTTTTCTTGTTGTTTTCTTTTTTCTACCCATTGTGATGTTCATTTCATGGAAGACAATGTCATGGTCTGATGTTCCGAGACTTGGTAGTGTTTTTATGTTTTGTACGAGTGAAGGTTGGTTTATGTAAAACAGATCTAGTGTGTTTTCCTGTCTTGTTGGTATATGTACAACCTGTTCAAGATTATGATCATTCATGATATCAAAAAAGTTATTATATGTATTTGTAAATTTACAATTTGGTTTCAGTTCTTGTTTAACCCAGTCATAATTAGGGAGGTTGAAATCTCCAAGTAGCCAGATATTACTGTGTGTTGGTATTCTTTGTAATGATCTGCTTAGTTCAGCGACACTTTCAGTGTCGTTTTCCTGTGGTTTATAATAAGCCCCAATGTAGATTGATTTTACTCCAATTATATCTACTTTTGCCCATAGTAATTCACATTCACGTCGAGGGGTTCTGATTGACACTAAAACATTATCATCTAGTGATCCCAGATAATCCTGATAGAAGGTGGTAATGCCGGGGGTGCCTTCATGACGAATAACGATAAAAATTCTTGCCAAATGACGTTAACGGTAATTGTTGGTGTTTGCCGATAAAATATGCACTTTCTTTAAGACGATAAAATTCGAATGATTTTGACGAGAAAATGTTAATTTGTTTCCAAAAAGTAATGATAATTCAGTATTTGAGACCTCTGACGATTCACGATAAGGGAGCTACCATTTGATTTTTATGGGGGGGGGGGGGGGGGGGGGCTAGGATGAAATTTGAAAAAAATAGGCAGGACAGGAGTTTTGAGTAATCAAAAAAGGCAGGATGAGACACTTTGCAAAAAAAAAGGCAGGATGACACTTTAGGTAAAAAAAGTCAGGATAAACTAATAAAAAAAAGGTAGGACCGAATAGAGTGAAAAATAAAAAGGCAGGACAGAGATTACAACTAAAAAAAATGCAGGACAAAATTTTTCATCCTAGCCCCCCCCCCCCCCCCATAAAAATCAAATGGTAGCTCCCTAAGTAAGGATATTTTGACGAATACCGGTAAAATTTTAATTCATTTGACGCGAATGGTAGCCGAAAATGGTTGTTTGCCGCCTGATGGTAAAGGGCATTACTACACTCCTGATAGATAAAGAATTATCCCGGGACAGGTCCCTGGTATTTTTATTTTTGGATTTTAGTGATATCACTTTTGGGTCTTCATACAGACTATTTACGTCGAATCCGGGTCCGTCCGACCTGATTTTTGTTCGCCCTAGTTACTGTTCGCCCTAGTTCCGTTTCGCCCTGAGACTGTTCGCCCTGATACCTGTTTGCCCTGATTTATATTTTTTATTATAGTGTCGTGTTGTGTGTATTTAATTGAATATGTTGAAGTCAGTCTACAATTTCGCCGAATATTTACGATTTTTATTTTTTATTATAGTGTTGTGTTGTGTGTATTTAATTGAATATGTTGAAGTCAGTCTACAATTTCGCCGAATATTTACGATTTTTATTTTTTATTATAGTGTTGTGTTGTGTGTATTTAATTGAATATGTTGAAGTCAGTCTTTATAAAATAAAGTGTAACAATGCAGCCACGAATTTTATTTAATTAATATTCTGTATTCAGCTTTAATAGATAAACATAAATTTTAATATATATAAATATACAGATTCAGATTCAATATTTTATTAAAGTCTCACCACTTGTATAACATTATACATTCCAATAAACATATAAAACATTGCGTATAACATGAAATATTGGATAACATTTATAAAACATATTGTATATTAAAACTAACAGTAAAATATCATTAGCTTAAATACTAAAACATATACAAGTGCCATTCTATCAAGAAATATGAGAGACTAATATTAAAGGATTAATTATATACAAAATTTATACAATTTTTAAAACTACATATATCTAAGATTTAAAATATATCATCAGCTATATACAAATAAAAAATTTGTTCTTCTACATAAAATGTTATAGCAGGTTTTAGCAACTACCTGACATAGTTCTTCGTTTCTGAATAAAAATATAAACTTTTCGTCAATAGACAAGTTATAAAATTGATCGTTATGTTTTACAGCTTCACTATACAATATATTTCGAAGGTCTGCATATACATGTAAAGGACATAAAGTAAATACATGTTTTTCGTCTTCATTTCATTTTTACACATTTCTTTTATTAATGTAACATATACATATCATTAATGAGAATAGGGCGAACGAACTCAGGGCGAACGGATTACCAGGGCGAACAAACTCAGTGCGAACGAAACTAGGTCGAACATGTAATCAGGGCGAACGATCCCGATACCATTTACGTCTGCCTCGACATATGGCGCCAAAGACGAAAATTTGTTTACAAAATGTTGAGCTTTGGCAGTATATGTACACATTGCATAAAAAGTATGTGAAATCTTCAATATTTTTTCCATTGGGATGTGAAAGGAACTATCAATAAGGTTCCATTCCACTGATCGGATGATAAACAAATTTATGCCTTGGGTCCGTTCGCCCAAAATAATTTCACGTTCGATGCGTTCACCCCCTCACACGTTCGCAACAATTTTTATTAGTTATTTGTTAAATAATTTGTAAATGTATGATAGTTTGTATATTGCTCGTAAATTGCTATAAATAAGTGTTTATGGTTTCAAATTCTAAAGACCAGTTTTCCTCACAGGCACTTGTTTCTGTCAATGTGGGGTTTACTATCCATAAAAAAAAAGAAAGACACGAAACCACAATCAAACTTCTCGCAATGACACTACCTGAAGCCAACAAATTCAACCAAAATTTACAAAAAGCATAGATCTGACTTGTGGACTCAAAAGTTAAGTGTGAAGGCTGATTAAATGTGTTTTTGATGTGGGGGGTCTGTTTGTCCATCTGTATGTTCTGCTTCAGGTTAAAATTTTAAGTAGAGGTAGTTTTTAACACCAGTAGTTTTTGATAAATTGAAGTCCAAACAACTTGAAAATTTATACACATGTTCACCTATAGTATGATCTTTCTAATTATAATATAAAGCCAAATTCGAGTTTTGACCCCAATTCAACAGTCCACTGGCACTGAGCATAGAAAAAATGATAGTGCAAGTGAGGCATATGTGTACTGTGGACACATTGTTGTTATAAGAATATGATAATCCAACATTGTAAACCTTTTTTGTTTTGTTTCAGATAGATGATGTACATTGTAGTATGATGTCTATTGGGTTTGATTGCAGTAGTTCTACATTTTGATTGGATTACAGAGACAACTAATGGTACTAAATAACATGGAGAAGAAACACCAAATTAGTGGTATGATCATAACGATAGCAACTTGTTAATATAGCTTTCGGGTCGATCCGACCCCTCTTCGACCAGGCCCAAGTCGATCTGTCCCACGTCGATCCGGTCTCAAGTCGATCCGGCCCATTTGTAAAGTCGATCTGGCCCCAATAAAAATCAATAAAAAATATAAGGAATAAAACTAAAGATATATTAATTGTAATTCATAAATGTTTATGATTTTTGTTATAATGTAAAAGGTGTACGTTCAAACTTCCAAACGATGCAATTATGGGACGTGATTTGAATTTGCTGTTGATACGTCTAACATTAAGCCGGCAATCGATTGGTGTGATGTACATGTATTGCATAATATGACTGAGCACGTTGTTATCAGCCACTGGAGGTGGGGGCCAACTAAACGACCGGTATAGAAGCCTATGATGTTACCAGAAAAAAAAATACAAATAATTATTATTATATACAACCAACCAGAAGATCAAACTATAAAGACCTTGTTGATTACGTAACTTTAATTAACCAGGATTTGATTGACTTAAGTGATTACGAGTGGCATTACCTTAGTTCACAATCATCAGACAATTGTTGAATAAACAAACCAATTATATATATAATTGATTGGATTACAGAGACAACTAATGGTACTAAATAACATGGAGAAGAAACTCCAAATTAGTGGTATGATCATAATGATAGCAACTTGTTAATATGGCTTTCGGGTCGATCCGAAAAATATATAGAATTTCTGTTAAAGGAGAAGAGATTTCATTTTATGTGGTTTGAAAATGGTTACCAGATAACAAAAAAATGTCCTTTTTCTTCTGAGGTGACTGGTCAAAGTGTACAGCATCAATTGAAAAATTTAGAAATTCCTGTGAATTATCTTTAGAGTGGATAAGTATTAACTTTTACAGTTAGTTGATTTTGAGACAGAGTAACTCTAAGCACCCTTAAGCTTGGTCATACAGATTTTTTTTACTAATAATTGAGTCTATATATAGACTAATGATTTGATTAAACAAGTCATTATGATGAGTTAAATTTTATAGGTTCTATTGGACTGTAAATATTTATTTAGCTATTCTGTGTATGAACTTAATAAAATAAAAGTCGCTATGACATTCAAAGTTAAAGTTATCATGGAAAATAACTTCGTATTTTAAAATGTGTTGAAGCTGCTATACAAACAGACACAATAACACTCATTTTCGTATCGATTTAAAATAGTTCTTTAACTGGTACTCCAATACTTCACTTACCTGTTGTCATTTATTATCGGACACTTTTTGCAAATTCTAATTATACAGTTAAAATTTGTCACAAATTCCTCCAAAATCAATATAGTTTATTCATATTTTATTATGGGGCCTTATCGACTTGGGTCCGGATCTACTTGGGCCGGATTGACTTTGACAGATTGACTTGGGGCCGGATCGGTTTGGGCCGAACCGACCGCATACCTTAATATGAATAAAATAGGGTTGAATTACAAAAGGTAATAGACTTGGCCATGTATATTTATATATATTGTAAATGCAGAAATTTTTGTGGGAGATTTAATTTCGTATATTTCGTGGATAAGAATTATCCACAAGATTAAAACCTCCACGAAAATTTAACCTGTACACTGTTTATCACTTCCATTTACTGGAAACAACAAAATGAAATCCCAATGAAATCATATGTAGAGGTGGCAGAAACCAGTTATTTTACAATAAATCTTTAGAATTTCATTGGTTTATGATTTTATTTTCTTGAAAATTCATTCAAGCTTGTATACAAATAAAATGTATGGTTTCAAGGAACTAAGATGTGTGCGTGCTTATGTAAATATATAGAAAACCTTTAAATTTGGGTGTCTGTCCAACATGGAGATTTAAAAATTTATAAATGCATTGCAAATAAGGCAAAAAATGTGATGCTCTGATACCAATCTAATCCTCACCTGCAGAATCCTGCTAAAAGCCGACAAGAATTTTAGCCAGAATTCAAGAGAGAAAGGATATTCAGTGAATTAGACCCTTGTCCGAACCTATCCTTACCATCAAAATCTCAAGATATTTTTGTTTACATAAAACTGAATTTTTTCCCCACTTTGATTGGATGCCGTCAAGTGAGGAGACCACAATTTTGACATCTGATTGGACCTATATCATGTATATGTGAAGGAAATCCCCAACCTGTGTATGCAACTACTTACTTGTGTAGTACAGTAGCCTAGAATTTACATTCATTTATTTTTTCAGTCCACATGATGCAATTATATACCTCAATACTTAACTATAACAAAATTTCTGCGTGGGACACATGTTCTGGTACACCAAAACTGGTACCTGCCACCTTTAACCACTCATTGAAAACAATATATTTCCATTTTTTTAGTCTGATTGAGTTCTATAGTCATTTACCATTAAAAATACATGCATTTTATATGGTTACAGCACAAAAGAAAACATTAATAGGCTTTGTAAGACCAAATTTATTAAAGCATTATTTGCGTCTTTTGCCGTCAAACTGCTTTAAATGCAAAAAAAATATAAAAAAATGATTGTGTTCATATTTAATGAATTTTATTGTGTGAGTTTTCTGGTACAGAGTATAAATTATCCAACAGTTTTTAAAACTACTTAAGTTTATTGTTTCATGCATGATATAAAACCACTTACAACTGATCTCAAGAAGTATTTTCCCATTGTTTGAGGTATTAAATAGTCTCAATTCTTGTCACTATCATTGTTCTGTTGACTGCAGTGCTGAAAAAGGCTTAGTTATGAATAAACTAATATTTTTGGTACATTTGTTTCACTTTGTAGATCCATGATGCCCTAAACTAAGTGTACATTTATTCGCAATCAGTCTCATATCTCTACTCCCCATGAGCTAGCTGTGTAGGCCGCATGTTGAAATTGTAGAATTGCCACACCATTGCTGATGAGAGAGACCAGTTTTCTTATTTCTGTAGCCTGGCCTACAGTATCAACTATGTAGTAGACCTATAAAAAAGGAAGAATTCATATATTCATAGTTAAAAAGTAAATAAATAAGAAAATGTCCATATCATATGAAATAAATCATTATAACAGGTAATATACAGTATAATCATCTTTTTCTTGTACTATGCTGAGGCTTATTTTACCTTTTCCTCTCTTTGTAATTGCTATTTCTATATAATTTATGATATAAAATCATTGTTTGGTGAACATAATCATTTTAAAACTAATCAATTGAATGTCATTGTTTGTATTGGGATACAGAGTTATCTGTCTTGATATTTGATCATTCTTAAAATCCATGTAAAAATTATTTGCTTGCAAACAGACCTATACATTGACTGTGAATAAAAGAAATATAATACCACACACCTGTAGAACTCTTAAAAAGGCACAGTTTGTGATATGTTAAAATCATGTTTAGGCTTAAGGTGGCAGAAACCAGTTATTTTACAATAAATCTTTAGAATTTCATTGGTTTATGATTTTATTTTCTTGAAAATTCATTCAAGCTTGTATACAAATAAAATGTATGGTTTCAAGGAACTAAGATGTGTGCGTGCTTATGTAAATATATAGAAAACCTTTAAATTTGGGTGTCTGTCCAGCATGGAGATTTAAAAATTTATAAATGCATTGCAAATAAGGCAAAAAATGTGATGCTCTGATACCAATCTAATCCTCACCTGCAGAATCCTGCTAAAAGCCGACAAGAATTTTAGCCAAAATTCAAGAGAGAAAGGATATTCAGTGAATTAGACCCTTGTCCGAACCTGTCCTTACCATCAAAATCTCAAGATATTTTTGTTTACATAAAACTGAATTTTTTCCCCACTTTGATTGGATGCCGTCAAGTGAGGAGACCACAATTTTGACATCTGATTGGACCTATATGTGAAGGAAATCCCCAACCTGTGTATGCAACTACTTACTTGTGTAGTACAGTAGCCTAGAATTTACATTCATTTATTTTTTCAGTCCACATGATGCAATTATATACCTCAATACTTAACTATAACAAAATTTCTGCGTGGGACACATGTTCTGGTACACCAAAACTGGTACCTGCCACCAGAGACAAAAACACAAAATTTAATGTTTCTACAGTATACATGGTATACATGGTATATATATTTAATAAGAGACTTGTAATATTAGAAAGAAAAACAATCTATTATTTCATTACAAACTTTTATTTAAAATCACATTAAAACAACAGACAGTTACATCATTATGGTAAATACGCATTTGATATCCTGTACGGTACATCTTACAAACATGGTTATCTTTCTTTGCTTATGTAACACTTGGATTCATTAGAAATTATGTTTGTTAACTTCATCCACCAACAATAAAATAAAGAACAAATGATTTTAAGCATGTTAAGTAAGTATATTTTATTCATCATCAAAATATGCCACATAAACAATTTATCAAGCCACTGCAAGTACTTGACAATCTTTTGACAGTCTCGTGTAAAAATCCAGATAATTTTGTTCATGTTTATCCCTGAAACACAAACATATAAATCACCACACCTGAGTATGACAGAGAAAAAACTTGTGACTTATGAAATGAATTTTATATTAATTGTTTGTACAAATATTGACAGAGTAAATTATTTTGAATGGAAAAGAATTTTAAGATGTTCCATTTGAAACAAACTAAAATTGTAGATGTAGTAATGAAGGCCCTTATTAAGGTCTTTCCCCTTCGTGAGGAAAGACCTTATTGTTTTTCTAATGTTTTTTTTTCTTCCAACATTTTTTTGACATGCCCTCCCCCCGTTTCTATTGAAGTCATCAAGACCAAATATTGACCATCGATAGATCTTATTATGACGTATTACCAGATGAGGCTGTGTAGGATTTCATCATCCCCTTTGAGAGTTATATCCCCTTGAAGCATTTTTTTAATTTGCATTTTTCTTCAAAAGTATTAGAGATAGAATAGAATTAAAAATGGCATTATGTACAGGAACAGATGGCAATGTTAATAAAGGCAAACGATTAGTAGGTTATTTACCCTGATAAGGAGTTAGTCCCCTTGAAAAATTATACATTTTTGGAAAAATTTCATTTCGAGAACCGGAAGTCGTGAGAGATTTGGGACCTTCACCAATATTCTTTAATTCATGTGACCTTTAATTTGCACTCAAGGTCAAAGGTCACTAAGTGCAAAAAAAAATTTGCTGCAATTTCAAGCTTACATATTAAGAAAACGATAGAAGTTTGCTGCATACATACTGTGTATTAAATGTTCCTCTCGACGAGCTCTACATTTTATAGATACGCTCAATAATGTCAAACCGTCTGTTCAAAAGTTGCATCAAGAAAATTCAAAAAAGTATAGTATTTTGTGTATATCTTTTTAAAGGTAACAGATATCAACCTACTATAAACTGCAAAGATGATCAGTAATTCCAGACCTTCAATTTGAGGTCAATGTCAGGTCATGATGAAATTACACCTTGACCTTCACATTATACTATGACCTTGACCTTGTGATATTTGACAGGTCAAGTGGTCCTGAGTTGAATGGTGGTATTCCCATGTCTCCACGACTTCCGGTTCTCAAGTTTAGTATTGCATCATATATTTGATGATTAATTGTGAACTTAGTGAACTTTGAAATTGTCCAAATTCTTTTCTGTAATGTTGTCCTTTATCTGTAGGTCATTTACCATTTGACAGATTTGAGATATCTATTGTCGTTTTAGAGATAATCCAGTTTCAAATTTTGCGAGCGGCGGCATGTATTTCTGAATCAACAACAGCTTACCACTTAAAATGTTTAAGAAATTGAAGAGGTTAACATAGTTATATGTTTGACCAAATACCAAAAACATTCCATTGAAAAAAACACCAAAAAATCATTTTGAAATTTTCATGTTTTGCATCGACTGTGTAAGTTTCATAACTTCTATTTATATCGTTGATATTGCATCATTTTTGGCACTTTGTCAAATGGGGTCATCTGATATATCAAATTGAAGGTCTCAATAAACTCTACTTAAAAATGAAAATATTAAACCTCTTTTTTATCCCAGGTAGAAGGGTGGGGTCATTTAGTGCAAAAATTCAAATTTCTCAGATGATAAGGTTGTCGCATATCAAATGAAAGGTCATGATGTGTACATTTGAAATATCAAATTCCCAACCTCCAAAAATTGGTTGGTTGGGGTTATTAAGTGCAAAAATCAAACTTTTTAGAACATGGCGTTGTCGCATATCAAATGAAAGCTCATCTACCCTGTGTTACATATATCATACTTCCGATCTTAAAAATGTAGGCGGATGAGGTCATTAAGTGTAAAAAGCGAAAAGTTTCAGAAGGTATGCTTGTCGTATATCAAACGAAAGGTCGTACAAAGAACATTACGAAAACATCACTTTTACAGGAAAGACCTTTCAATTGTTTTACAAACAATTGAGATACTAGTTTTATCTTAATTTTAGTCAGAAGTAAAAATACAACAAAGTATTAACTTTGCAGTTAGTTGATTTTGAGGCAGAGTAACTCTAAGCACCCTTAATCTTGGTCATTCAGATTTTTTTTACTAATAATTAAGCATGATAAATGAACATATTTTCTTCTCTTGTTGGTACATTGATCTAAACAAGTGTTTAATTGTCTATCTTTTAATAGTTGTTTTTACTAACTTCATAAAAGCAGAATATTGTGGACAAAATTTCTAAATGAGGTACAAGTTTGAACTATTTGTCCCTTTTAAAAAAATATTATGCTAATCGATGGAAAATATGGCCGCATGACACTCATCATGAGTTAAATAATATTTAGTGCTGTTTTTATTGTCATTTGTAGAAGTGAAGACTGATGTCAGACTGTTACTTGAGTGTTTGAAATGTCAAGTGGACAACCCATCTGCAATGAAACAAGCCTTCAGAACACTGGCTAATATATTTAATAATATTGGAACAGGTGAGTAGAAGTTATACATGTAATAAGGATTAAAGTTTGCCAACATTTAATACCCCAAAAAAATGAACATGTATGGGACTGGTTAATAAAATACTCTGTCTACTTGAATTGGCAAATCTTTAATATAATTGACAGGAATCTCCAGATATATCAACAAAAATGTTACCTTATATTAATTAATAAATTGATACTTAAACAATACTATTTTTCTTAGGAGTAAAAGGACCTTTTTTACTCCTGTCCATTTTCAAACAGTATAAAATGAAATCTTTTTCTGAACATGCTGAAGACCTTTCAATCTAGACATCATGCCAGGTAAAATCTTTTTAATTTTGCCTTTCTTCACCATTATTTTTTAATAAGAGATACAATATATGTACATGTATATATATTAATAACCTGCAACAGAAATTTATACAAAGTTTATAAAGCAACATTTTAATAATGAATGAACAAATAACAAATATCCTGAACTACATTCAAAACATCAGAGTTGCATGTTTCATGAGTAAAAAATCGGGAAAAAAGTTGATTTACATAGAATAAGAATAAAGAAAGAGAAGGTGTCAAAGTGACAACAACCGGACCAAAGAGTATAAAACAGCCCATAGCCACCAATGGGTCTTTAACTCCTGCATTTGTATGTGGGCTCCAGCTGGCTCTTAAACAAAAATGTGTACTAGTTCAAAGAAAACGGACATCATACTCAACTCCGAAACAAAGAACCAAAATTGAAAAACATGCATGACTACCAAAGACCAGAGGCTCCTGACTTGGGACATGCAGTTTGTTGACCTAATGACATTCATAATGTGGACCCCATTTCTATACTATACCGAAAATTATATATTCTTTTTTACTTTGTCATTTATTTTTTTCGGATGTGAATTTTTTTGTGGTTTGTACTTTTTACAATTATATGCTTTTATTTTTAGATGAGATTAAAGATTATTTCCGTGATTTGGGAGGATTAGACTTTATAACTACCTTCAACAAAACTGTGACCAATGTTGAGGTCAAAGAAGCTGCAATATTTTGTTTAGGATGTGCTGTAGAAAATAATAGTATGTAAAAGATATTTATTTTAATAACATTGATCACAATAAAAATCTTTTAAAAAAAATATTTGTGAACCATTACCACCACAGCTCTTCATCTGATAACATCTGCAATATAAAGGTTTTGAGGGAAAATACATCTTAGTTGACCATTTCAGCCTTCAAAGTAAATATCCCCTGATAGTCCAGTCAATCTAGCATAAATTGACCCTAACCCGAAAGTAATTGCAACATAAGATTTTTAAGTTTTAATCTTTAGTTTAGCATTATATCCCAAATATACACAGAAAAAAGTCCCATAAAATCTAAGTTGAGGAAGACTAAAAAAATCATCTGATATTTAAAATTCATATGGAGATTTGCATTGAAAAGGGAGATAACTCTTGCAAGAAAGGCAGAAACATCAATAAAAATTGATACAAAATTATAACTTTACCGCTTCTATACATCAGAATGTATTGATTCTTGATTTTTTTAGCTGTCTTTAGAGTATAACAAACAACTTTAAAGGTGTTTTCATATCTTTAACCAAGCTATAATCTAGATTTTGTAATTCATTAGTTGACCATTTCTTGAATTTTTCAACATGTCAAGGTTAAGAATCTCAAATTAAATAAAAATAATTAAGCATGTATTCTTCTTCTTGTTGTTTAAAGTTTCTTTAGATAAGTAAGGCCGAGAAAAAAAAGATCGATGTTTCTAGTAACCCGACCGACCCTGTTTTTTAGCCCCGACCCTAACTTTTTTATTGGATCTTCAAAAAAAAAAAAAAAAATTGTATCAACCGACCCCGTTTTTGACACAGGCTTCTGATAGATGACATAATATTTTTTCTCTCTTGCTTCTACTTGCATAGAAAGCCAGTAAAACATTTTATTAATGTCAAAAGGTATTCCAAATAGGTTAAAATCCAAGAAATTTGCACAGCAGGTGCTTCAAAAACATTGCAAATGGCACACTTCCGGTTTTTGAAACTAATTACGGATCCGGACTTGGAAAAACCATGATAATTTTCCGGATTTCATTTACGATGTCAAAAAAAAAAAAAAAAAAAAGAATTCCGACGTACCGACCCTATTTTTCAAAATGATGTTACCGGAAACACATATCTTTTTTTTTAGGCCTAAGATGCTGAAAAAATAAAATTTACAGATATAAACAATACCAAATTTTCACATTATTTTTTCAAAATAGTCACATAGCTTCAAATTTGCAATTTCTTAAATGAAAAATCCACAACAAAAATAAAACTAGCCATACCACTTCAGTTTTGTACATTTCATGATCAGAAGATTATATAATTTAGTCAAATACAAACTTATAACCCCATCAAAGTATCATACTTTACATACATTTCAAGAAAAACAACCAAAAACTGAACAAAAAAGACTCATTTTTGCCATAGTTATCTCCCCTTCCAATGTAAATTTCCATAGGAAATTAAAAATGCTGATTTCAGGTTTTCCTCAAGTTAGATTTTATGGGACATTTTTCTGTGTATAAAAAGGGCATAATGCTATAGATTAGAACTTAAACATTTTCTGTTGCAATTAGTTTGAGGTTAAATCTTAGTTTGACTGGACTATGAATCTGAAATTCACATAAAAATATTGGTTCCAACAAAAAGTAAATGAATTTACAGTACTTGAGTGTACAATGATACCTTTTACAAGAAAGAATATGAAAATCTTTTGTTTTTAAAGCTAACAAGTATTAAAATACAATTCTGTATTTTACCTAATTTGTATTTACTTTTTATGTATACTGAATGTATAAATATGCCATACATATATTATATTTTTCTTCTAGTTTATTCACAGAAAGAGTTGACCACTATAGCACAGTTTATGAATCTACACAAAACCCTTTCGGATGAGAAATCAACGACTAGACTTAAACATGCATCGTCTTATTTCTTGCTCACATTAGTGTCAAACAACAGTCAGTAAAAGTATATTTCTAAAAGTAGAAATTAAGCTAATTACATTTTGACGTCTTCTTTGTGTATTTTTCGATTCCTTTAAGAATTATGTAATCTATTAAGATAAAAAAAAATATCATGAATTTTGAGGACAATATTTTGATTTTATCTACCACAATAGAAAAAAGAAGTTGTTAAGGGACAACATCAAAAGATCGATGTAGGATAAAAAACTTAAATTGAATAGTTTGAGGGGGGGGGGGGGTCAACATTGCTGCAAGTTTTGTTAATCTAAAATCGATTTTACATATATCCATATAGGTAAATCAATTTTTCCCAAATTAAGTTAAGAAGGGGGGTAGGGGGGTCAGCGAAAAAACTATGTGAATTAAGTTTTTTATCCTACATTGAACTTTTGATGTCGTCCCTAATAGACATGTCTCAGATGTAATCCTTTTAACTGAAGACTTATTACTCATTGAATGTAAATTATAATGCCTTTTGTCTCAGCATTTTAAAGCGAATATGGCTGTTATGGTACCTGAAAATGGAGATTTGATTTTGAAAAAGTTCCTAAAGAAGGTTAAAAGAATTTTATATTTTCAGGAATGGGAAGGAAAAAATAGAAGTGACTGTCACAAAATTGTCACAATATTAATATTATGCGCATCTTAACATCTATTTTGAAATTGTGTTGGTAACCTAAAAATTAGTCATGCCATGTGCTATTATTTCATATTAGGTAGGTAGCTATATAGCTAACACAGAGATGCTTCAAACACTATTATATTCATAATGCTCTCATGTATAGGTAAAGTTGAAAGGCAAAGCAATTCTGTAATTTAAAAAAGAAAATGCATTCTGTGTTTATAGTTATCAAAGGTACTAGGATTATAATTTAGTACGCCAGACGCACGTTTTGTTCACCAAAGACTCATCGGTGACGCTCATATCAAAATATTTATAAAGCCAAACATGTACAAAGTTGAAGAGCATTGAGGATCCAAAATTCCAAAAAGTTGTGCCAAATATGGTGCATTAAATTCATGCGATAAATGTTTATTAGACAGTTATGAAATAAACTAATCAATCATGTAATTCTTTTAAAGGTTTAGGACAGTCACTGGCTAAGAAAAGTTTGTGTTTATCTGATCTTCTTGGTCTTTTGAGGTAAGTGACATAAGGTTTTAAATCAAGTGTTTGAAGAAAATAACATGTTTCATGCATTTCTTTGTAAATGATGACAACAAATCATGCACACAAAACAGAAAAAAAAATGGATGCAACAAGTACGTCAATACTCAAGTGTAATTTATATATTCATACATGTACTCAAATTATTTTTGATATTATTGTAAATATCTCTCCCTGAGTTTGTATGGTTGGAAATTTCCTTTAAACATGACTGAATTAATCAAAACGTTACAAATTGTACAAGTTTAAAATGCTATATTACCAAAATGTGACATAAAATGTATGAAAGTGGCAAGATAACTAGTATGTTATAACTACAGAAATAGATTTCCTTAATAATGCCACCAAAAAAGCAGACGGGCATTATGTGTTACCCTTGTCTGTCCTGTTCGTAGATCCCTAAAATTGGTTTCTGTTTGCATGTCATGTACTTTTATAAAAAAAAAAATTTGATTTGGTCATGTAATAAATTGTTTAATTAAAAACTTATTTGTATTGCTCATGATTCAGTAATGAGATCAACTGAGGATAAGATTAGAGATAACACAATTATGAAGCATCTAACTTTTATTACTGATGTTATCCAAGTATTCCAATACTGGTAGTATTTGAACTGAGAAATTGAAAATTGATTGAACAAAAAAAATGCAATCCCTAACATTTAATTGTCCATTTGTAAAAGTTGTATGTCTTATTCAAAGATGCTGATGTGAATGAAATGTGTTTATTGGTAAAGATGTTGATCATATTTGATTTTAGAAATAAATGAAAGGGAAAAAAAGTGTGAAAGAACTCTAAATTTGACTGGATTCTATCTAAACAGTTCAATCACAAATGACAGATTCAGATTCAATAGTTTATTAAAGTCTCACCACATACAACATGATTAAAACAAGATACAATTATAAAATTAATTATACAGTAAACATAGTTAAAACAATTAAATACATGTATGTGCCATTCTTAAAAGAATTATGAGAGACTATTAAAATACAAATAATACTTAATCATTTTTTTTAAAATACTACAAATACAGTAGTTAATGATATAAAATACTGTTTCTCCTTTTTAAAATATCATTGCAGGTTTTGGCAACAATATTACAAATATTGGTATTTTTAAACATATATATAAATGACATGTCTCCACTCAATGATATGAATGTTGTGATGTGATCAATAGAATAAATAATCATTTGAAAAACTTGAAGAAAATTGCTATCGCAAGTATAAATAATAAATAAAAGTTAGCAAGGACAAATACCTAGCTGTTTACCAGAAAAAATTTAAAAACAACATTCCGAAGTTGTTAGGGTTTTTACGCCTGTAAAAATTTTGACGGGACGTATTATGGTATTCAAATGTCCGGCCGTCTGTCCGGCGTAAACATGTGGCACCGTAACTTGAGAACAACTCGTCCAAATCTCATGAAACTTAATACAGTTGTTCCTTATAATGGTCAAATGATCTGTATGCTTTTTTTTGTGAAAATAAGATTAAAACTTTTTGAGTTACAGGACTTTGTAACTAAAATAGGGGTGTGTTTTTTTTTTTCACATGTCACGCTGTATCTCAAAAACTATTTATGATAATTGCTTAAAATTTACACACTTCTTAGTTATATTAATCTATACACACTTCTTAGTTATATTAATCTATACACACTTCTTAGTTATATTAATCTTTACACACTTCTTAGTTATATTAATCTATACACACTTCTTAGTTATATTAATCTATACACACTTCTTAGTTATATTAATCTATACACACTTCTTAGTTATATTAATCTTTACACACTTCTTAGTTATATTAATCTATACACACTTCTTAGTTATATTAATCTATACACACTTCTTAGTTATATTAATCTATACACACTTCTTAGTTATATTAATCTTTACACACTTCTTAGTTATATTAATCTATACACACACACTTCTTAGTTATATTAATCTATACACACTTCTTAGTTATATTAATCTATACACACTTCTTAGTTATATTAATCTATACACACTTCTTAGTTATATTAATCTTTACACACTTCTTAGTTATATTAATCTATACACACTTCTTAGTTATATTAATCTATACACACTTCTTAGTTATATTAATCTATACACACTTCTTAGTTATATTAATCTTTACACACTTCTTAGTTATATTAATCTATACACACTTCTTAGTTATATTAATCTATACACACTTCTTAGTTATATTAATCTTTACACACTTCTTAGTTATATTAATCTTTACACACTTCTTAGTTATATTAATCTTAAGATCTGTATAATGTTTGGTGATGATTCAAAAATTTATTTTTGAGTTATTGAGTATTTGGAAAAAAAAGGGGGATTGGGTATTTACATGTCGTGCCATATCTCAAAAACAATTTTTGATTATTGCTTAAAACCTTACACACTTATTAGTTATGTTAATTGAAAGATGTGTTTTTGGTTTTGATTCAAGATTTAATTTTAGAAATATTTAGTTTTTTGTAATAAAAAAAAAATGTGGGGGGGGCTTTCACATGTCACTCTGTATTTCAGAAACTATTTATAATTATTGTTCAAAACTTCACACACTTCTTAGTTATATTTATCTTTAAATCTGTATACTTTTTGGTGATGATTCAAAATTTTATTTTAAAATATTGATTTTTTTTGTTAAAAAAAGGTAGTTTTTCACATGTCACGCTGTATCTTAGAAAATATTTAGGATTATTGTTCACAAGACGACGGGCGTATCTTGCGCTCATTGCACAGCTGTTTATTAGTTCACCTGGCTTCAAGGGCCAAGTGAGCTTTTCCCATCACTTGGCGTCCGGCGTCGTCGTCCGTCGTCGTTAACTTTTACAAATATCTTCTCCTCTGAAACTCCTGGGCCAAATTAAACCAAACTTGGCCACAATCATCATTGAGGTATCTAGTTTAAAAAATGTGTGGCTTGACCCTGCCAACCATCCAAGATGGCCGCCATGGCTAAAAATAGAACATAGGGGTAAAATGCAGTTTTTGGCTTATAACTCAAAAACCAAAGCATTTAGAGCAAATCTGACATGAGTAAAATTGTTTATCAGGTCAAGATCTATCTGCCCTCAAATTTTCAGATGAATCCGACAACCCGTTATTAGGTTGCTGCCCCTGAACTGGTAATTTTAGGGAATTTTTGCTGTTTTTGGCTATTATCTTGAATATTATTATAGATAGAGATAAACTGTAAACAGCAATAATGTTCAGCAAAGTAAAATTTACAAATAAGTCAGCATGACCAAAATGGTCAGTTGACCCCTGAAGGAGTTATTGCCCTTTATAGTCAATTTTTAACCATTTTTTCGTAAATCTTAGTAATCTTTTACAAAAATCTTCTTCTCTGAAACTACTGGGCCAAATTAAAGTAAACTTGGCCACAATCATCATTGGGGTAACTTGTTTAAAAAATGTGTGGTGTGACCTGGCCAATCAACCAAAATGGCTGCCACCGCTAATAATAGAACATAGGGGTAAAATGCAGTTTTTGGCTTATAACTCAAAAACCGAAGCATTCAGAGAAAATCTGACAGGGTTTAATTGTTTATCAGGTCAAGATCTATCTGCCCTGATGTTTTCACATGGATTGGACAACCCGTTGTTAGGTTACTGTCCTGAATTGGTAATTTTTAAGGAAATTTTGCCGTTTTTTGTTATTATCTTGAATATTATTATAGATAGAGATAAACTGTATACAGCAATAACGTTCAGCAAAATAAGATCTACAAATAAGTTTACATGACCAAAATAGTCAATTGACCCCTTAAGGAGTTATTGCCCTTTATAGTTTATTTTTAACATTTTTCATAAATTTTTGTAAATTTTAAAAAATATTTTCCACTGTAATTACTGGGCCAAGTTCATTATAGATAGAGATAATTGTAGCAACAAGAATGTTCAGTAAAGTAAGATCTACAAACACATCACTATCACCAAAACACAATTATGTCATGAATTTATCCGTGTCCATTGTTTAATATGCACAAGACCAAGGTGAGCGACACTGGCTCTTTAGAGCCTCTAGTTATAACAACTAGAAAGATAAAAATCTTTGATATAAAATAGATTTTTATAGGACTTCTTTACCAAGTGTTGGTAGACAAGATTGCTGGTTTGATGATGCAGGGACAACTGGTCTGGAGTTATGGTCTAGTGTAGCAGCAGCTCTCTGTATGTGTGTCAACAATCCTCAAAATGGTTTGTTACTTTAATATATTAAGATATATAACAACAACAATACTTTAATTGATTTCAATAGAGATATATTATGACTATATCTTCCCTGAGCCCCTCATAGAAAAGTATAAAAAAAAACTGTGAAAAATGATAATTTAAACATATGAATGATATAGTACAATAGAATAAAAGTCTAGAATAATAATCAATGTTCAATACAACTGCATAAAATTCCCTTTGACTTTTGGCTGCAAGTTGCTTTGTCCAATGAAATCTGGGAGAAACTCCTGAAAATGTTATGTACACATGCTGGATGTACAATATAAGACATGAATTGCTGGAATGTAAGGTTATATGTTTCACCACTAGCAAGAACTAAAACACGACCCCATTTCAGTGGAAAGCTAACAACAAAGTATAATAAACAATGTTTGGCTGACTATGATGAAGGGGAGATAAACCAATTGCATTTATTGTATTTACTATAATTTAGCTGTTTTTTATTTGATCATGATGGATTTCAAGGATATTTCACTAAAAGGTTACACTATACACCTATATATTATGAATATATGCACAAAACCAAAAAATCAAACATCTTATTCATTAAAGGGAAATTAATTTAATTTTCCAAAAATTTAACAAATATAAAGGGGAGATAATTTGATAACTAATTTTAAATTTAAATCAACAGATATCTGTGTCTGCAAGCTTCCAGGATCTATTATTTCTTGCATATATATGTAAGAGCTGTGTGACATCATTTGAAAACTCTTGACAGTAAGGAGACTGTTTTAATCAGGTTTCTCAATGGTCTAAAAAATTGATGTAAAAAGGTATTTTTTCAACTTTTCATGATTTTATTATAATTGATTTTAAAAATTTGTAGGTTGTGCGACCAATAGGGTTTGTTAAGCAGGTAGATCTCCAGGCTTGCCTCACTGATCTAGTTTTTCCCTTCTTTAACTTTTGAATTTTCAAAATAATTTTTCTTACAGATGACATAACTGAGATCAATGATGAATTTTACTTTTGCCATTCAGGAGTTGTACCCCGTATTTGCTTAAATGTTGACACATATATAAATATCCTTGTTTAAGCTAAATATTTAGAACCAGGTTGTCATACTTAAAAACTTATGTAAATTTATGGAAAGTCCTGTCAATAACAAACTAAGACTTCCTGCGTTAACAATGTATATAGATATAGGAAGATGTGGTGTGAGTGCCAATGAGACAACCCTCCATCCAAATAACAATTTTAAAAAAGTTAACCATTATAGGTCAATGTACGGCCTTCAACACAGAGCTTTGGCTCACACCGAACAACAAGCTATAAAGGGCCCCAAAATTACTAGTGTAAAACCATTCAAACGGGAAAACCAACTGTCTAATCTATATAAAACAACGAGAAACATGTATAAATTACATAAACAAACGACATAAATTACATAAACAAACTCAACAATGAGCAAAGCCCATACTGCATAGTCAGCTATAAAAGGCCCCAAAATGACAATTTAAAATAATTCAAACGAGAAAACTAACTGCCTTATTTATATAAAAAAATGAACAAAAAATAAGTATGTAACAAGATAAACAAACGACAACCACTGAATTAGCTTGATAACATTCATATGCCTATTTAATCCAGATTAAATCTAAATACAAATACAGTTTAAAAGTACTGAGAAACAAAGAGAGAGAAATATTAATGATACTTCCAAAACTAAGGTTTATACTTATTTTAGGGATGGTATTAATCAGTTATTTAAGGGCTATTTCTGAGTTACATTCATGGGATAGGGTACACTTTTTTAAGACCAGAAAACCATGAAATAAATTTTATTATTTTACTGATAATTCTTACATTATTCTAAGGGAAATGCAACCAAATAGTTTTAATCGATTTGAGTGCCTCCTATCCACTTTTGATAAATTTTAGAACCACCCTTACTGATTTCAATTATTTTATTTACTTCTTGAATTTTTTTTTCAAACGTTTAAAAAGAGGTCCTTTTTTAACCGGATTTTTGTGACAAAAATGTCGGTTATTGATTTGGGGATGTACGTCGGGCGGCCGGTATCTAAATGTTGTCCGTGCATTTACTCATGAACTGTTCAACCAAAGCTTTTCAAATTTTAATATGTTGTTACAGACAACAGAATAAAGGTCAAGTTTAATAATTATGATTTTGACTTTTACCGTTCAGGAGTTATGGTTCTTGAAAGATTGAAAAATGGCATTTCCAGTTGTGTCCGTGCATTTACGCATGAACTCTTCAACCAAAGCTTCCCAAATTTTAATATGTTGTTACTGATGACAAAATGGAGGTCAAGTTCAATAATGACGATTTTGACTTTTACCGTTCAGGAGTTATGGTTCTTGAAAGATTGAAAAATGGCTTTTCCAGTCGTGTCCGTGCATTTACTCATGAACTGTTCAACCAAAGCTTTTCAAATTTTAATATGTTGTTACTGATGACAAAATGGAGGTCAAGTTCAATAATGACGATTTTGACTTTTACCGTTCAGGAGTTATGGTTCTTGAAAGATTGAAAAATGACATTTCCAGTCGTGTCCGTGCATTTACTCATGAACCATTCAACCTAAGCTTTTCAAATTTTAATATGTTGATACTGATGACAAAATGGAGGTCAAATTTGATATTGACGATTTTCACTTTCACCGTTCATCAGTTATGGTTCTTGTGATATTGGCAGGATACAAATAAATGTTAATTAATCCGGTTTGCTGTCGTTGTGACAGCCTCTTGTTTTGAAGTAGAATGAGGTGTTTTTCAAATTGACTTTTTAATGATTTTCAGATAATTTTATTTCAGAACAAAATAATTAGCCCCGTCATTTAATTGAAAAGAAAAGATATTTCTACTTTGCTCAAAAACAATGAATTTAAAATGTTGCCCTTGATATAATTTTAGTTTATTAATTCAATTGCAAAACACTTGATCAATGTAATTTTCATTCAAGAATTTTATTTTGAAAGAATAAATAGACTCAAGGCAATCTTAGTGTAACCAATCAAATTTTTTCAAAAAAAAATTAGGTTATATTTTCTGAAATTTGGTTAATAGGATAGGCTTAGATATATAGCAAGTCTGATTGAATTCTCGTGAAGTGTTTTGTCAAGAGCAATTGAATTAAAGTGAATTGCTTAACCACAAATTTGTCGTCCTTTCTCCATATTGTGAAATCTTTTAATTTCCTTTATAATTAAAGCCAACAAGTTTAATTCTGTATGTAAAAAACTTCCGATTATTACAGATTCATCCTTAATTTAGTTTCATTGACAAAAATGATGACATTCTGACAGCAAATATCTTGACAATATGATATCAATGATGGTCATTATGGACATTTTACTTTTATAAGGAAAACAATTTATTTGATAAACAGAAATCATTTTGTTAAAAATATTAGTGAACTAAAATTACTTTCATGAGGAAAACAAGTTATACAATAAACAAAAATCATGTTATTAAAAATAAGTGAACTGAAATTACTTTTATGAGGAAAACAAGTTATATGATCAACAAAAAATGTTGTACTAAAACAAAAAAAAACATGTTGTACTAAAAATCTCGAAGTTTTTTTTCATCGTTAGACAACATTACATCAGAATTTCTATAGGATTGATTCTGATTAATTCAATTTTTTATCAAACAATGAAATTCCAGGCTCTAGATTTTTATGCCCCACCTACAATAGTAAAGGGGCATTACGTTTTCTGGTCTGTGGGTCCGTTTGTTCGTCTGTCCTTTCGTTCGTCCATTCGTCCATCTGTTTGTCCCGCTTCAGGTTAAAGTTTTTGGTGAATGTAGTTTTTGATAATGTTAAAGTTGAATCAACTTGAAACTTAATACACATGTTCCCTATGGTATGATTTTTCTAATTTTAATGCCAAATTAGAGTTCTTACCCTAAAATCACGGTCCACTGAACATAGAAAATGATATTGCGAGTGGGGCATCCGTGTACTTGGGACATATTCTTGTTTTAAGGTCTGTATCATAATGAAAAAAACCAACAATCTCAAAACTGAAAGAAGATTGGGGCATTTTTAAATCCTTGTATAAATCATAGTCAAATTTGAATGACCTGCCTATGATATATTTATGATATTATCAGAGATCATGTTTTCTGATCTGTCTGTCCAGTATTTGGTTGAAAGATTTGATCAAAAGAAGTTTGTGGTCGCACACAAACTTGAAACTTACCTTGTTCACATGTTCATTTTAAATTAAAGTAAACTTAATAACAATTAACATACTAGTGGCCTTGGTGGCCCAGTGGTCTAAGTAGATACTACTGTTGTTACTTGTCAGTCAACACTGAGGTTGTGAGTTCGAACTGCCTCGTGAAGCCAGGTGCACTAGACTCCAACCTTAATTTACTAGGATTGTCAGTTTTCCTATCAAAGGCCAGTGGTTTTATCCGGTCACACAGGCTTCTCCACAAATAAAAACTGGCCACCCTAAATAGCCTAAATGCAGTGCTTAAAAGTGGCATTAAAACAACAAAAATAAAATAAGAAAACAATAATAACATACAGTATTTATAATTATTTGTGGGATACCAATTTTCCTGGATTTCAAATTTCAATGTCCAACAGAGTGTACATTTTCAATGAGCCTGTAGGTAGACATTTGCATAGCGAATAAAGTCAAATATATGAGGGTTTGGATGGGGTTAAATGATTAAAGAATAATGCCCTTAAAAAAGGAAGATTAGAGAATAACGGGCAAAATAAAATGAAGATTAGAGAAAAAAGGGGTTAATTTTTTGAAGATTAGAGAAAAAAGGGGTTAATTTTTAAAAGATTAGAGAAAAAATTAAATGTTTACAGAAGAACAGACCACCCCATCCAGACCCTCATATATATGAATATATAATTCTCCTCAATCCACAAACAATGGTACCCACAAAAGTAAATAAATATACTTAGGATTTGACCCTGATTTTGTTGTTAACTGAAAATTAAAATGTTATAATGTGAGCAGTGTATATAGTGTCCTATGGACATATATTCTTGTTTTTATATCTTTTGAAAATGGCTTACTAATATGTTATATACTTACAGAAGAGAACCAGAGAGTATGTGGATTTGTACTACCCTATGTTTTTACAGTAATACAACAGCATGATTCAGATGTCATCAGACCATTACTCTCATTCATCAGGTTTACAGTGGCTAATAATGGTACGTACAGGCTTAAGTCAAGGTCATAAAAAATGTCAAGGATATTCCGTGATCGTGAAGTACATGCGCCTATAGCGCATATCGACCAGAAATGGCGCATAGAGTGACTTATGTAAGTGCCCACGTGGCGCACAATATTTTTCACTTTGTTTCGAAACGTTTAAATATCATCAAAATGGATTAACGATCGTATTCCGTGCTGCCATGTGTGTGTACACAACTGTGTAATGTTCATCCAATGATAGGAGCACCTATTTGTTTTTGGGATGTCTCAGGTGTTTTCTTATGGTAATAATAGAACCATTCGGTACAACTGATTACCCAAAAAACGTAATTAACCATCATTCATGGTATGATTTTTCATAAACAACTTTAAATTTGTGAAATTTGGCTAGTACAGACGAGATTTATCTCTAATTATAATTTTTTAAATTAGTTTAGCTTGCTATTATTTCGATTTAAAAAACCAAAGCTTTTTTATGAATACATTTTTTGTCTCCATAAAAGAGCTTAACTGTCCTTGTCACTTTTTGGTCTTTGGCTCGTTTTGACATTTTGTAAACATGCCTTCAACGAATTGTTGTTTTGTTCTATCATTTAATGATACTCTCTACTGTTATTGTTGTCAATGTGATGAAGTAATGATAATACAAGAAGTGCAGAGGATATGCCAGAAACGTCCTCTAATATGGAACGTTGGAATAAGTATGGTATCGACGAAGACCCAAATTTAATGTAAAAAAAACATGAAGCAGTACCAGTTTAAACATTGTAAATAAAGGTTATCTTAAATATTGGCTGGTTTGGAGGAACTTATTTTATATCCTTTGAAATTGAAATTACAAAATCACAGCAACAATATCCATGATATTATTTAGAATCAGTATGGTAAGTACAAAAAATGTACCACCACCTCTTTGGCGAAATATACACCATTAATTTTTTTTCACTATAGTCAATTCAAATCATGCAAATGGCCCACTCATTTGACAACATGGCCCATATTTTTTTTTAAATGGCCCATTTAATTTATTTTTGAGGGGCCCTGGGCCCATAGAGAAAAAATCCTTCCAGATCACTGGATAATACACAAGTCAAGGTAATTTCAGATGTCAATAATATTCTACAAGTCAACATGGTCAAGGTAATTTCACAAGTCAAGGATATTACACAAGTCAAGGATATTACACAAGTCAAGGATATTATACAAGTCAAGGTCATTACACATGTCAAGGATAATCAAAAAGTCAAGGATAATCAACAAGTCAAGGTCATTACAGATGTCAATGATATTCCACAAGTCAAGGTTATTATACAAGTCTGATATTTCACCAGTCAAGGTCATTACACATGTCACAGATATTTCTCGCTAAAATTCTTTTGAGCTACAAGCATTTCAGCATTTGAAATTTAGTAGGAAAAAGATTTAGGAATTTTCATATCAAATGTATGAAATGAAATGACAAAAACTGCAAATTGGGTTTAGAAGTAATAGAGAGATTTTAAAATAATTTGTAAGTTGTGTTTTTGTGATAAGATTTTGACATTGAACAAAGGCATATATATATTTCTCTAATTCTTCTTCAATTATCCCTTTCTGCACCCATTGTATAAACAAAATTTAATCAATGTGTGGTTCGTTTGATCTCAGTTCTTCATTGGTTAAAATCCGATTATGACGTCAAATTTTCTTGCTTTCCTTTAAATTTCCTATTGTGACGTCATGAAAAAAGGCGACCATGTCTGATGACGTCACATAGAAAGAACACATCTTTTTGCAGATTATTCGAAAAGAAGGAATACGTTTGCCTGAATTTTGTTTGAAAATCATTAGAGAAACAGATTCTACCACCAAATCTCATGTAATACCATATTTATCAACTCTCGACAGTTAAATTTTAAATATTTAAAACGCTTGGCAAGCCTCACGTTTTAAATTTGAAAATTTAACTGTCTCGAGTGGATAAATGTTGTATCACACTCGATGCAGTGGTACAATCTATATATATTGTTGCTGACACTTATTTATAACAATTCCAGTTTATTATTTCTTGTTTCTTTTTCAGACAAAAACCAGGAACAAGTAAAAAGATGTGGAGGACTAAATGTGTTATCAGATAAGTTAAACCAGTGTGTAGGGAAACCTATTGACAGACTCTCCATTCAGGTTATCAATACTATTGATGCTGGTATCACAGACAATGGTATGATTTTGTGTGATGGATTGGTGTATATGGACTCATAACATTAAATAGTAGACACACATACTTCTGGTGACTAGATATAAAATAAGAAGATGTGGTATGATTGACAATGAGACAACACTCCACAAGAGACCAAATGACACCGAAATTAGCAACTATAGGTCACTGTACTGCCTTCAACAATGAGCAAATCCCTTACTGCATAGTCTACTTAAGTTTTCTGACAGAAAAATCATGTTATTGATTTAAGAGAGAAGAGCTTTTACATGATTTAACTTCTGATCGTTTCAATAAAACCTTTTCAAATTTTAGTATATTGTTTCTCATGACAAAAAAGAGGGTCAAATTTGATTTTCACAATTCCCACTTATACAGTTCAATAGTTGTTGCACTTGATTGTTTCAAAAGTGACACTTATAAATTGTATAGGATGTAATTTTGATACCCACTGTTTTCTTTTGCATTTTTAACCTTTTTAACAGAAATGCTTGTAAGGTTACACCTGGATGCATTTTATCTTAATACTTTTTACAGTGGAGAATGCGGAAGAAATTGGACGATTAGAGACCGTGAAAACAATGGTCAAATTACTGGATACTGACAAGATATCTCAAGATGAAAAGTTACAAATTGTGGTAACACTTGTCCATGCTGTGGAAATGTCGGGTACTGTTATTACTATCATCTTAATTTTTATGGCCCACCTTTGATAGTAGAGGGGCATTATGTTTTCTGATCTGTGGTCCGTCTGTCCGTTCATACGTCCGTCCGTTCGTTCGTTCGTCTTTCCAGTTTCAGGTTAAAATTTTTGGTCGAGGTATTTTTTGATGAAGTTGAAGTCCAATCAACCTGAAACTTAGTATATATGTTCCTTATGATATGATTTTTCTAATTTTAATGTCAAATTAGAGTTCTGACCCCAATTTCACGGTCCACTGAACATAGAAAATATAGTGCGAGTGGGGCATCTGTGTACTGGGGACACATTCTTGTTACTTCATTGTTTTATCAAAGTTTACTCAGGGCTTCCTGAACATGTCTGCTAGTACTCAGTGCACGAAAATCTACAGAGGCTCCTCATTATAATACTGTACATACTTAATGCAGGGAAATATACTTCGTGCACTGCATTCAAATAATCTGCATACTCTGTGCATGATTACCAGAGCTTGTATTCCAGCATTTTATATGAAGACTCAGTTAAATTATCAAGTCTATTAAATAATAATTTTTTTTTAATGTATACACACATCAATGATTTAAATGGAAGTATATTTTGTAGATCAAAACAAAATACATATCTTAGAAGAGTCCGGACTGTTTGCTTTGATGAAGAGTTTGAACGATATAGAATCTGGGGATGAAGAACTCTTTAAAGCTATTAAGTATCTTCTACAATTGTGTACAAGTAAAGTATTAGTTTTATGACAAATTATTGTACAGTATGAAAATCAGACGGGGTAGTATGATTGTCAATGAGACATCTATCCACCAGGACACGGTTGTCTATTAAAAAAGAATAGGTGGCATGAGTGCTAATAAGGCAAATCTTCACAAGAGACCAAATGACAAAGAAGTTAACAACTATAGTCTGTACTTCAATAATGAGCAAAATACATCCTGTATTGTAAGCTATATAAGGACAGAGGTAACACAATGTAAAACATCATGCTGATTTGAATGTTAGATAAAGTTCTTACAATGTATGCTTATGATATTTCCCATTTATAGCATTTAATGCATCTTTTTAATTCTGAAAATAGATATGGTAAAAATATTTAATACATTGTTTTGTTTAGGCTAAGTTTGAACTTTTTTTAATCACTGCATCTGTTGTTTTTTTTTCAAAAGTGATATTGTTTGAAACTTAACATGACATGGCTATTCTAACCAACTTATCTAAATAAACTCATCATATATACCAGGACTAAATTTTGTATATACGCCAGACGTGCGTTTCGTCTACAAAAGACTCATCAGTGACGCTCGAATCCAAAAAAGTTAAAAAGGCCAAATAAAGTACGAAGTTGAAGAGCATTGAGGACCAAAATTCCTAAAAGTTTTGCCAAATCCAGCTATGGTAATCTATGCCTGAGGTAGAACAATGTTCTTATCAATCATCTGAAATGGCATCAATTTCTTAAAATAGTACAATTTTTATCAATAATTATGGAATAAAATCTTTGATATTGTGGATTTATTACTATTAGTGGAATAATAAGTTACAGGGGCAACAGTGAACTGAAATTAAAAGTTCAACAGAGTACAAGTTTTCTGTAGGCATGTATACAAACCCCGAAATCAAATATCAATGAAAAATACAATTTTTACTCAATCTACAAAAATGGTACTTACGAAAAATAGAAGAACCACAGAAGATTGATATGCAGTTAGTAACCATTAGATATTTAATACAAATTTAAGTAAAGCTATCCTTTTTTTATTGACAGAAAAAACTGAGGAAGAACCACAGAATGAAACTGCAGAAATGCTGGACATCTTGAAGAAAACAGAAACCATGCATAAGTAATTTAAAATTTTAAAAGAGGAGATTGGATACAGTAAAACCTGTTTAAACCGAATCTTTCGGGACTAAGATTTTGTTCGGTTTTGGTCACTTTTTCGGTTATATCAGGTTAACTTGATATGACGGTGCTGAAAAACGTGTTTGGTTTATACAGGTTTTCGGTTTATGCAGGATTCAATTTAGCCAGGTTTCACTGTTCTATCTAATCAAGACAAACCTCACATTAGAGAAAAAATGAGAAAAACAACATTTCACAAAACACTTCACAGAAAACTTTAGAATGATCAATACAACCCTCCCCCTCCAATTAAAAAATAATTAGGATGAACTTTGATGATTCAGAAAGGTATCTGTGCAATTCCTGTTCCAAAAGTAACACCCTGTCTGTTTCTCTTTCTGAACTGTTTGTTAATATAGGAGCTGATATGATTTAATAAGGCTAAATAAAATAATATGTGTGTTTCCTATTACATCTTTGAAAAAAATAGGGTAGGTAGGTAGAATTCTTTTTTTTTACAATTTATTTTTACATTGCATTTGAGTTGCCTCCCCTTATGTGGTAAAGTTGGAAATTAAAATCTATTCAAACAAAAGTTTTCTGTTTTTTGTAAAATACAACCATAAATATGATAAAACATGTCATTTTCTTTATTAAAATGAAAGTTCTTACACATACTATTCCATACATGTGACAGAGTTGTCAAGCCACAACTGGAGATTTGGAAATTTTCCGCTGGAGTTTTGGTCTCATAACTGGAGATTTTTTATCGACATGTAAAGCAATGTTTTTATGCCCCACCTACGATAGTAGAGGGGCATTATGTTTTCTGGTCTGTTTGTCCGTTCGTCCGTCCGTCCGTCTGTCCCGCTTCAGGTTAAAGTTTTTGGTCAAGGTAGTTTTTGATGAAGTTGAAGTCCAATTGACTTCAAACTTAGTATACATGTTCCCTATGATATGATCTTTTTAATTTTAATACCAAATTAGAGGGTTTACCCCAATTTCACGGTACACTGAACATAGAAAATGATAGTGCGAGTGGGGCATTCGTGTACTGGGGACACATTCTTGTTTTTTGTGTGTTTAAACTGCACATCTTCCTTTTTTTGGTTAAACGAACAATAATTCCATACCTTTAAACACCTGCATATCCATTTTTACTTGATAGAAATAAAAGATAAGGGGTTTTCAAATATTTATTCATTATGTATAATTCAAGATAAAGTGATCAGCCATCATACATAGTTGGCAAAAAGTATCTCTGATTAAGCTACATTGTCAACTTTGGTACCACTATTGAACATGCTTGTAACAGAAGGTGTTAAATTGATAGAGTTGTAGGCTTGC
This sequence comes from Mytilus galloprovincialis, assembly GCA_037788925.1. Lineage (NCBI taxonomy): Eukaryota > Metazoa > Mollusca > Bivalvia > Mytilida > Mytilidae > Mytilus > Mytilus galloprovincialis. The sequence continues at coordinate 38,893,073 of CM075343.1, read as the reverse complement.
TGTTGGTAGCTGTCTCCATAAGTTTGGTCCAGTAATTAGGGCAACCATAGTCAGCTTTGCATGACGTGTAGTAAGCATGGTCTTGACCCTTGGTACTGGATCTGCACCATTTGAAATCAGATCTCCAGGCAGAGTTGAATTTGGCTAGATACTTGGTCTTTTATTTGCTGCTGGGGTATTTGGTGATAAAGTACGGTTTGCATTTTGTCAAATTCTAAAATTTTAGAACAGTCCAAGACAACTATACTTATATAGGCTTGGATAGAAAACGAGCCATAAATATCATATTTGACTTGATTTCATTTTTATTGAGGTTCAGTAAATGTTCCATGTTTTCAACAGCATCAAATAAATCATTGTTTATACAACTTGTACAATAAGTCAATTTAATCCTTTGTCAGTATTTCACTTTTTATAATCAACCAGGCTTGTGTCTTAAACTAGCTAGTTGATCACCAGGTAATTGCCTATTATCTTTGATTTATTGTTGTATATACAGTTTAATCTTAAACACCTCAGGCTGATTTTAACTTTTTTACGACCTCATTTTACCTTTGACACAACAGGAAACTTCCGTTTTTCTCTGACTTTTCCCATATCAATTTCGAGTTTCTTGGACTTTTTCTCTGTCCCTATCAATTTTGTAAACAAAAATATGTATTGTAAATTTTACGAGGTTGACATTTTGAAAAAGCAGAAGATTTCAAATTTTAACGGGAGGGACAGAAGAGGGTCTGAAAAGCGGGAGATTTTGACTCCTGCCGGAAGAATCACATGTATGCTATTCTCAAAATTTGCACATTCTATTAAAGATCTAGACCTTGTTTTCTGGTATTTCCAAATCCAAGATGGAGGCAGGTCCCACCTTATCTACCATAACTAAATCTTGTAAATGATTAACCACATGCAATCATCAGAAAGTAATTAATTACTGAATTCAGAAATTAGGGCATGCATTTGTTATTGCAATTTTGAGAATGCCAAAAATGCGAGTTTAGTTATAATATAATTTGATTTGAGGAAAAGCTACATACAGATATATTTATCAGATATCAGAATGTGAGTTCTTATTATTGTGATACACAAAGAGTTGCATTAATAAAAACTATGTAATAAATTCTAAATTTACAGTTCTGTTTAATATTATTAATTTGTATATTTTAACAAATTTAATTTGTTTAGGGATAGCCAAATGTTAAACTATATTTTCAAAGATACAGAGAAAAATTGTGGATAGCAAAAAGCATATTGCAGTTATTTTTAGAATATCTAAAAAACAATATTTCCCTTTGTGACGTCATGTAAGGAATTTCATGATATTGTTAAACGATCTTACACGTTTCAAAACAAATGATAGCTGTGATCCATTATTTGACGAAAAAAATCTTCAAATTCATAAGATGACAAACAAACAAACAAAAAACAATAGAAATAAAAACTAATATTGTGTTATTGTCAAGGAGACAATATGATATCTATACAATTCCAACAAAATCAAATGATGATTTGATTTTGATACAAATATGGTCGGAAATTAATAATGTAATATAACAAATATAGCCTTGGTATGAGGTCAATACAGGATATATCGACCCAAAGAACTATATCAACCTTGGACTTCGTCCTCAGTCAATATTTTACAAATATAGCCATTGTATGAGGTTGATAGAAGTATATTGACTGAGGGCAAAGTATGTTGTCGATATACTTCTTTAGGGCGATATATCCTGTATTGACCTCATACAAAGGCTAAATTTGTTATATTATATATTCCGACCATTTTTAACTCACCTGGCCGAAAGGCCAAGTGAGCTTTTCTCATCACTTGGCGTCCATCGTCCGTCGTCGTCCTGCGTTAACTTTTACAAAAATCTTTTCCTCTGAAACTACTGGGCCAAATTTAACCAAACTTGGCCACAATCATCATTGGGGTATCTAGTTTAAAAAATGTGTCCGGTGCCCAGCCCAACCAACCAAGATGGCCGCCATGGCTAAAAATAGAACATAGGGGTAAAATGCAGTTTTTGGCTTATAACTCAAAAACCAAAGCATTTAGAGCAAATCTGACGGGGTAAAATTGTTTATCAGGTCAAGATCTATCTGCCCTAAAATTTTCAGATGAATCGGACATTTCGTTGTTGGGTTGCTGCCCCTGAAATGGTAATTTTAAGGAAATTTTGCTGTTTTTAGCTCACCTGGCCAAAAGGCCAAGTGAGCTTTTCTCATCACTTGGCGTCCGGCGTCCGTCGGCGTCCGGCGTCGTCGCCCTGCGTTAACTTTTACAAAAATCTTCTCCTCTGAAACTACTAGGCCAAATTTAACCAAACTTGGCCACAATCATCATTGGGGTATGTAGTTTAAAAAATGTGTCCGGTGACCCGCCCAACCAACCAAGATGGCCGCCATGGCTTAAAATAGAACATAGGGGTAAAACGCAGTTTTTGGCTTATAAATCAAAAACCAAAGCATTTAGAGCAAATCTGACATGGGGGTAATATTGTTCATCAGGTCAAGATCTATCTGCCCTGAAATTTTCAGATGAATCCGACATTTCGTTGTTGGGTTACTGCCCCTGGAATGGTAATTTTAAGGAAATTTTGCTGTTTTTGGTTATTATCTTGAATATTATTATAGATAGAGATAAACTGTAAACAGCAATAATGTTCAGCAAAGTAAGATCTACAAATAAGTCAACATGACCAAAATGGTCAGTTGACCACTTTAGGAGTTATTGCCCTTTATAGTCAATTTTTAACCATTTTTCGTAAATCTTAGTAATCTTTTAGAAAAATCTTCTCCTCTGAAACTACTGGGCAAAATTTAACCAAACTTAGCCATAATCATTATTGGGGTATCTAGTTAAAAAAATGTGTCCGGTAACTGGGCCAACAAACCAAGATGGCCGCCATGGCTAAAAATAGAACATGAGGGTAAAATGCAGTTTTTGGCTTATAACTCAAAAACCAAAGCATTAAGAGCAAATCTGACAGGAAGTAAAATTGTTGATCAGGTCACGATCTATCTGCCCTGCAATTTACAGATGAAATGGATAATCGGTTGTTAGGTTGCTGCCCCTGAATAGGTAATTTTGAGGAAATTTTGCTGTTTTTAGCTCACCTGGCCCAAAGGGCCAAGTGAGCTTTTCTCATCAATTGGCGTCCGGCGTCCGTCGTCCGTCGTCCGTCGTTAGCTTTTACAAAAATCTTCTCCTCTGAAACTACTGGGCCAATTTTTACCAAACTTGGCCACAATCATTATTAGGGTATCTAGTTTAAAAATTGTGTCCGGTGACCCGGCCAACCAACCAAGATGGCCGCCATGGCTAAAAATAGAACATAGGGGTAAAATGCAGTTTTTGGCTTATAACTCAAAAACCAAAGCATTTAGAGCAAATCTGACATGGGGTAATATTGTTCATCAGGTCAAGATCTATCTGCCCTGAAATTTTCAGATGAATCGGACATTCCGTTGTTGGGTTACTGCCCCTGAAATGGTAATTTTAAGGAAATTTTGCTGTTTTTGGTTATTATCTTGAATATTATCATAGATAGAGGTAAACTGTAAACAGCAAAAATGTTCAGTAAAGTAAGATCTACAAATAAGTCAACAGGACCAAAATGGTCTGTTGACCCCTTTAGGAGTTATTGCCCTTTATAGTCAATTTTTAACCATTTTTCGTAAATCTTGGTCATCTTTTACAAAAATCTTCTCCTCTGAAACTACTGGGCCAAATTAAACCAAACTTGACCACAATCATCATTACAGTATCTAGTTAAAAAAATGTGTCCGGTGAACTGGCCAGCCAACCAAGATGGCCGCCATGGCTAAAAATAGAACATAGGGGTAAAATGCAGTTTTTGGCTTATCACTCAAAAACCAAAGCATTTAGAGCAAATCTGTCATCAGGTAAAATTGTTTATCAGGTCAAGATCTATCTGCCCTGAAATTTTGAGATGAATTGGACAACCCGTTGATAGGTTGCTGCCCCTGAATTGGTAATTTTAAGGACATTTTGCTGTTTTTGGTTATTATCTTGAATATTATTATAGATAGAGATAAACTGTGAACAGCAAAAATGTTCAGCAAAGTAGAATCTACAAATAAGTCAACAGGACCAAAATGGTCTGTTGATTTCTTTAGGAGTTATTGCCCTTTAGTCAATTTTTAACCATTTTGTAAATCTTAGTTATCTTTTACAAAAACCTTCTCCTCTGAAACTACTGGGTCAAATTAAACCAAACTTGGCCACAATCATCATTGGGGTAATTAGTTTAAAAATTGTGTCCCGGGACCTGGCCAACCAACCAAGATGGCGGCCATGGCTAAAAATAGAACATAGGGGTGAAATGTAGATTTTGGCTTATAACTCTGAAACCGCAGCCTTTAGAGCTAATTTGACATGGGGGTAAAATTGTTTGTCAGGTCAAGATCTATCTGCCCTGAAATTTTCAGATGAATCTGACAACCTGTTGTTGGGTTGCTGCCCCTGAATTGGTAATTTTAAGGAAATTTAAAGTAAGATTTACAAATAAGTCAACATGACGGAAATGGTCAATTGACCCCTAAGGAGTTATTGTCCTTTATAGTCAATTTTTAACAATTTTCATAAAATTTGTAAATTTTAACTAACATTTTCCACTGAAACTACTGGGCCAAGTTCATTATAGATAGAGATAATTGTAAGTAGCAAGAATGTTCAGTAAAGTAAGATGTACAAACACATCACCATCACCAAAACACAATTTTGTCATGAATCTATCTGCTTCCTTTGTTTAATATTCACATAGACCAAGGTGAGCGACACAGGCTCTTTAGAGCCTCTAGTTTTGTTATTATCTTGAATATTATTATAGATAGAGATAAACTGTAAACAGCAATAATGTACAGCAAAGTAAGAACTAAAAATAAGTCAGTATGACCAAAATAGTCAATTGACCCCCTAAGGAGTTATTGCCCTTCATAGTCAATTTTTAACAATTTTCTTAAAATTTGAAGATTTTCAATAACATTTTCCACAGAAAGTACTGTTATAGATAGAGATAATTGTAAGCAGCAAGAATGTTTAGTAAAGTAAGATCTACAAACACATCACCATCACCAAAACACAATTTTGTCATGAATCCATCTGTGTCCATTGTTTAATATTCACATAGACCAAGGTGAGCGACACAGGCTCTTTAGAGCCTCTAGTTGGTTATTATCTTGAATATTATTATAGATAGAGATAAACTGTAAACAGCAATAATGTTCAGCAAAGTAAGATCTACAAATAAGTCAACATGACCAAAATGGTCAGTTGACCACTTTAGAAGTTATTGCCCTTTATAGTCAATTTTTAACCATTTTTCGTAAATCTTAATGATCTTTTACAAAAATCTTCTCCTCTGAAACTACTGGACCAAATTAAACCAAACTTGGCCACAATCATCATTCGGGTATCTAGTTTAAAAATTGTGTCCGGTGATCTGGCCAACCAACCAAGATGGCCGCCATGGCTAAAAATAGAACATAGGGGTAAAATGCAGTTTTTGGCTTATCACTCAAAAACCGAAGCATTTAGAGCAAATCTGACATGTAGTAAAATTGTTTATCAGGTCAAGATCTATCTGCCCTGAAATTTTGAGATGAATGGGACAACCCTTTGATAGGTTGCTGCCCCTGAATTGGTAATTTTAAGGAAATTTTGCTGTTTTTGGTTATTATCTTGAATATTATTATAGATATAGATAAACTGTAAACAGCAAAAATGTTCAGCTAAGTAAGATCTACAAATAAGTCAACATGACCAAAATGGTCTGTTGACCCCTTTAGGAGTTATTGCCCTTTATAGTCAATTTTTAACCATTTTTCGTAAATCTTAGTTATCTTTTACAAAAATCTTCTCCTCTGAAACTACTGGACCAAATTAAACCAAACTTGGCCACAATCATCATTCGGGTATCTAGTTTAAAAATTGTGTCCGGTGACCCGGCCAACCAACCAAGATGGCCGCCATGGCTAAAAATAGAACATAGGGGTAAAATGCAGTTTTTGGCTTATCACTCAAAAACCAAAGCATTTAGAGCAAATCTGACATGTGGTAAAATTGTTTATCAGGTCAAGATCTATCTGCAACAACAAAAGAAAGAGAGTTTTTAACGACCCCAGCTGGCTATACAACCCTTGCACAATCAACTGAATTTTGCAGAAATCATTTATAGGATAGATTGCCCTTATATGATAATTTTTTATTACCTTTTTGTTTTTTTTGGCAAAGTGGGGGGAGGGGGGGGGGGGGGGGGTTGCGCAACAACAAAACTACTTCACAACTTTCTCATTACTTTGCATTTCTTGTTAGATAAATTTTACAAAAATTCTCCCCTGAAACAACTGTCGAATTTAAACAAACTTGGATTTCCAGGGACCACTGTGTATGATGACCCTGCCTGCCCACATGGCTGAAATAAAACATAGGTTTCAAATGCATTTTTTAGTATTATATCTCTGAAACTAAACGACAGTACAACAGTTGCATTTATCATGCAACAATTGTAAATAAAAATATCAGGTGAGCGACACAGGGTCCTTGGACCCTCTAGTTATAGATAGAGATAAATTGTAAACAGCAAAAATGTTCAGCAAAGTAAGATTTACAAATAAGTCAACATGACCGAAATGGTCAGTTGACCCCTTTAGGAGTTATGGCCCTTTATAGTCAATTTTTAACCATTTTCCATAAATCTTAGTTATCTTTTACAAAAATCTTCTCCTCTGAAACTACTGGGCCAAATTGAACCAAACTTGGCAACAATCATCATTGGGGTAACTAGTTCAAAAATTGTGTCCGGTGACCCGTCCAACCAACCAAGATGGCCACCATGGCTAAAAATAGAACATAGGGGTAAAATCAGTTTTTGGCTTATAACTCAAAAACCAAAGCATTTAGAGCAAATCTGACATGAGGTTAAATGGTTTATCAGGTCAAGATCTATCTGCCCTGAAATTTTCAGATGAATCAGACAACCGATTGTTAGGTTGCTGCCTCTGAATTGGTTATTTTAAGGAAATTTTGCTGTTTTTATACGCCCGTCAAAATTTTGACGGGACGTATTATGGTATACAAATGTCTGGTGTCCGTCCGTCTATCTGTCCGTCCGTCTGTCTGTCTGTCCGTCCGTCTGTCCGTCTGTCCGGCGTAAACATGTCGCACCGTAACTTGAGAACGGCTTATCAAAATTTCATGAAACTTCATATAGTTGTTTCTTATGATGGTCAAATGATCTGTATACTTTTTGGTGAAAATAAGATTTAAACTTTTTGAGTTAAGGCACTTTGTAACTAAAACAGGGGTGTGTTTTTTTATACGCCCGTTGTCTTTTAGACGGGACGTATTATGGTATACCGTTGTCCATCCGTCTGTCTGTCCGTCTGTTGTCCACACTTCGGACAATAATTCAAAAACACTTTCACCAATTTCCATGAACCTTAAGTGAATTGTTTATATCTATTGACTTAAGCTCCCTTTCGTTTTTTTTTAATTTCAGATTTTAAGTTTTGGATTTATGGGGCTTTATTCATAAAAAAAGGGGGGATTTTCAACACTTCGGACAATAACTCAAAAAGGCTTTCAACAATGTCCATGAAACTTTGGTGAATTGTTTATATCTATTGATGTAAGCTCCCTTTCAATTTTTATAAATTTCAGATTTTAAGTTTTGGATTTATGGGGCTTTATTCATAAAAAAAGGGGGATTTTCAACACTTCGGACAATAACTCAAAAAGGCTTTCACCAATGTCCATGAAACTTTGGTGAATTGTTTATATCTATTGATGTAAGCTCCCTTTCAATTTTTATAAATTTCAGATTTTAAGTTTTGGATTTATGGGGCTTTATTCATAAAAAAAGGGGGATTTTCAACACTTCGGACAATAACTCAAAAAGGCTTTCACCAATGTCCATGAAACTTTGGTGAATTGTTTATATCTATTGATGTAAGTTCCCTTTCAATTTTTATAATTCAGATTTTAAGTTTTGGATTTATGGGGCTTTATTCATAAAAAAAAAGGGGGATTTTCAACACTTTGGACAATAACTCAAAAAGGCTTTCACCAATGTCCATGAAACTTTGGTGAATTGTTTATATCTATTGATGTAAGCTCCCTTTCAATTTTTATAATTTCAGATTTTATATTTCCGTGTTATGAATTTTTATGCTTAAAAAAGGGGGGATTTTCCAATTTTGGGACAATAACTAACACTTTCACAAAATTTTTATGCAACTTTGATAAATTGTTTATATCTATTGACATAAGCTGCCTTTCCATTTTTATAAATTTTAGATTTTGCGTTTTCTTAAGTAATGAATTTTTATACTTAAAAAAGGGGGATTTTATGAAACTTTGGTGAATATATTAATGTAACATCCCTTTTGATTTGTATATATATTTCTAGTTGATCATATAAATTCATTTAAAGCATAAAAGACAAGTTAAAAGAGCAATGGGCGTATCATGCGCTAAAGCGCAGCCCTTTATTTCACATGTCGCACCGTATCTCAAAAACGTTTCTTGATTATTGCTTAAAACTTTACACACTTCTTAGTTATATTAATGTTAATATCTGTATACTTTTTGGTGATGATTCAAAATTTCATTTTTGAGTTTTTGAGTATTTTGTAAAAAAGGGGGAGGTTTTTTTTTACATGTCGTGCAGTATCTCAAAAACGATTTATGATTATTGCTTAAAACTTTACACACTTCTTTGTTATATTAATCTAAAGATCTGTATACTTTTTGGTGATGATTCAAAATTTCATTTTTGAGTTATTGAGTATTTTGTAAAAAAGGGGGAGGGGTTTTTTACATGTCGTGCCGTATCTCAAAAACGATTTATGATTCTTGCTTAAAACTTTACACACTTCTTTGTTATATTAATCTAAAGATCTGTATACTTTTTGGTGATGACTCAAAACTTTATTTTTGAGTTATTGAGTATTTTGTAAAAAAGGGGAGGGTTTTTTTTACATGTCGCGCCGTATCTCAAAAACAATTTATGATTATTGCTTGAAACTGTACACACTTCTTTGTTATACTAATTTAAAGATCTGTATACTTTTTGGTTTGATTCAAAATTTTATTTTAGTGATATTTGTAAAAAAAAAAAACAGGGTGGGGGGGTTTCACATGTCCCGCTGTGTCTCCAAAACAATAAATGGTTATTGCTTAAAACTTCCTCAGAAACTATTCATGATTATTGCATAAAACTTCCACACAAGACGTCGGGCGTATCATGCGCTCATGGCGCAGCTGTTTATTGGTTATTATCATGAATATTATTATAGATAGAGATAAACTGTAAACAGCAAAAATGTTCAGCAAAGTAAGATTTACAACTAAGTCAACATGACCGAAATGGTCAGTTGACCCCTTTAGGAGTTATGGCCCTTTATAGTCAATTTTTAACCATTTTCCGTAAATCTTAGTTATCTTTTACAAAAATCTTCTCCTCTGAAACTACTGAGCCAAATTTAACCAAACATGGCCAAAATCATTATTAGGGTATCTAGTTTAAAAATTGTGTCTGGTGACCCGGCTAACCAACCAAGATGGCCGCCATGGCTAAAAATAGAACATAGGGGTTAAATGCAGTTTTTAGCTTATAACTCAAAAACCAAAGCATTTAGAGCAAATCTGAAATGGGGTAAAATTGTTTATCAGGTCAAGATCTATCTGCCCTGAAATTTTCAGATGAATCGGACAACCCGTTGTTGGGTTGCCGCCCCTGAATTGGAAATTTTAAGGAAATTTTGCTGTTTTTGGTTATTATCTTGAATATTATTATAGATGTAGATAAACTGTAAACAGCAATAATGTAATGCTTGGGGTATACAATGTTTTTTTATACTTTCATCATAAATTATATTATGAACACGAGACAAACGAGACATTTCAGTGTGTCCACTCTTGTTTTTGCTTTTGAAGAAGATATGACAGAATCGAAGAACCTTTTATATAAATTGAAAACCCAAAATAATCATTGATGGAAGATTTAAGCAATTTATGTCAGTATATAAGATTTTATTGATTTAGCTTAAGATAGCAAAAAGTTTTACACTGTTTGAGTCTTTAAGTTTTCTAGAAATATATGACTTTCATAAGGCTTAGAAACCATGCAAATACTATTGTTAGTGTTTGTTATTTTTCTTATTAATTTTTCATGTTGCAAATATACATGTATAGCATATTTCTTTCTTATTTGTCTATACAGTTACCAATGATAAGGAGATGGAGACATGAATACAAATCTATACAGATAAGATAAATAAATATAATTATTTATTTACAAGCAGTGAACACTCAATTATCAAAAACAAAACTAAACAAGAAACAGAATCTTCTTAATATTTTATTTTCATTCAAATAGAAAGGCCATAAGGATATTATAAACATATTACAATTTGATGGAAGTTTGAAGAAAAAACACAATTTTTACATCATACGGTTACATTTATGACAAAATTTATGTCGATAAAAAACCTCCTGATCTGAGTCCTAATCTCCTGACCAAAATTTCCAAATCTCCTGATCTGAGTTTCATAGTCCATCACATGTATGTAAAATTTATAGCCACATTGGCAAATGAAAGATAAAAAAGACTATCAAAGAGAAGTAACTCTAACTGCATGTTGTGTTATCTTACTTTTTTAATTGTTTGTATAAAATGGAGGTTTAAACAGATTGAAATAAGCAATGTTGATGTTTTCTGGATTCTATATTTAAATACTGTATTTATTTTATATAGCATTCTTTGTGTAATTTGTTTAATTAATACAATATTGTTTAAAATCAACTGATGTTTAAGGCGGTAGACCTATGTTAAGGGAAATCACTCTTAAAATCATCAGTACGTTTTTGTCAACCCTTTTCATAAACATATTCTAAGCTTCTAGGTTACATAGATTATTTTCAATCTGTTTCAGGTAAATGCTTAAAATACATTGATGAAACTTGACTTGTACAAACGCATCACTGATTTAAGGAGTTATCTCCCTTCACCAAGGTTTACCCCCTTAAAGTTAAAGTTTTATATCTTTTATATAACACTGTCTATTATATCATATTTATATTTAAACAGGAACAGTGGCCTATTGCTTCTCCATAAAATCAATGAATTGTCTGATCGACTCCAATCATTTGAAGAAGAAAGTGCCCGCGAGTTCCAGCAAGTGACATCTCCCGTATCATGTTCTTCAGAATATCATGTAAATGATTTGAATAATAACTCAAGAACTATGCATCAAAATTTAGAAAGCAAGAGAGTATTGCAGTTTCAAAATTCCCCAAATAAATATGGCATGTCTGTGAATTGTTTGTCAAGAGCATCAACTCCCTGTAGTGAATTTAAAAGGAATAAGATTCATCTTATGTCTGAAAATCAAGATCTTCAGGGGAACAACCTAAATGGCTTCGTTCAGAGAACACCGTCCAAGCTGTATATGATTCAAGGTACGGGGAATGAAATGGTTCCATCAAATATGTATCAGACTTTGCAAATTAATCCACAAAATTGTCACCAGGCTGTTAATGAAAATTTTACACCAATAAAAAGTTTTTGTAGTGGAAATATTTACATGGATGGTTATAGCAGAATGCATGATTTTGTTCAGCCTCAAAATAATGCTGTGGATAACCGAACATTGCCAAATCATTTTAGATCGACACCTAATTACAAAGCAGTAAATCTAGTTAATATTGGCGGTCAGACAAACCATTGTCCACCTAATTATGCTGGCAATTTGAGACAGAATCAGAATCATATTGTTGAGAACAATCAGTTATCCCGAAATGGAAATGAAAATATTAAAAATGCATACTATAACGAAGTTGAGTTGTCACGTTTGAAGCCAACTATTGAATCTGATTTAAATTTAGAACAAAGAGAGTATCAGCAATACCTTAACGATTCTGTTCAGTGTCAACGCCCAGAAGATAATTTTGCCATTAGAAGTCTAGATGATAGTTTTGTTGCCCGAGTCCTTGACAACAGTTCAGTAGTCAGGATACAAGATAAAAGTTTTTCAGGCAGAAAACAAGGAAACAATTTAATCTTAAAAGATTCAGATAACAACTTGCCAATTCCTGGTATAGGACGAGGACAACAGACAACAGACTCTCATGTTCAATCATTTGGTACAGGTCAAAGCTATCAACATATGAATGAGAAAGGAGACGACTCTTACCGCATGGAAGCTAATTGTGCCGTGAAAAATTTAAAGGAAGTTTTTGATTATGATCATAAAAGTGGTGTTATTTCTCGGTTCAGTTGCCATGACAACACGGCTGAAGCTAAATCAACAAAGCAATATTGTGAAAATCCACAAGTCACATATCAGAATGTTACAAATGACAAGCATGGTAAATTGGATGACATACGACATAAAACACAAAGAACAGAAAACGACCTTGAACTCCAGTCAGCCAATATGGACGGGCATCTATACTTGGCGGAATCAATACGACATATTGAAAAATCAGGTATCAAAATTGATATCAATAACAATTTGACAAACCCAGATGATAAAAACATTACGAAAGACTATAAACAAAAGACAAAAGACGCTAGTTTTGGTCAAAGTTCACATTCAGAAAACAAATTAAATGAGGAAGAGTCCGTTTTCCTTCAAGGAAAACAAGAGAAAAGTAGATCAATTACAAAACCAAAGAAATATGAAATAAGGATAATAGAATCAGAACCAAAAGATAAAGAGAAGGCAGTTGAAGTTGAAATGTTGTTAGATAGTGAATCTAATGGTAACAACATTCGAGAAAGTTTTCATGGTAATAATTCTCAGGGTCAAGGACAAGACAATTTCCAAGAACGTAACCAAAATAATACTAGTCTGGAAAGAGAACAAGGAAACAATTCATCTAAGAGTAAGAAGCTTGAAAAAGTAGAAGAGAGATTACCCTTACAGAATACTGAACCAAATGGTACAAAACCAAGGCTAAGTCAAACTCAGTTTAAAAGTAAATCGAATGGTACAACACCAAGGCTAAGTCAAACTCAGTTTAAAAGTAAATCGAATGGTACCACACCAAGGCTTAGACAAACTCCTTTAAAGAGGTCTGAAAACATTGATTCTTCAGCTTGCACAGAGGAAAGAAAAGTAACAGATTTAGGAAATGATGCATCTTTGTCTCTAAGTGTCAGAAAACAGAAAAACAACAATGCTTTTGATGATGACAAATTCATCAAACCAGTAGGTAGACCATTGAGGCCCAAGACAAAAACATCTGTAAGGAAAGCAGAACCGTTCTGGAAACGTTCCTCTTATGGATATGACTCAGATTCAGATTGTTTAAGTTCTGGGGATGAAGGCTCAGTGTTTGATAAAGAACTGGTTCAAACAGCAAGACATAGCGTACAGCCATGTGGTAGTAGGAACAGTTTTCTGCCATTGACACCCATTCATAGAAGAATTGCACCAGGTTCTGGTAAGAAATTTAAGTACGAGAGTAGCATGACAATTTTTGTTGAAATTGACAGTATTGTGGATTGTTCATTATTTGTTGGATAGTTTAGTTTGTGTTTTAGGTAAATAGATATAGGAAGATGTGGTGTGAGTGCCAATGAGACAACTCTCCATCCAAATAACAATTTAAAAAAAGTAAACATTTATAGGTCAATATACGGCCTTCAACACGGAGCCTTGGCTCACACCGAACAACAAGCTATAAAGGGCCCCAAAATTACTAGTGTAAAACCATTCAAACGGGAAAACCAACGGTCTAATCTATATAAAATAAAAAAACAGAAAACAAGAAACACGTATAAATTACATAAACAAACGACAACTACTGTACATCAGATTCCTGACTTAGGACAAAACCATATATTGAAATGGGCAACAAGGAACAAATGTTTTATAGTCTTGACTTGTATTGAGACTTTGGTAAAACCATGAAATCATCTATCCAGGAAAAAATACTATTTTTAAATTTGGTAATGAAATAAATAAAACAGCAGATTGATACTTCTAATATTTAAGAATGAGTCTTCAAAACCATAAAAACAGATAATTGACTTTTTTTCAATTTGAAACAGGCTATTGGATAATATACTTGTACTTCATATTTTGTATTGCTTATTTAATCGAAAAAAATAATGACTACACCCTTTTTTTAAGAATTCATATATTATCAGTGATATTGTTGTCTTTTTTCAAAACTACCTCTACCGTTTTTTATTGGGAAAAATGCATATTTTTTATTGAAATTGGGAAATATTATTCTAAACACATCTCCGATTTTTTGCTGACCTTTACTGTCTTTATTGCACTGTTTTTTCATGTATATTTTGGTTGTCAGACATTTTCAACCCGGAAGGTACTTTTCTGAGAGGGGAAAGAAACAGAAGCAATGATGGTACTTAATGCATTGAAAACCACATGTGTTACAAACACCATGATGATTCTGATCAGAAAACTGGATCTCAAAAGTGCTTTATAATATCAAAATAATAACATGAATACGATATTTACAAACATTACTACCAATGCCATCACTGTTTGGGGAAAATGTAGACCTTTTTGGGAGGAATTTTAAGCCATTTTTTTTAGAAATTGGGAATTTTCTTTAGGGGAAAAGGCCGAATTTCGGCTGTTATTTGAGGCAAACAATATCACTGAATTATATAAAACAATTTACTAAAATGACAGAACAATACTTTTTAAAATGATGAAACAGAAATAGACAATAGCATTTGAAGGCGGCAACATCAACATGATTTAGGGAAGACGCAAGAAACATGGGGGTATATTCTTCTTTTTTTTTTCTTTTCTTTTTTACCATTTAGTGTAAAAATTTGAATACTAATATTATAATTTGATTTGATATTTACTTTCCAGGGAGTCTGTCCACCAAAAATACAAGAGTGTTGAATATAAAACCATGCAGAGATCAGCAATCTGTCTGTTCATCCCCAGGTAAAGTGATATTTTATAGACATGGTATATATGTTGTGTACAAGTTATCATTTTGTACAAATTATAATTTGTACGAAAAAATTGTACAAATTATAATTTGTATTTTGACTTTGTACAAATTGCAATTTGTACAAAAAGTGCCTGTACAAATTACAATTTGTACAAAATTCGACTAGAATTCACTTATAACTTGTACAATAGTTGAAAGTATGGATTGTGTTATACAAAAATTTTGATAAACACATTAGAATCTTTTAAACCTTATTTACAAAATGCAAAAACACACAGAGACAGCAAATGTAATTGGTACATGCATGCCAGTTAATTCTTACAGCCTAATAGAAATTGACACCTGTGACATTTCTGATAGAATAATAAACTAGAGGCTCTCAAGAGCCTGTGTCGCTCACCTTGGTCTATGTGCATATTATACAATGGACACAGATAAATTCATAAAAAAATTGTGTTTTGGTGATCATGATGTGTTTGTAGATCTTACTTTACCGGACATTCTTCTTGCTACAATTATCTCTATCTATAATGAACTTGGCCCAGTAATTACAGTGGAAAATATTTTCTAAAAATTTACAAAAATTTATGAAAATGGTTAAATAATGACTATAAAGGGCAATAACTCCTTAATAAGGGGTAAACTGAAAAATTTGGTCATGTTGACGTATTTGTAGATCTTACTTTGCTGAACATTATTGCTGTTTACAGTTTATCTCTATCTATAATAATATTCAAGATAATAACCAAAAACAGCAAAAATTCCCTAAAATTACCAATTCAGGGGCAGCAACCCAACAACGGTCATCTGTAAATTTTAGGGCAGATAGATATTGACCTGATAAACAATTTTACCTCATGTCAGATTTGCTCTAAATGCTTTGGTTTTTGAGTTATAAGCCAAAAACTGCATTTTACCCCTATGTTCCTTTTTTAGCCATGGCGGCCATCTTGGTTGGTTGGCCGGGTCACGCCACACATTTTTTAAACTAGATACCCCAATGATGATTGTGGCCAAGTTTGGTTTAATTTGGCCTTGTAGTTTCAGAGGAGAAGATTTTTGTAAAAGTTAACGACAATGGACAGGCCCTGAGCTCAATTTTTGAAATTTTTAGTTAGATTCTGTTGGCCTGTAGATATGATTTTTACAGGCCCGAGAGCAATTTTACAAGCCTGGGCTACCTGGGCTGCCACTCAGCGAGAAGACTGCAACGGTTTGTGCGCTTCCACATTCGTTACATGAAGCAGATAAAAAGCTTTCAAAAACTGATGGTCTTTCATGTGATTGCAAAGGGGGGAAGATTTTTATTTTTATTTTGGGGCATAAATGAAGGTGAAAAGCAAATAATTCTGTGTAATTCCCTATGCCATAATTCACTCACATACTCAAAACAAATGATACAGATATATTAATGATTTTGTTAATAAGGTTTATTGTGTGGTCATGGAATACAACTTTTTTTGTGTTTATCAATACTTTTATATAACAAGATCCATACCATAAATTATTGTACAAGTTATAAGTGAATTTAAGTCAAATTTTTTGTACAAATTATAATTTGTACAAGCACTTTTTGTACAAATTACAATTTGTACAAAGTCAATATACAAATTATAATTTGTACAAAATGATAACTTGTACACAACATATATATGGTATTGTGGATTCATTATTATTTGTTGGATACCAATTTCGTCAATTTTGTGGTAATCATGGAACCACGATTTCAAATGTCTTAACAAATTACATACTTTCTATAGTAATTTATGCAGACTTTTGAAAAGCCACGAATTCAAATACCCAAGAAAATGCAAGTTTTCTTTAATCCACGAAAATTGGTGAATCCACAGTAATGAGTATATAGAGAAAGTTATAAGAAACATTATATTGGTTGGTTGATGACTGCTTAATATCTCCATCAATGTTCAAATGATGTGATGTAAACAATCATATATATATGCAATTATATGGCCTTCAATATTTAAAAAAAAACTGCTTTTTACAAGACAGAGATACTCATTGTTAGAACTTTAGTATGCTACCTCACACATTATACTAACCCAAAGCTTACTGATGTTTGCTCTCACCCCTTTTTCTTTGGTTTTTATGCACCACCTACGATGGTAGAGGGGCATTATGTTTTCTGGTCTGTGGCTCCGTTCGTCCGTCCGTCTGTGCGTCCGTTCAGGTTAAAGTTTTTGGTCAAGGTAGTTTTCGATGAAGCTGCAGTCCAATCAACTTGAAACTTAGTAAACTTGTTGCTTATGATTTGATCTTTTTAATTTTAAAGCCAAATTAGACTTTTGACCCCAATTTCACGGTCCACTGAACATAGAAAATGAAAGTGGGAGTTTCAGGTTAAAGTTTTTGGTCAAGGTTGTTTTTGATGAAGCTGAAGTCCAATCAACTTGAAACTTAGTACACTTGTTGCTTATGATATGATCTTTCTAATTTTAAAGCCAAATTAGACTTTTGACCCCAATTTCACGGTCCACTGAACATAGAAAATGAAAGTGGGAGTTTCAGGTTAAAGTTTTTGGTCAAGGTTGTTTTTGATGAAGCTGAAGTCCAATCAACTTGAAACTTAGTACACTTGTTGCTTATGATATGATCTTTCTAATTTTAAAGCCAAATTAGACTTTTGACCCCAATTTCACGGTCCACTGAACATAGAAAATGAAAGTGGGAGTTTCAGGTTAAAGTTTTTGGTCAAGGTAGTTTTTGATGAAGCTGAAGTCCAATCAACTTGAAACTTAGTACACTTGTTGCTTATGATATGATCTTTCTAATTTTAAGCCAAATTAGACTTTTGACCCCAATTTCACCGTCCACTGAACATAGAAACTGAAAGTGGGAGTTTCAGGTTAAAGTTTTTGGTCAAGGTAGTTTTTGATGAAGCTGAAGTCTAATCAACTTGAAACTTAGTAAACTTGTTGCTTATGATATGGTCTTTTTAATTTTAAAGCCATGTTAGACTTTTTGACCCCAATTTCACGGTCCACTAAACATAGAAAATGAAAGTGGGAGTTTCAGGTTAAAGTTTTTGGTCAAGGTAGTTTTTGATAAAATTGAAGTCCAATCAACTTGAAACTTAGTACATATGTTCCCTATAGTATAATCTTTCTTTCTAATTTTAATGCCAAATTAGATTATTACCCAATTTCACGGTCCATGGAACATGGTAAAGGATAGTGCGAGTGGGGCATCCGTGTACTTTGGACACATTCTTGTTGTCATAAATTTTTGTCTCCTTGACAACAAAGCTAGAATGTTTCAAATTGAATAATGGATATATTTTTTGTACTTTTGTTCAGCAAATTTCCAATACATTCAGCCATGAGATTTATTTATATTAAAAGTTCATTTGCTTGTCAAACACAATCAAATATCTGGCATTTGTTTGCAATCTCACTCATAGAATTTTTGCCAGACTTTTATAATTAAAAAAAACATTGATAGTGAAAAGATTGAAATTAAGTGCTAAACAACTTTTCTTATAGGAGTCATACCCCTTGGAAATGTAAATTATCTTCAGCTATTCTTGATATTTTCTTAACTTTATGAAGTTTAAAACATGTTAAAGTTTCCACTTTTGTTTTTTTTTATTTCAGGATCATCATACACAGATACTAGTATTTCTTCCAGTTCACCTACAAATTCACCTGAGAGGAGTTGTCCGGGTAGTTATAATACATGTTTTATGCATTCTTTTTTTTCACACAAGATGCTATTAAAAATGGTATCAGTGTAGGGAGAGAAATTATAAATTTTAATGGAATTGCTCTCACGACGCTCTATGTATGTGCTATATATCCAGACAGAATAAAAGATATATTTATTGCAATCTGATTAATGATAAACTATTTGTGTGTGTGCATACGCTTTCTGTAAAAAAAAAATTATAGTGGCTAGGTTTCTAGTATATGTATTTAGGGTTGTCTGTTCTTCAATTTTTTGCAGTTTCACAAACAATCACTTTTTAATTGTATTTAGTTGAAAAATTGAGTAAAAGACCAAATTGGTTTTGAACTCTCTTTAAAAGAATGAAGAACAAAATGAGGGATACAACCAGGAACAGTATAGCATGTTAATGGACTTAAATTGATATGTTTAATTTTATCATTATTAGGGTGTATTGGTGTAAAACTGAACAGTCGAACATTCAACATAGTTTTAGAAACCAGTTCTTTCACTTGTCCAAGTCATCGAGGTATCAGACAGCTTGAGAGACAGCACATCAAAAGTTTACCTCCCAACACCTCTAGCAAAGTGAAGAGGAAACCAGTATTACCAATGACAGGGAACCAGAAGAGAGGACTGGAAGTTTATGACTTCAGTAGTGATTCTAATGATGGAGAGGTATATGTACATGTAGTGCTGTAAATTCAGATTTTATTTTTTTTTGAAGAATGTGCAAAAATTGGGAGATAACTGTATTGTATTTTAAGCTCCAACGGCATCAATTGGGGATTTGATGGTTGCAAATTAAGTTTACTGGCGACTTGTTAGCGGAAACAGTAAACTGGTATTTGCGACCATCAAATCCCCAATTGATGCCATCGGAGCTTAAAATACAATATTGTTATCTCCATTCTAATGAAACTGACAGAAAACAACGTTAAAACCTGTATTCAAAATATGTCATATGCCGTCTGCGCTTGCGCGTAAGTCCCATAGCATCAATTGTCAATTGATGCCATGAAAATAAGTGACGTTATCCAATCAAAATGAACGTTACAAACGTTGTTGCATTAGAATGTGTGATTAATTGTTCACAGTAATAAAAACCTTACAATTATTTTGGAATTTAATGTATTATAAATAAAGGCAATATCAGACACATCCAAATTTTCTGAGATTGTGTAACAAGTTTAGTGAAAGTCCTGTTACAAATTTAGTCAGAATCGGTGATTGAAATACATATCAAGTGTCCATACTTTGTTTCAACAAGGATCTGACAATGCACCATACTACTTTTCTGTTTCAAAGACCTTTCAGGTTCCTCTGATTTTATGCAAATGATAAACACCTTTATGAAGATGGAAGGCTGGAGTTTGATTGGCTACAACAATCCAACAATAGAGCAGAAAACATGAATAGGTCTTAAATACAGCGAGAAAATCCCACACCCATGAAACAGGTTCAGCTGCCCTAAACACAAATGTGTGCTGGTTCAGTGGAAATGGACATTACACATTTGGGTACATTTGTGGTTTTGTGGCTGCTTCATTTCCCCACATTTCATATAATTCATATCAAAAGTTGTGTGACATGTCAGAAAATTCAACAAAGTATGTAGCAGAGTGTGAAGATTGATTGACTCTCCTGCAGCAAATATTTTATGCATGTTCAGGACAATTGAGTGTGCAGACATGACAGTACATGCTTATCCAGTGGCAGGCTAGAGTCTTCTAAATTCTATAAAGCTTTTATGTTCCTAATACCCGAGATGAGAAAAAAAAAATTTGTTAATAGATAGCTAATTCCTTGAAATTATTATGTAGCATTTGTGAATATCAAGTAAAATGACAAAAATACTGAACTCTGAGGAAAATTCAAAACATAATGTCTGTAATCAAATGGCAAAATCGATAGATCAAACATACCAAACAAATGGATAACAACTGTCATATTACTCACTTGTTACAGGCCGTGTTGAAAATAGTACCTTAAACCTGGTAAACATTGTAGCTTAACCTCTTACTTGTATGACAGTCACATACATTTCCACACAGAAATTTAAGTTTATGTAACTCCAAAGAACCCAAACAATTTTTCGATAACAGTCCATGATATAAATTAGAAGGTATATTACTAACATGTTTAAATTTAACACTTCCAGCTTACCCCTCCTGAAAGAATGAGGGATGATCTGACTATTCCAAGTCAAATAAGACAGGTTTTTAATGGAAAGAGACGTAGAAGAGTTTCTTTCACTGAAGAGGAGATTCGAAATTTAGTGAATGGAGTTAACAGTTTTGGGAAGAGTTGGGCATTGATTCTTCAAAATTTTGAATTTCATGAATCTAGAACTCAGGTTGACTTAAAAGACAAATACAGAGGAATTGAGGTAAGATTACTATTGGTTACTAGAGGTAGTTAGACTATAATAGAGGGTTATCTTCATCTTGCTTGGGCAAAATGAGCAAATCACTTCAGAGAAGCAATAATATTCAAAGTAAAACGAGTTGAGCAACAAATATTTTTAATTTCATATTTCAAAAACAATTTATACTTCAAAACAAAGCAATAAATAGATTATTGTTCATAACAAATAAAATTATTTATAGGGTTCAAATTTTGCTCGAATGTTTTTTTTTAAAGATTTATATTACCAACTTCAGAAAGTTTTAATGACCTCGCTTTAGGCTGCACTAAGCGTTACCCTTGACCATCCTTCAGTCCATCTCATTTTTGTTTCCACAAACTTAAGGTTTTTTTCCCCAAAATTTTATGAAACTTGTAAACAATGCCATGTGCTAAATTTTGCAGACAATTTGCATTTGGGCTGTGAGCCCTATACTGTTCTAGAGTTATGCCCCTTTATAACTTGAAAAATTATCAAAATAAATATTTCTGTAATCTCACTTCAGTTTGTTTGATCTAAATTAAATGAAGTGATAGCCATGACCGTCTTTTTATCCAACTAGTTTTTCATTTCCACACACTATCTTTAGTTTATCATATTTTTAAGCCTCATTATAACTTAGAATATTGCAAATTTTTAAGTTTCTGCTCTCTGACTAAAGATGGTACCATTCAAATTTTATGAGGTTCAAATTCTATTATCTCCCTTTAGCATGTTGAATGAAGATTATATATATTCCTTCACTCACATTCTCTGATAACGTTCTTTAACATTTCATTAATATCTGTTGATCTTGGAACTAATTTTGAGGGGTTATGAAAAAAAGACAGAGAGTTTGCAAGGAAATTCCTTTATAGAGAATAATAGAAAAAAAAATAGAGAAAAATACACACTAGATAATGGTAGGGTAGTGAAACATAAACAATAGAGAATAGTGAGCAAAAAAAATTAGAATAGCTTAATGAAAAAAAAACAGAAATGAATGACCCACTATCTACACCCACTTGTATAAATCTTAAGAATGATATAAAAACATTAATTTTATTGATGCATTAAAAACAAACATTATTTTAAAAAATCAATACTTTGTTCATGTCTTTACAGAAAAAGTCTGGTATAATAAGATCTACCCCAAAACCAGGGAGAGGAAAACCATTTTCAATGTGTGAAGATCGTAGATTATTACGTGGTGTAAAGCAACATGGATATAATTGGAAAACTATTTTAGGATCCTCTACTTTTTCTAAAGAGAGAACAAGTGAAGATTTGAGAAATAGATGGAGAACACTTCACAGAAAACATATGAAATTGTAAAGATATTGTCACATGTTGTGTCTGCCTATATAAACAGTTGTATAGAGAATTTTTGTGTTAATGAGAATATGGTTGTATCTTTATAAAGAGGATGTTATAAACGACTACTTTTATGCATGGAGGTTTCATGCATAGTCTTAACTGTAAAAACTTTAAAATTAATTCAAATAATTTTTTTAACTTTCAGAAAAATATTAAGAATTGTCCAGAAATTCATACTAGACCATAGTTTAGGCACACATCAGATACTTTTTTTGCAGTTCAAAAAATCAGACACCACACAGTAACCAAAAATACTGTAATAGTTAAAACTTACATTCAAGTCAATGGTCCAGACTTTTCTCGACATGATTATGGTAATTTAGGACCAGAAAACCAGAATCTTTTATTTCAAAGTGTCAAGTTGATACTGGAAGTCACAACATATAATAATCCTAAAACTATTCTATTATATGAACTTAATTTAATTTCGTACCTGTAATTTCCAGTGAATTGATCAGCAAAATAACAGATTACGAAAAAAAATAACTATTTTACGTACATTTAGCGACCATTAGAAATTGTGACAGAAAAAAGGAAAGATGAAATTTGGTAAAAATTTAAACTAT
This sequence comes from Mytilus galloprovincialis, assembly GCA_037788925.1. Lineage (NCBI taxonomy): Eukaryota > Metazoa > Mollusca > Bivalvia > Mytilida > Mytilidae > Mytilus > Mytilus galloprovincialis. The sequence goes on along the minus strand of CM075343.1, from coordinate 38,870,089 downwards.
ATTTATAAGATTAATGTTTCTTAGAAGAAGAAAAAAATAATCAGTAAACAAGCATCTACATTATTTATGAATCCATTCTTAGAAGTTTTGTTAAGCCACATTGTGATATTGTTATGCTATTATAGATTATATTTATTCTTCAATATTAAAATTTTGAATTTTAATTTTAAAGTTATTTATGAGCTGTCTCGCGTCTGTTTGTTGGCTAATATAAAAAAATGATGTGGTGTGATTGCCAATGAGGCAAGTCTTCACAGGAGACCAAATGGCATAAAAATAAACATCTGTAGGTCACGGTATGGCCTCCAATATTGAGCAATGCCCATACCACATAGTCAGCTTTAAAAGGCCCTGAAATGACAAATGACATGTAAAACAATTTAAAAGAGAAAGCTAACAGCTTAGTTCATTTTTGGAAAGTTTGCTATAGCTTGCTATTGCTACTTTCCTTAGGCGTCGGCCCCAAACTTCCGGTTGACAGATTATCGCAATATATTCTGCTCCGAGATAGTGTAGTACTAGTGTCTGAGTTCTGATACTTGGAAGATTCTTTTAAAATTTTAAGTTACTACTGTTTTGACTGAAAAGATTACAGCTTGACTAAAAAAGAAATGAATGTTCACCGACGATTCAGATGAATTTAACTTCATTTTAAAAATGAGTATCACAAACACTACTTCGCGGATCTGCCATGCGCTGAAGAGAAAATCACAAGAAATCTACGCGAGATTGCGTTTTCATTCATTCATGAATATTTCATGAATGAACATTTTCCCGCTCTACTTTTACCTGTTTACTATATGTACGTACGTAAACGTGGTAAAATCCCGAGAGTATCGAAAGAATCGGGAATGACTGATTAAAATGCAAGAACAAGTTGACATTTTGACCAAGCCGTCGGATAATTGAAAAGTGATAAGTGATATAAACAAAACATAGGTGAAAGAATATAAAATACTCGATAATTAAAATTAAATTATATGTCTAACGTCTCACGCCAAGGACGAGTAAAGGTAAATACCAAAATTGAAAAATACATTGTTTTTATCTAAACATCGATCGGAAGATTTTGATGCCAAAAATCATTTGAAAACTTAGTTCCGTTAATTAAATACTAATTGTTTCACATTTCAATGTGGATATAAGGACCTTCACTCGTTCAGCATGCTCAAGTGGATCAAACTGACAGCAGAAAAACATTGACCCAACGTCAGTTCTTCTTCAGTCTTCTTCCAATAATTTACATCGTACCACTGGTGTATTATTGTAAATTCGTATCATATAGCATCCGTATTAAAAGCAACCGAGTCAGCATCTACTTCTTCGAATATTTTAGCTCAGGGTATCAAGACAAGTTCTGTAGAAATGATTAATGATGTGTGCCTTTTGGCTCAAATGGCTGCATTTTCACCTCAAACTTTAGATAGATTACATACAAACTTGTGCATCTGGAAAAGTTTTAAGGCATACCATGCCCTGTATAAATAGATTTCAATTGCTTTGTCATCCAAACACAGAGGCAATGATTACCGTAGTATATATCAAATCAAATGGCTTCAAACAAAATTCTCAAATGTTATTTACTCATAAGACAATGCTTAATTTCACAACAGCAACTAAAATGTGTTACAGGTTATAAGCACCTCTATGAATCTAGTGTATATAATTTTTTTATTCCTGTGGTCATACTGCTGTTGTTATGCTCCCACCGTATTGAGTTTTATCCTTGTTCTGCTGTAAGTATGTACGTCCTTCCCTTACTTGTACGTACATGTACCTCCGTACATCCCAAAATTCGTTTCTGTTCTCTTACTTTAGTTTGCCTGAACCAAATTGTATGAAACTTATACGCAATGCTTATAACCACAATTCACCAGTCAGGTTTGAATTTTAGTTGCGTCACTTTTACCATTCTAGCGTTTTATGCTACTTTACAAATAGGAAAGTTTCTGGAAATTTTAGTTTCTGAACTCTAACTTTAGTTTGTCTTAACCAAATGCTATGAATCTTATACACACTGCTCATTACCATAAACATTGATCAAGTTTGAATTTTGGTGGCGATAGTTATACCATTTTAGAGTTATGCCCCTTTACATATGTAAAAAATTGCTGAATATTTTCGTTTCAGTTATCTAACTTTAGTTCGCTCAACCAAATGTTATAAAACTTATACATTGTAATACTTTTAACAATAAAACAAAGATCAAGTTTGAATTGTGGTGGAGTAATTTTTACTGCTCTAGGGTTGTGCCTCGTTACAAATCGAACCAGATGCTCCACTGGGCACATCTTTATACGACCACAGAGGTCTAAACCCTGAACAGTTGGGGCAAGTATGGACACAACATTCAAGCTTGATATAGCTCTGAATTTGGATTGCGATCAAATTTTTGACATAATATATAGGTTTCTGACACAAAACAAATGTCAGGATCTTACAAATCTATTGCGCAAAACTGTGTAATTAGAATGTATACACAATGCTTATTACCCCATAACTCAGATCAAGTACACATTTTGGTAGCCTCACATTTACAGTTCTTGAGTTGTGACCCTTTATAACATTAATGCTAGCGGGGGCATCATTTGTGTCCAATGGAACGTTCCCTATTTTTGATAAAAGCCTTTAACAGATTTCTGTATATTTCAATATTTTAGATCTACAGTTTTAGGTTGCAATAGAAAATATCAAAACTTTTTATGACAAACATAAAAAAGTGATTTTTGATAATTACTGACGAGACAATGGTTTAGTTTAAAACATCCAAGCTGTGATGAAATACATTTTTGAAATAATACACGTCTATAACCTTTTGAGAATAATACACAGCTACAGTTGCAAACTTTCCAGAGGTGCTATCCAGCACTTTGATTAGCTCACCTGGCCCAAAGGGCCAAGTGAGCTTTTCCCATCACTTTGCGTCCGTTGTCTGTTGTCGTTAACTTTTACAAAAATCTTCTCCTCTGAAACTACTGGGCCAAATTAATCCAAACTTGGCCACAATCATCATTGGGGTATCTAGTTTAAAAAATGTGTCCGGTGACCCGGCAAACCAACCAAGATGCCATGGCTAAAAATAGAACATAGGGGTAAAATGCAGTTTTTGGCTTATAACTCAAAAAACAAAGCATTTAGAGCAAATCTCTTGGGGTAATATTGTTTATCAGGTCAAGATCTAACTGCCCTGAAATTTTCAGATGAATTGGACAACCCTTTGTTGGGTTGCTGCCCCTGAATTGGTAATTTTAAGGCAATTTTGCTGTTTTTGGTTATTATCTTGAATATTATTATAGATAGAGATAAACTGTAAACAGCAATAATGTTCAGCAAAGTAAGATCTACAAATAAGTCAACATAACCGAAATGGTCAGTTGACCCCTTTAGGTGTTATTGACCTTTAAAGTCAATTTTTAACCATTTTTCGTAAATCTTGGTAGTCTTTTACAAAAATTTTCTCCTCAGAAACTACTGGGCCAAATTAATCCAAACTTGGCCACAATCATCATTGGGGTATCTAGTTTTAAAAATGTGTCCGGTGACCCGGCAAACCAACCAAGATGGCCTCTATGGCTAAAAATTGAACATAGGGGTAAAATGCAGCTTTTGGCTCATAACTCAAAAAGCAAAGCATTTAGAGCAAATCTGACAAGGAGTAAAATTGTTTATCAGGTCAAGATCTATTTGTCCTTAAATTTTCAGATATATCGGACAACCTGTTGTTGGGTTGCTGCCCCTGAATTGGTAATTTTATGGAAATTTTACTGTTTCGGGTTATTATCTTGAATATTATTATAGATAGAGATAAACTGTAAACAGCAATAATGTTCAGCAAAGTAAAATTTACAAATAAGTCAGCATGACTGAAATGGTCAGTTGACCCCTTTAGGAGTTATTGCCCATTATAGTCAATTTTTAACCATTTTTCGTAAATCTTAGTTATCTTTTACAAAAATCTTCTCCTCTGCAACTACCATGCCAAATTTTACCAAACTTGGCCACAATCATCATTGGGGTATCTAGTTTAAAAAATTTGTCCGGTGACCCGGTCAACCAACCAAGATGGCCGCCATGGCTAAAAATAGAACATAGGGGTAAAATGCTGTTTTTGGCTTATAACTCAAAAACCAAAGCATTTAGAGCAAATCTGACTGGGTTAAATTGTTCATCAGGTCAAGATCTATCTGCCCTGAAATTTTCAGATGAATCGGACAACCCGTTGTTGGGTTGCTGCCCCTGAATTGGTAATTTTAAGGAAATTTTACTGTTTTGGTTTATTATCTTGAATATTATTATAGATAGAGATAAACTGTAAACAGCAATAATGTTCAGCAAAGTAAGATTTACAAGTAAGTCAACATGACCAAAATGGTCAGTTGACCCCTTTAGGAGTTATTGCCCTTTATAGTCAATTTTTAACCATTTTTCGTAAATCTTAGTAATCTTTTACAAAAATCTTCTCCTCTGAAACTACTGGGCCAAGTTCATTATCGATAGAGATAATTGTAAGCAGCAAGAATGTTCAGTAAAGTAAGATGTACAAACACATCACCATCACCAAAACAAAATTTTGTCATGAATCCATCTGCGTCCTTTGTTTAATATTCACATAGACCAAGGTGAGCGACACAGGCTCTTTAGATTGATTTTTAATATTTTGATAATAAAATAGATCTTTACTTGTGGAAAGACCTTCAATTGTTCTTTGAACAATTGGTTTTTAATTATTTTTTTGTTTTGTTTTTTTTTCTTCCGCCTAAATTTTTTCTAGCGTAGTATTGATGATTCAAAAGATGTCGCTTAGATATTTGAAATATGATGTCGTATAGTTTATACGCTTTAAAAATTTACAACTGCGTAACAAAATACTTTACGTTGTAAGAGTTATCTCCCTTAACACTGTTTTTCTTGTGGCCACTACTCCTTCGCAACCGTAAAAGATTACGACAAATTTATTTTACCAAATTGCTTGTTACTTCTTCAGGATTAGGATACTCATTTGGACCGAAGCTATCCGGAGACTCCATATGAGAGTTATATCCCCTTATGCATTTGATATTAGTGATTTGAGTTTCTAATTGGTAAACCATCAGTGATATAGGCCTATTGTCTTTGGATTTAAGTTCCTTGGTCCAAAAAAATGAAAATGGTCAAGGTCATATTCTAAATTTGATTTTGGCTTATTTTCTCTTATTTTCAACAACCGTGAAAGATATTGACAAATTATTTTTACTAAATTGTGAGTTGTCACATGTTGTAACTTATAAATTTTGGTTGGAAGGGTGTGTAAACAATAAATGCATGAGAGTTTTCGCCCATCTTATATTTAAAATCATGCCTAAAGTGATATAACTTATTAACCATACATATTACAGACCTAGTGTCTTTTTATTTGAGGTCCTTGGTTGGTGACCTTGAAATTGAGGTCAAGGTCAAAGGTAAATAGGACGTTCTAGATTTTGACCTTTTCTTTAAATTCATACTTATACATTATAAAGTCATAGGAACTGACATTTTGGATTGATTTTTAATATTTTGATAATAAAATAGATCTTTACTTGTGGGAAGACCTTCAATTGTTCTTTGAACAATTGGTTTTTAATTTTTATATGGTGTACTAATCTGACATGTCTGACTGTCTGGTTTCATCTGACCTTGACCTTATTTCATTACTGGGTATATTTCAGTTGATAATGTTTAGTTTTTGTGGTTTTAGCCTATTTCTTAAATAATTGAACCAGTTGGGGCTCAATATTATGTAGTGTATTATATGATTGCAAGGTGTACATGTCCAAAAAACAGGTTCACATTACCTTGACCTTATTTCCTGGTTACTGGACACTTTCTACTTTTATAGTTTGGTCTATTTCTATGTATTTCATAAAAAGGAATTTTTGTAATGATTAAAGAAATTACTAATATAAAATTCATTAGGAACTAGCTTGGAATCATTTCTATTTGTAGCCGTAAACAACAATACTGGTATAGTATTTGGCGGAAAAATTGACGTCATTTTCATCAAGAGAAAACTTAAACAATTAAGATAAAATATTCATAATCGGACATCCTTTCGAAAAATATACTTAACTGTGTCATTGTGGTCAATGTCCAATTTGATAATACACAACTGTAGTATTAATATTAGTTACATGGGCCCTGTTTTCTACTTATGTAATACATTTGTACCTACATGCTGAGTGTTTTATCTGACCTTGACCTCTCTCCCTGGTAATTAAACAAGTCAAGTTTTGTGGTTTGGTCTATTTCTAAATTACTTGGAACAAATAGTGCCACAACATTTTATATATATAATGACTGTAAGATGAACATGTCTGTCTCACAGTTTTTATATGGCCTTGACAATATTTTAACGGATCATTGGTCAATGTTTTCGTGTTTTTGTCCGATTATCCTATACAATAACAAAAATGTCAACAAACTCTGGTGTATAAATGATTGTAAGGTGTACATTTTACTGTTTGGCAGGGTTTATATAGACTTTTTTAATGATTTATTCGTCAGTGTTGATATTTAGTGTTTTTGGTCTGTGGTCTGTTTTTCATAAGGACCACTATATTTGGTGAAGGAAATGACTGTAAGGAGTGCATGTCAGTCTGACAGCATGGTATATCTGACCTTGAACTCCTATGCACTTTTGTTTGTTAATGATGTGCAGTGGCGGATGCAGAAATTTTCATAAGTGGGGGCCCACTGACTGACCTAAGAGGGGGCCCGCTCCAGTCACGCTTCAGTGATTCCCTATATAAGCAACCAAATTTTTTCCCAAAAAGGGGGGGCCGGGCCCCCTGCCCCCCCCCCCCCCCCCCCCCCTAAATCCGCCTATGATGTGGAATAACCAGAATGAGTCCACTTTATCACACAAATTCATAGCCTAAAATTTGGACTAATATTTTGTTCCCAGTTTTTGAACCATGATATGTAAACCCGACACAAAACTGCTAAATATACCCCTTGAAAGAGTACACTTCAAAAGTCACGGTGCACAAATAAAGAATAATGAAATAAAAGTTTAGTTTTTTAAGATATTTTAAGAATTTTTAACCTTCATCAATGTTTATCAGCGGCAAAAAGAGGAAACCAATCTGTAAATTATTGTAATGCATAGCCGAAACTTGTAGATCGATATGTTTTTATCTCATCTCTTGATTTCCAAATTGTGCGATGTATATTATATGTCTGTCTGACAGGCTTAGGGTTTATCTTGCCATGGCCTTACTAATATGAATCAAATTTACGATATGTACCTGCCTGTGTTGTAAGAAAGGGATTTCTTTTTTAAATCAATATATTTATACCATAGATATTTTTCGAAGGATGTTTATTCTGATCCTGTGCATTTTTTCTAAAGAACTTTAAGATTTGACCTAGGCCCATTTTTTAAGAATAACAAATATGAAAGAATATGACTCTAGATAGACATACATGTATTTAAATTTGATTGACGTTACAATTTTTATGAACTTCGGTAATTCTTGAAAATGAAAAAAAAAAATCTTTTTCAAGTTTCGTGCGTCTGATGCGGATTTCTGCCTTGAAAAGTTGTTCAAAATATTGAAAACTAAAGAAATGTAGGATTCCCATCCATACCCACTTAGATTACCGTAATTGTGAACATTCTACATGTACCACTGATCTAGCAGTGACTTCTATTTACCATTCATTTAATATTACCGTAATTGTGAACATTTTACATAATACGTTTACCTCTGATCTAGCAACGAAAAAACTCAAATCAGATCTTAAAACACCAGTGACTTCTATTTACCATTTATTTGTATAAAATACAATATGGAATTATATACGTATGGTGTAATTTACAATACATGTTTTTATTAACACTTTATACAGTTATTTTATTCTCGATTAATATAATCTACTAAAATATTCCGTAACTCGGAGAGTTTGTTATAGGTAATACATTGTTCACTACATATTGGCTTTCATGGCTTCGTAAGAAACAAGTAAAGATTTGAATGTTAAAACAATATCCTTGATTATGATGTAATCACATGAATATCTGTATCTTCTGTCGGTAATCGGCGATTGGTTTGACATGATATCACGTGACTGATATTTCTCTATGACAGCATCTGATTGGACGATGGCCATTTGAACATGACACAACACATCGTACAGTTTATTTTCAATGTCAATTATATCCGCTGAAAAGGCACCGTGGTCATGCACGTTTTCATTGTTTTTAATCTGTTCCAGGAAAACTGCAGCTGTCGACAACTGTGCGTATGATTCCAAGTATGTTACAGTAACCTGTAAAAAAAAAATATAAGTTGAACTATAATGCATCATCGTTTTCAACGTTCATTTTGATTGGATAAAGTCACCCATTTTCATGAAAAATGAAAGTACAAATCTGTATTCGGATAATGAACTTTACAATAGTATTTTTAAATTGAGTGTAAGGATTTGACAAAAAAATAGTTACTGTCTACTGTCCATATCATCCTATTGTCAACTAGTAAGTGAAATGAGAAGTCACAGTTTCAATTGCAATGAACACAATGAAGCACAACCGTCGTTCTCCATAGACAATGCAATATGAAGCAAAACTTATTATTTCTCAATACCCAATGAAAAAAAAACCGTATATTTTTTATAGCCAATGAAATAAAACTTACATTTTCAATAGCCAATGAAACAAAACGTATATTTTTATTAGCCAATGAAATAAAACTTACATTTTCAATAGCCAATGAAACAAAACGTATATTTTTATTAGCCAATGAAATAAAACTTATTATTTCTCAATAGCCAATGAAACAAAACGTATATTTTCAATAGCCAATGAAATAAAACTTACATTTTTAAACACCAATGAAGCGTTCTTTTCTGGCACGTATTCCGCTTTGAAACCATCCAAATGTAATTGATCTAACCTACGTCTAATTGTTTGCACAACGATTCTCTCATTTGCCTAACAAAAAGAAGAATAACACAAAATAAAATTTTAATGTTTGTTGTTAACAATCAAAAAGTAAGAAAAACACACACGTGTTGGCTATTTTCAGATTTCAGACGAATCGTAAAAAGAGGTAATATATATACATGGAAAATTACTGCGCAAATACTCTACCAAGACATTATATTGAAGTAACCACTCTTCAATCGCTATCTCTAATAAAAGGATAATTAAAACACCTTCAACTAGGTGCTGCTCACATATTACAGTGGGACCAATTCACCCCCTTCTGTCACCATTACTATAGCGCTCTTTCATAATATACATCGACCATTAATCTTTTATTGTTTTCTGGTGAGAGTGAGTGCTTGGTTTATTTTCAAACACTTTGCTCGAATCTACATATGTCTTGAATTGAAAATAAATATTAAAGCATTCACACTATGCCTAAAGATGTTCCAAGCGCATTTAAAAGCAAGTAGGCTTAATTTGGCTAGTATTATATTTTAAGACATTTTGTTACAACTTAATTATGTGTAGGCTTTTTGCGAGTTTGTCAATAGAGGAGGAAGGGGGGGGGGGGGGGGGGCTGGATGGGGTTCACAAAATTAAGAATTGTCGACCAAGTGTACAGAAAAATGGGAAAAATCAATAAAGTAAAAAAATAAGACTGGCGGAAAAAAATCAATAGTGCTACCGTGCTTAAAAATATAAAGAAGAGAGTATAATAGGAGTAAAATGAAATATATAGTGAAATATCACAAATAAATACAAAATGTGCAGAAATGGCCACCTCATACAGACACTTTTTACGGCTTTCTATTTGTATTACAGTTAAATAAGTTTTCTATAACGATGGTCTTATAGCATTTGTAAAGCTGGAGTATGAAAAGCACTTCATCCTAGTATTATATAAAACAAGAAGATGTGGTATGATTGCCAATAACACAACTCCCTACAAGAGACCAAAATGACACAGAAATTAACAACTATAGATCTCATTACGGCCTTAAACAAGGAGAAAAGCCCATACCGCATATGTTTGTTTTTATTATAATATATTTGTTTTTGTCACAAACTAATTATGTTAATATGACGATCAAGATATCATTATATAGCACGTGATTAACTAAAAATAAATATAAAATAGGAAGAATAAACAATAGTTACAATACGAGAAGGATAACTATTCTTAATAACATTAAGAAAATTAATAAAAGTAAATAATCAACAATTATTATTCAATTGAATCCCAACTCTTTTATCTTTATTTTCTTTGAACAAGGTTTAAAGTTTGAGTTCCCCTGTTGACACATGTTATAAAATATACGATTTCAGATAATTTGTATAATATATAATTACTAAACAGTAATATACAAATAATGAGTCGGACTACGTATTTTTTTCACAGCTTATATAGCTAACATCTGAATCTTATTTTAAAAAAGGAAAGATATTTGTACATACGTATTTAATTCTCAGGTTGGTTGCTATGTCGTCTGCTTCGCGGAGTCTGACGATCAAATCAGAGATTATTTCCGACTGAGGGGGTAGAGGTGGGCGTAACGTAGAAGATCCACATTGATGTCGCCATCTTTCATTTCCTGCTTGGAAACAGTCGATGTTACTCATCGAGGAAACAATCGCTGAAATATTAAGGGAAACAATCGATGTTATTCATCGAGATAACAATAGCTGAACTATTTTGATAGAAATGATAATCATTAAGATTTATTATATATACTTAGAATAATGACAATTGTTTTGTATATATATCAGTCATCGATGATGGTATCGACATTAGGTTTGATGGGATTTGATACACGCAGTCTGTGTTATATAATTTAGCATGACTGATATTTCAAGATACCATAATCGATAACTGATATCGATATCATCATTGATGACTGATATACAAAACAATTGTCATTGATTGTTATTTGATAAGCGGGGTAACATTATTTGTGTTCATGTAACTTATACAATAGTTGGCTGATCGCAGGATAAAATCCTTAATCGTCTTACCATGTTGGAAAAAGATAGAACATGACGATAAAAATGATGGCAGAGGCGAAATTAGGGGTAGGGGTGGAAAGGGGGGGGGCTCAGTTACACCTTATGGATCTACATATATGAAAAATGTATATACTTTTTAAGCATCAATCCAAACGTTGCCCTCAGGAAAAAGTTACGGTCTTGGTCCCATCATTTCTGTATTCTCTAATTTTGCAATGCGTTTTCTGTACTCTTCTATTTTATAATTTTGCCCATTTTTCTCTTTATTTTTTTTTTCTAGAAACCTATTATTCTCTAAAATGATTGATTTGTTGCGCTCTTTTCGCTCTTTAAACCCCATCCATACCCAGCTAATGACCGTCTTTTTATCTTTTCATCGTTTGGTCTCGATCCAACAGCCGGGTTCCTAAAGAACACGTGTGCATGATAATCGATTTTATAAGCTTTTTCAAAAATAAATGAATAAATACATACCTAAAACCGTTAGAATGATCGACTGAAGGTACATTATTGTTTGTTTGTGCACTTTTTTTTGTTTACTTATATCTTAAAACTGTAATTAAAAAACTAAACAAACTTACGATATATATACATACCTGAAAACTTTCACTGAAAAAAAATTAAAAAGGGGCTTATGCCATAAAAAAAAGAAATTACTAAGATACAAGTGACTAGGAACTTGCTTTACCACATCATCATCTCTAATTGTAGTCATAAACAACAATAGAGGTTGACGGAAGATAAATTTGACGTCATTCTCATCAAATGAAATCTTAAAACAATGAAGGAAGAAATTAAATAAAATCGGACATCCTTTCGGAAACAAATTTTCACTTTGTCATTGAAGTAACTTTAGTAGTATCCTTTTTCAATAGTTTTTAAAAGTTATGCTGTTTAAAAATACGTCCCCAAACGTAACAAATGTGTTGTGAATCAAGAAATCAAGCATCTTGATAATGTCAGTTTCAGAGATTTTTTTGGTTTGAATCAGAGTGATTTTTTTTGCAAAGTAGGATTTATCCCTCCCTTAGACAAGATACTTGTATCTAAGTTGATCATTCTTTTTGAAATGAAACAAAGCAATACCAACTCTTTCGATTTGTCATTTATTTTGGAATTTGGAATATTTGTGTAAAGTGTAGAAAGGTTAAATGTTTTATTTCTATTGCAAGAGGAAAGAGTCTTAGATTGAATGTATTCTAAAAGATCTTTGGATTTTTTTAGCATCCACATCTGATTCACAACACCTGTAGAATAGACAGTTTCACCAGAGCTTATATTAGAAGCCTGACTTTGATTGCTGATAAAACTGACCAGTGGCAGATCCAGAACTTTACATGAAGGGGGGGGGGGGGGGGGGGCGCTGATTGAATTAAGGGGGAGGTGGCCGCTCTAGTCATGCTTCAGTGATTCCCTATATAATCAACCAAATATTTTCCCAGTTAAGGGGGACCCAGGTCCCCCCCCCCCCCCTGGATCCGCCTATGCTAATGTTAACAATTCCTTTCTAAATGTAGTTATTACAACAATTGAAGTTGACGGAAGATCAATTTGACGTCATTCTAATCAAATGAAATCTTAAAACAATAAAGGAAGAAAATAAATAAAATCGGACATCCTTTCGGAAACAAATTTTACTTTGTCATTGAAGTTAAAGTATTCTTTTTGAATAATTTTAAATAGTGATGCAATTCTTACATATTTCACCTACATTTACAGTGAAACCTGTTTAAACCGAACCTCTTTGGGACGGCTTAATATTTTGTTCGATTTGGGCCGATGTTCGGTTTTATCATGTCAACAACGCATACAATTTGATATGACGGTTCTTAAGAACATGTTTGGTTAAATAGGTTTTCGGTTTATGCAGGATTCGGTTTGGCCAGGTTTCACCTTTTATCTACAAATAATTGAATATGATTGGTACGTTAGATTTTTTTACCTTGGTTAATTACACTCCAATGACCATGATGCCGAATTCTTTTCTTAACCTATAGAAATGTGATAAGGCCATACTCATTGCATGTGAAGATCTCTTACAATATCTCGTTGGGGGCTCCGTAGGTGGGTTGCCTGTTGCAATGGTAAATTTCTAACCCTATCCAATATACCATCATTTGGCCCTGGCAGATCAAATATACCCGACTTTCATCCCGGACAGCCTCTATAACAATAACTTCATATTGTATTTATGTTTAATATATTCCCGTCAAGCATATGTAGGAAATATTTGCCACTGGACGTTAAGCAACCAACAACCAAAAAGCCTATATGATATTATATTTCGTAGGTCCATAGCGTAAGCTTTCCATGTTTTTTAAATATCCAATAAACCAGTTGAAATATAAAAAAAAAGAAGATGTGGCATGATTTCCAATGAGACAACTCTTCACAAGAGGCCAAATGACAAAGAAATTAACAACTTTAGGTCACCGTTCGGCCGTCTACAATGAGCAAAGCCCAAACCGCAAAGTCAGCTATAAAAGGCCCTAAAGTGACAAAATATAAAACAATTGAAACGAGAAACGGCCTAATTAATGTACAAAAAATGATCAAAAAACAAATATAAAACACAACACAAAACGACAACCACTGAATTACAGGCTCCTCAGGCACATACATACAGTGTACTAAGTGTGGCGGAATTAACACGTTAGCGGGATCCCTAGCCTCTCCTAACCCTGAACAGTTGTGTAACAGTACAACATAGGAACGAACTATAAAAATCAGCTAAAAAGGGTTGAACTCAGTAGAATGATCAACATAGAAATATATCTAACAAAAACAGAGAAGACATGGTCAGGTACTTGTATATACCAACAACAAAAGATACTAAGTACAGATCTGAAAACATGTAAAACGAAATGGACATACGAAGTCTTGTATGTAGAACAACTTCTACAGAGTGGACGTGGCCGGGTACTTGTACATGTACATCACAACAACAAAAGATACTAAGTACATATCTGAAAGCATGTTAAACGAAATGGACATACGAAGTCTTGTATGCAGAACAACTTCTTCAGAGTGGACGTGGCCGGGTACTTGTACATGTACATCACAACAACAAAAGACACTAAGTACATATCTGAAAGCATGTTAAAAAATGGACATACAAAGTCTGGTATGCAGAACAACTTCTTCAGAGTTGACGCGGCCGGGTACTTGAACATCCCAACAACAAAAGATACTAAGTACAGATCTGAAAGCATATTAAACGACATGTCTTAAATGTAGAACGACCTAGTATGTAATCTAAAATTCATACACGTGTTGCGTGAAACCCTGGTGTTCACATATAGTTGAAAACGAAAAAAAAAAAAAAAAAAAAAAATGTGTGAAAAGTAGAGAAAGCAAATAATGGTAATTAGGATTGTGATAGGGTTTACAGAATAGAGAATAATATGGATAATCTACTGAAAAATGAAAAAAAAAATTAAAGAATAGAGAAATGAAGGACCCCCGTTCCGATCGTCCTTTATAGTCTATAAACTGAATTTTGTCTCAATAAAACTACACAGTAAAAATGGTGTAAAGATCCTTAACTCGGATTCTCTTCATAAGATCGAGATACGGAAAAGGTCTAGTTTAGTGAGGACCAATGTGTTGTCATGTTACAGTAATTGTCTATATTTAGGGTCTGTTTTCTTGAACACGAAACTTTGACAAGCGATGATGATCAGCAAAACAAGATCGGCAAATAGATCAGCATGACTAAAATGTCTCTAGAAAAGAGTTAATTGACCTGAAATTTTAGATTTAGAAATTGTTTGGATTTGTGGATTTTTGCTATAATTGTAGTTTAAAAGATATGGTATCAAAAACAACTGTAAACAACAAAGACAATCAGTTTTACAAAGGTCAAAAGTGAACAACTTTTTAGTCGATTTATTATTATGAGTTTTTACTGAATTTAGACGTCCCTTTGGTAACTCCAATCACTTTTTCGTCTGATTCTTTAAATGTGTTTCTTATTTTCCAGAGTTTAAGGTGGAGGATGTCTTGATATACTTCGTTGTATTGTTTGTTAATGCGGGTCTGGCTACGGTGCCCTTCATTTCCCTTTTCTTACGAAATGGCTACGAAATATTAAATTTTTTTTTATGTTTTATCATTAATGAAAGTGAAATACATGTAGTGAAATAATAATTCGCTTTTAGCAGCCAGTATGGTTAATTTTTTTTCAAAATAAGTTAAGAAACATCGATGATGAATCATTCACTTGCAAGTTATTCGACCTCGCTGAATCCATATATGCATATGAACTTCAATCAAATCCCTTACTAATTCTGTCATATTTTTATTCAAAACTCCTGCCCTGTCTTTTTTCCCCAAATTTCATCATATATTCAAGGAATCAAGCTTAAATTTATTTATTTATTTTACTTATACAAAAATTTCATAAGTTTCTGAATTTCGGGTGGCATCTTAATACTATATTTTGCTCTCAATTATTTCTATCGCCCGGGATATCTGGGTATTTCTTGACCTTATAAAGTTTATTTAACCTTTGATCCATAAATCAAAATTTGGGTAAACTTAAACGTATTCTACTTATCTAAATAAGCCTATCAATACAGTTCAGTAACACTTAATCAGGAAAATTACATCTTAGCAGTAAATTGAGGAAGTTTTCAATCCGATTTTTCACCCACACCGGAAATCTGCTCTTTATTGATTGTAATTATTAATATTTAATCACATGGTTCTCTTACCATTGAAGTACCATGATAACGAAATACTTGTACATACATACATTTTTCCTCCCGAAGAAAACGCAAAATGTTAACTAGATTTAGGAGAAAAAACAATACATGCCTCTGAATTATTACGCACTCAGTTGATTACTTTCAGCGACATTTGCTCTGGAACTTTTATACTAATAGTTAGTAGAATAGTCCCAGATTTGCTATACCGTGGCAACCAGCTTTTCTCATCGGTGATCCTCGGGTAAATCCGCTACTCTCCTTCTATATAAATAGAGATACGAAATTGACCGAGTTGTGATGAATGCAGCTTTCTTGTCTATTGATAGATCATAAAGCAAGACTACCCGAAGAGTCCCGCTTACCTACACCAGAAACTAGAGGCTCTAAAGAGCCTGTGTCGCTCACCTTGGTCTTTGTGCATATTAAACAAAGGACACATGCCAAAGATGTTTGGTTTTGGTGTTGGTGACTTATTTGTACTTCTTACTTTGCTGTACATTATTGCTGTTTATCTCTATCTATAATAATATTTAAGATAATAACCAAAAGCTGCAAAATTTTCTTAAAATTACCAATTCAGGGGCAACAACCCAACAAAAAGATGTCCGATAGGTCAGTAAATTTCAGGGCAGATAGATCTTGACCTAATGAACAATTTTATTATGTCAGATTTGCTCTAAATGCTTTGGTTTCAGAGATATGAACCAAAAACAGCATTTTACCCTATGTACTATTTTTAGCCATATCGGCCATCTTGGTTCATGGGCGGGGTCATCGGACACATTTTTTAAACTAGATATCCATTGATGATTCTGGCAGAGTTTGGTTAAATTTGGCCCAGTAGTTTCAGAGGAGAAGATTTTTTTAAAAGATTACTAAAATTTTAGAAAAATGGTTAAATATCGACTATAAAGGGCAATAACTCCTTAAGGGATAAACTGACAATTTTGGTAATGTTGACTTATTTGTAGATCTTACTTTGTTGTACATTATTGCGTTTACAGTTTATCTCTATCTATAATAATATTCAAGACACTGCAAAATTTCCTTAAATTACTAATTCGGGGGCAGCAGCCCAACAACGGGTTGTCTGAAAATTTAAGGGCAGATAAATTTTGACCTGATTAACAATTTTATCCCTTGTCAGATTTGCTCTAAATGCTTTGGTTTCAGAGATATAAGCCAAAATCTACATTTTACCCCTATGTTCTATTTTTAGCCATGGCGGCCATCATGGTTGTTTAGTCGGGTCTTCGGACACATTTTTTAAACTAGATACCCTAGTGATGATTGTGGCCAAGTTTGGTTAAACTTGGGTTTGGTTAAACTTGGCCCAGTAGTTTCAATATACGATTTGCTATTTTTTTGTAGGGCCTATTTTTCTCTAATCTTTATAATTATGTTTAGCCATTAATTCTGATTAATTTTCATAATGTTCCATTAATCCCCCCACCCCATTTGCCCCTTCTGAAGATCTTTTCGTGTCATATAAATTTCTCATATTTTTGTATTATGTTCCGTGGCAAATATTTTATGATTAATTTTTAAAACTCTCTAAAAGTCTCTAGAATCGCAGTGAAGCCTTTATTAGGTCAGTATATCCTTTCGAAGTAGCCTAGTCCAACAGAGAGATAGATTGGTTATCTGTCTGCCTAGTCTACTCTTAAAGGAGGGTAGTTTACTTAACTTATAATGACTTCTCGTCTCAGCTAGCATACAAGCTAACCAAAGATTTTACCTTTCCAAAAACACCCAATGCAATTGTCTGTAAGTTATAATTAACGGTAAATTACAGTCCTAGCTTTGGGATCCGAATTGTATTATGACTTGTTTTTATGAGTTAAATGGCTAATATAGTAAAAAAGCGCAGATCTTATGAATTATTTATAGGATGCAGTGTTGTAGTATTGGTATAAAAAAAGAAGGTATGATTGTCAATGACACAATTCTTCACAAGAGACCAAACGACTCAGAAATTAACAACTATAGGTCCTTCAACAGTCTTAAACTTATTAATATAAACATACTGCCCTTGAATGAGGGGTGTTAGGGTAGATTAACTCACGAGTGAGAAAAATATATCACGGAAAAAGAAGTCGTAGGTTATAATTTTTTGTCACCGAGTGTTAAGGTTCATGTGGACCCTATGGCTAAAATGGATGTATTTTCACTTCTAAATTTACTCTGAGCACAGGCAAACCTATGCATCTGGAAAAGTTTTAAGGCATGGCATGCCCTAGATAAATAGAATTCAAATGCATTGTATGATTTAGAAAATTCATAACTTAACTGGATTTTTCCGTACACTTTTTTTCGTCCCTGCAGAAGATGATGAAATTAACAAACAGTTGAGTTTACCTTGATATGGTCACTCAGGTACACAGTTTAAATAACCAATTATTGTCAGGTATCTATTGTCCATCTATTGTCCATGTCATTTAATACAGCTCACTTCAATTATTACATGTGGGGAAGTTCTCAAACCTGTTTCCCAACTTAGTTTATTTTGGCACCTTCTGGAGGAATGAAAAAAAGTGCACGGCAAAATTCTGGTAAGTTTTTATTTTTCTAAAACATAAAACATGTTTGAAATTTATTTATCTAGGGCATGCTATGCTTTAAATTTTTTATAGATGCACAGGTTTGTCTGTACTCAGAGTAAATTTTGAGGTGAAAATACAGCCATAATCACCATAGCAACTTCATCCAAAGACATTTTTTTTTTATTATATTGAATGCCTTATATGTGGTGGCAGGATGCAGCCATTTTGCGTTTTCTCTATTTTTCACAAAAAATCGAGAAATCGAATAATCGGGAAATCGAAAAAGCGAAAGCGAGAAATCGGGAAATCAGTACATTGAGGGGGTCTCATTGGGGGGTTCTGATCCCGGATCCCGCTTACTGTTTTGTCAGATTCCCGTATCCCGCTTACACTATGTACCTAAGCAATTCTCATTTTTTTTGTAATTTCCCGTGTCCCGCTAGACGTCATTTCCCGTTTTCCCGGCACAATAATTTGACTTTCACGTGTCACGCTTACAAAAATACGGCAATCCCGCGTCACGCTTAGACCCCAATGAGACCCAACATTGAGACATCGAGAATTCAAGAAAGCAAAACGCAAAAAGTTGAAAACGGGAAATATAATTCTCGGTTTCGCGCTTTCGCTTTCTCACTTTCTAGATTTCCCAATTTTCCGATCTCTCGATTTCTTGATTTTCTCTATATCTGTTTATCGATTTCCCGATTTCCCGATTCCGCGATTTCACGATTTTGCTATTGCAAAATGAAAGGAGAAAACACGAAAACGGGAAAAGGTAACAAGGGCGAATCCGGCCACCATACTTATATTATTTACGTGTGCACAATGTTTATTTAAAGGACAATTGTAAGCCGAAATTAAGTCATAGAATGATAGATTAAGATAGTATCCTGGGAAATCCACAGTTAATACTGAAGTGATCCAATGTATGATTGACCCTTGTGGAAATTTCCTTTGTGGCCAGCATAAGTTGACCAATAAAATTTACAACAATTTAAATTGATAAGAAAATTTTACATCTTTATTTTGACATCCTTTGATCAGTCAGCCACAAAATAAATCCTATGTCATTTGGTCTCTTGTGAAAAGTTGTCACATTGATATGGCAATCATACCACATCTTCTTTTATATATATATATATATATATATATATATATATATATATATATATATATATATATATATATTAACCATTACAAGACAACTGAATTCCAAATAAAAAAAAATCTAGAAATAAAAGTTATAACGATAAATGTAAACAGCCGAGTTAACCTAATACCGAAAAAATAAAATGCTGCCCCTTAATTGGTAATGTTAAGGAATTTTTTATGGATATTATTATAGATAGAGGTAAACTGTACATATCAATAATGTTCAGCAAATTACGATCTACAATTAGGTCAACATGACCAAAAATGTCAATTGACCCCTTTTTGAGTTGTTGCCCTTTAAAGTAATTTTTTAACATTTTTTCGTAAATATTTCATTTTACAAAAATCTCTGAAACTACGGAGACAAATTTAACCAAAACGGCGACAATCATCATTATGGTATGTAGTTGAAAAAGTGTGTTCGAGGCCGACATGGGTAAAAGTAGAACATATACTATAGGGGTAATTCAGTATTTGGCTTATATCTCTGAAACTAGGAACAAGTATAATGATTACATTATTTCATGCATCAATTGTAATACAAAAAATAATCAGGTGAGCGACTCAGGCTCATTGGATCTATCGTTAAACGGTTTATACGTTCACGTATTCAGAGCTAGACTGAACAAAAATGGCTGATTCAAAAGACAAAAAGACAAAAAAAAATCAAGGAGAGAACATTCGGTTGAGTGACCTATAAAGTATTGGGAAATCCAATGTGTAGATCGACCTTTGTTGAATTTTAATTTGAGGTCATTTCAATCTAATTAAAACCCAATCCCTCGTCGCTCCGTCACGACATATCACAATTTAAACTCTTTGATTCTATGATAGAACCTATCTTACTGTATGGTTCTGAAGTTTGGGGCTTTGAAAACCTGAAAATTATCGAAAAAACTCACTTGAAATTCTGCAAAAGGGCGCTGAAAGTTAGAAACACTACGCCTAATTTTATGGTGTACGGAGAATTGGGTAGATTTCCTCTTGAAATAAAGGTGAAAATTAGAATGATTATATATTGGTGTAAAATTGTAAATAATGAATCAAAACTATGCAGTTTATTGTATAGACTGATGCTTGGTTTAAGGCCTAAATCTAAATACACCTTTAAATGGGTAAATTGTATAGAAGCAATATTAAACGATACTGGCATTGGATATATTTTTGCCAATCAAATAGGCTACTGTGATAAAATGTACTTAAAACAGATACTTTGTGATCAATTTGTACAACAGTGGTTTAGTAATATTGAAAATTCATCACGAGGTCAATTCTACTCAATATTTAAAAAAGATTTTACTTTAGAAACATATCTGCTAAAACTTCCCGAATATTGCAGGCTTTGGATCACACACTTTAGGTGTTCAAATCTGCGTCTGCCTATAGAAACAGGCAGATGGCAAAATATCCCTAGGCATGATAGAATATGTACTTTGTGTAAGAGTAATATTGGTGATGAATTTCATTTGCTATTTAAGTGTACTTATCAAAATATTGTTGTATTAAGGGAAAAGTTTCTGCCAAGCTATTACACAGTGAACCCTAATTATAAAAAAAATGGAAGGTCTTCTTTCAATATGTAATGTACAACTGTATAAACGTCTTTCTGTATTTATCAAAAACATTGCAAATATGTTCTGAAAATGTTAAAAAAAAAACATGTTGTATGTTATTGTTATATCTTTATACTATGTCATTGATACCACATAATTACTTCGTCATGTTTATATAATGCTATTATGTATGACCTCATGTTACACATGTATCTGTGTCTGAGTGTTCAAATAAAATCTTAAACAAACGGGAGAGATGAGAGATTGGTTTTTAATCCGATTGTGGTCACCTGATAACTAAATCGACTGTACAACTATTTAAGAGTATATTGACTTTATTTATACAAAATCCCTTTGAAATGCTTTTATTGATACATGTACTTATAGCTTGTCAATTTATTAAGATACGAAAATTTTACATGCTAATTTAGACATCCTTTACTTTGTAAATTTAAACAATAGATATAAAAATCGATCCTGATCTATAAGAAGGTCTGGTTGGATTGGATATGAGTGCCAATGAGACAACTTTCCATCAAAGTCACAATTTAACTTCAAAAGGGGAAAGGTTGTTCTTTTTGAATTCTGAGTAAAAGTTTTCTTTTTTTAGTGTTTCGACGCTATCAATCAAATTATTTTATTCACAATACAACACTATAAAAGTATGGAGAAAACCAGGCATCAGAATATATTTTTTGTCATTTGCTTGAAAACAATATTTTTTCATCAAATTCGCATCATAATTTTTTTTTTTAAAGAAAACCATAACCCCCACCCCCTCAAAGTTAAATTGTCGTTCTTTAAACAATATAACAATATGTGGTATGATTGCCAAGGGTGCAACTCTCCACAATATGCCAACATGACATGGGAATTTACAGATATTACAATGTAGATAGAGAAAATAGATTATGTACTATGTGCAATAACAATATTGTAGAAGATGAATACCATGTTGTTCTAGAATGTAATAGCTATAGATATAGTGATGTAAGAAAACTATACATTAAGAAATATTATTGGCAATATCCATCCACTTTTAAACTTATACAGTTGTTATCAGTTCACAATGTGAAAGAACTTAATAATTTAGGTAAATTTTTGTTTAATATTGAAAAAATTCGTAATATGTAGTTGTATTAATTATTTATCATATGAATTTATTTTCATTCTCCGCCATACATGTATTGTGTATAATTATTGTATTTATATTTCACTGATACAAAATATTGTAAAATTGTATATTCTATAAGCTGTATTGCTTCTGAATAAAGTATTATTATTATTACAACTACAGGCCAACATGCGACCTTCAACACTGAGCAAATCCCATACCGTATAGTCAGCTAAAGAAATCCGCGAAATGAAAAATGTAAAACAATATTAATTCAAACGGGAAAAGTAACAGCCTAACTTACTCACATAAAATGAACACACATATCTAATACAACAACAAATATCAACCATTGATAACATGTTTCTTACTTGGGAGAGGAACATACGAAATGTGACAGGGTTTAACTAGTTTGCCGGCGCCAAACCCCCTAACATAAGACAACGGTTGTAACAATAAAGCAAGTGCATCACGTTTAAAAATGCCATTGAAAAATCAATCATCTCGTTTGTACTCTATATCGCACTCTCTTATATATCATACTTGATTATCAGCTAATGAAAAGGTATAGTCGAAATAAATTATTATAATCTTGAATGAAAGTCTGTGTGTATCGGGACGGCTTCTTAATTTCTGTATTTTAACCTTTATTCAGCCGTTTTTTTCCTTTTCTTTATCTTTATATATATGCAGATACATATATAAGAAGAAGCAGTATGAGTGCCAATAAGACAACTCTCCATCCTAGTCACAATTTTTTGAAAGTAAACTATTAACGGTCAAAGTACTGTGTTTAACACGGATCGTTGGCTCACATAAGAACAACCAGGTACATGTATAAAGGGGCCCCAAAACGACTTGTGTAAAACAATCCAAACAGGAAAAACAACTGTCTAATCTACTGTATAAACATTAATTTTCGTGGGGTTAAAATTTCGTGGTTTTGTATCCAAAAGTAAGTTCGTGGGGATTAATTTTCGTGGTTTTTAAGTTTAGAAAAAAATTATACAAATGTCACTTTATAATTGACAATACTCAATAAAACTGATGTGAACTTTTGCCGTTGGGAAAAATCAATAATTGCATTTCATAGTAACAGTGAGCACTAATGAAGTGTTGTAACCTGCACACGCTAATTGGCTGTTACACACCTTTGATGTTTTATCCAAGGACAATGACTGTGTAATAAATGTATTACAACTTGAGGGCATTACAGACGCATTAGACTGTTAAATGACATTGATTGACAGTTCTTGGTGATTATTAATTACTATACAAACAAAGGATTAGGATTATCATCTGACTTAAAGAAAACCTTTGAATATCGATGTCTAATCAATTAACCTATTTATTTCATTGTCTGCATTTATGTTCATCAATTATATAATGTCAATAAGATTTAGTCAGATCATAAAATAATGTAAATCTACAGTTAAATTTTCGTTGGGGTTTTAAATTCGTGGATAATTCTTATCCACGAAATAAACGAAATTAAATCCCCCACGAAAAAAACGAGAAACGAGAAATGCTTATGAACCATATCAACAACTGACAATCACTGAACATCAGGTTCCTGACTTATATATCTAATTAGAACAGGTTCAAACATATATGCCCGTTAATCTCCAGACTTACGAACAATTGAACGCATTGAATAACAAGATGAGATTCAACACACTATTATAGCAGCTATTGGTACTGTAGATGCAAAAGGTAACACACTACAATTTGCCGTACACTATATAAAAAGACATTGTATAGCAAATACAACCGGGACATTAAACAAAAATCGACCGTTTTCTATTGTACAACCCCTTGTATTGCAACAGGAACATTAAAAACATACTCTGCTGTTCACTATAGCAAAATCCATTGTATTTGAACTGCAATCAGAACAGCAAATAAATCTGATGTAAACTATTGCACAATTCTTTGACCTGGAACTGCGACATTAAACAATACACTGCCGTACGCTTTTGAAAAATAAATTGTTTTACAACTGCAAACGGAACAAGACAAAAATCTGCTGTACACTAAAGCACAGCTTCATTAAAAAACTGAAACAGTAAACAAAAAAATTGCCGTTCACTATTGCAAAGTACATTGTATTGGAACTGCTATCGGAACAGCAAACAAAAATGTGCTGTACACTATTGCACAACCCCTCTTGTCGCAACCTGGTCATTCAACAAAATCTGCTGTACACTATTGTAACATCCCTTGTTATGCAACTGCTATCGGAAAATTGAACAAAAATCTGCCGTACACTTATGCCAAATTCGCTATATCTGAGACTACTATAAGTGTTATAAGTGTTATAGTAGTCTCAGGTTTTATTGAAACTTCAACGCGACTGCAAATAAAAATCTGCTGTATACTAGTATAGCACAATCCCTTGTACTGCAACTGCAAACAGAACATCACACAAAATCTGCCCTATACCATTGCAAAATCCATTATATTGGAACAGTCAACAAAAAGCTGATGTACTCTATTGGACAACCCCTTGTACTACAACCGGAACATACAACAATACTCAACCGTACACTTTTGCAATATACGTTGTATTGCAACTGATATCGAAACAGCAAACAAAATTTGTAGTCTACTATTGCAAAATCCATTATATTGGAACAGTAAAAAGTAATCAGATGTACACTATTTCAAAATCCTTTGTATTGCAACTGATATCGGAACAGAAAACAACAATATGCTGCTAACTATTGCACAATTCATTGAACTGCAACTCGAACATTAACCAATATTCAGCCGTTCACTGTTGCAAAAATAGTGTATTGCAACAGCAAAAGGAACACAAGCAAAAATTTGATGTACTTTTTTGCAAATTCATTGAAAAGCAACTAAAATATTAAACAACAATCTGCCGTATACTATTGCAAAATATATTGCATTGAAACTGCAATCGAACCAGTTAACAAAAGTCTTCCATACACTATAGCCCAATCCTTTTTAGTGCAACCGAAACATTAAACATAAATCTGCTGTACACTATAGAAAAATCCATTGTTATGTCACTGCAATCGGAACATTGAACAAAAATTTGCCGTACACTATTGCAAAATCTTTTTTTTTTGCAGCTGCCATGCAACAGCCAACGATAATCTGATGTATACACTATTGCACAATCCCTTGTGTTGCAACCGGAGTAATAAACAATACTCTGCAAAATCCATGATAATGGAACAGCAAACCAAAATCGTCTGTACACTTTTGCAAAATTCTTTGAACTGCACTTCAAATTTCAACAATATTCTGCCGTACACTATTGCAAAATCAATTTTATTGCAATTGCAAACAGAACAGCAAACAAACATTTGATGTAATCTATTGCAAGATACCATGTATTGCCACCAGAGCATTAGACAAAAAACTGTTATACTCTATGGTACAATCCATTGGATATAGCAACTGCAATCGGAATAGCAAAATAATATGCTCTACACTATTCCAAAATTCCTTGTATTGCGACCGGAACAGCAAGCAAACATCTGGCGAACACTATTGTACAATTCCTTATATTGCGACCGGAACAACAAACAAAAAACTGCTGTACACTATTGCAAAATTCCTTGTATTGCAATCGAGACAGAAAAGAAGAATCTGCTGTACCCTATAGGGACAAACCATTTTTTTAAATTGTAATCGGGAACAGCGATCTACAGATAATTGGGTTAACTTTTAATTGTTTTTCATAGAAAAGGTTTTGTGAAACAGCAATCGACAAACATCGGGTTTCTCCGCTTCTCTCCATCTATCCGTTAGATGGAGGTACGGAATCGACCGAGTTGTGACGAATGCCGAAACAGAACATAACATAGTAAAAAATATAAACATTTATTACAAAGTATAAAATTCATACAAAAATATTAACATTATATTTACATAAACATTTTTTATCAAATAAAACTTTTTTGATTAATATAATCTACCCTTTGAGTTATCCATAAAC
Source organism: Mytilus galloprovincialis (assembly GCA_037788925.1). Lineage (NCBI taxonomy): Eukaryota > Metazoa > Mollusca > Bivalvia > Mytilida > Mytilidae > Mytilus > Mytilus galloprovincialis. The sequence goes on along the minus strand of CM075343.1, from coordinate 38,844,094 downwards.
TTGGACGTTTTAAAATAATGAATTGTAAACCCTTTGGTAAACAGGAACTAATGAATTAATTGAATAAAATATGTCTTTTACAATAATATAGTCACGTGAATGCAAATAGCTGTAATTGTCAATTGAACGTATTTGATTGGACATGATATCACGTGATGGAACATTGTCTACAAGTCTGCCAAGTTGAGATAAAGCTGCTTGAATTTTACAAAGTACACTATATAATGTTTTATCCATTTTTGTAAGTTCTTCAATAAACGTATTCTCGTGAGTCTGATGATAAATCGTCTCGTTATGAATAACTTGTTCTAGGTAAACAGCAGCCGAAGAAATTACATTATACGATTTTATGTGCCACGATGTCACCTGAAAACATAAAATGTTTATTTTATAATTTGTCTTCTTTTATCTGATATTAATAAAAGCTACTTAAATATTTAAACAATTATATCTTTAGATATTTTAATCAGCTTAAAATGAACCAGTAGATTCCAGAAACATATCTAATAGTTAAAACATGTATGCATAATTTTGTGTATCTTTAAGATACTAACTTGCCTAAATTTTATCAATTAATTTTCTGCGTACATAGGGTCATGAAAGAAATGAATAACATATTTCATGCGTAGAACCTGGGACATAATATATATTCTAAAAGTCCAAGGTAGAACAGAACCTATGCATTGTGTTCAGTAAGATTATTAAATAGTTAGTCTAGATCAGGAATATTAATAAGCTAAATTCGCACGCCAATTTCTTGTTGATCTTCAAATTTTTTTCCAAGTAGGTGTTTTTTGTTTTTTGTTTTTTTATATGAGAAAATCGAACTGAGGTAGCTGCAAACAAAACTATTGTAGAGTGAGTGTATATTTTGTTTCAGTCGGTAGGTTGGTGGAGTATAACTATATTCACTTACATTTTGTATAGCTGACGATACAATGCTATCAGTGATTATTTCTGGTTTCAGGCCATCAAAATGAGAACCATTCAGTAAACCAATCATTTGTGGATTGCCTATTCTTTTCTCAGCCTAAAAATTGAACAAAAACATATATTTATTTTTTTATTGACATACATATGTACATGTAGATCTATTTTTTTTTTATCACAAAAACAATTTAAATTATACAAAGGAATTCTAGAACATGCATGATCTATAAAGAAATATGATTAACAAGAAAAATAAACATTTGTATCACTACAGCGCCTTTGGAAATACTATTGAAAGTAATTTTTCACACATAATAAAAGATGCAGTTGAATCGTTCAATTACTACCAAAATGAGGCTGAAAAAACTTTTTTCAATACTTTGTTCGTAGATCTATTTGTTTGAAATGTTTTCTTTTGATCTCGAAATCCCTTAGAACATATTATTGTTCTTCTGTCTCCGAGGAATGGTGTGTTCTGATTTATTCTATTGATTTAATTTTGAAGTTCTTGGAAGAAAAGAAATTTCAGATGAAACGTGCAGATATTTAAAAATATCCAGTTGTAACAAAAACTATTGACTTTACTATAATGGAGAAAAAAAACCGGGATATTTTGAGAATAAAATTGAGAATGGATGTTATTGAACGTAATTTATATTTGAGTAAAAAACTCAATATCCCAGAAACCAACAGATAATTGGTGCATTACATTGGCGCGTAAACTTTATAAAGCTTGAGCGCATCTTTTGATTACATTTTTTACTTACATAATTTACTCGTGTTTGATTGGTCAATTGAACAGCATCCTGTAATTTCGATATCACTTCTAGTACGAGTTGACTTTGATTACCGCAAGGGCTTCTCCACTTCTCAGCAACAGGAAAGGCACTGATTATATGTATCATGGCTATAAAAGCTGTAAAGAAATTGTAAAAATAAAGTATCAATATAGAAAATTACTATTGTCCCAGGTTAGGGGGAGGGTTGGGATCCCGCTAACATGTTTAACTCCGCCACATTCTGTATATATGTGCCTGTCCCAAGTCAGGAGCCTGTTATTCAGTGGTTGTTATTTTTTATGTGTTACATATTTGTTTTTCGTTCATTTTTTGTACATACATTAGGCTGATAGTTTTCTCGTTTGAATTGTTTTACATTGTCATTTCGGGACCTTTTATCGCTGACTATACGATATGGGGTTTTCTCATTGTTGAAGGCCGTACGATGACCTATAGTTGTTTATTTCTGTGTCATTTTGGTCTCTTGTGGAGAGCTGACTCATTGACAATCCTACCACATCATCTTTTTTTTATATCAATAATCGCAAAAACGAATGTACATTCCTAACCAAGACCATGAATATAATTGAAATAATTTAAGATTTTGTTATTGAGATACTGTAACACTTCATTCATGTTTAACAAAAACGTCCGTCAATACAAAATTCTTCGAGAACTGTTATTAAAACTGTCTTCAAAAACAACGTAAAGTACTTAAAAGCATTAAAGACGTGAAGAGGTAAAAATCCGAAAATTGTTAAACCAGAATTGAAATATAAATGATTTTATTTTCTATAAATTATCGATGTTACAGTTATAATGTGAAGTTGGATAGAAAATGAAATCAAACGGAGTGAAAAAAATTCAGGTTTTAACATTCTCACCACTCGGTCTCATGCAATGTTAAAAAAATGTTCCACCACCGAATCATTATGAAAAAACAATCTAAGGATAGTTTCGACAAATAACATGATAGAGTTATAAAATCAAAATTTGCGACTCAAATAACTCCGCGTAAATTACAAAATTCTAGAAAGAAAAGAAGAATGTCTTTGTTTTTGATTTTCCCTGACGTGTAACTGCTTTCGTTTTTATGTCTTTCCCTGACGTGTAACACTATCATCCAAACAAAAGGTGAGTTTCATTTTTACAATAGTTATTTAATTTAGTATTTATTCTTTATTGCTTATCGTTTATATCGTAAATATAATTAAAGATATTTTAAGTTATGTCAATATGCTGAAATTACGATTGTAGTAATTACTTTCGAAAATATTGTCATAAAAAAGTGCTTAAACAAATGAAAAGGAAAGTAACGGTTTTATATTTGTTTTTATCATTTAATGCGGCAAGCATCAACCATTTTTTGTTTTGTATATATCCCGAATCATCTAATTAATTTTTAATTTATTATTTAAATGGTATACATTCTGATTCTTTAAACTATTTATCATTATTTTTCATATTTTCATAATGTGATCTGGTTATTTCTCCTAATAAATTAAAAGGGTCTAAAATATATAGAGTTTTAAACAGTTTATTTTAACTGAAATATGCCTATTTCATTTTATCTATAAATTGCACATCACAATAAACATTTACCATGATAAATGTTTTTCATTCTATGAGGCTCCTGATGGTGTTCTTTATTTTTATATACTTTTAATTTTTAAGCCATGGTATCTCTTTTTCGTAATTTAATAGTTTTGCCCTTTTTCTCTATTCCTTATATATCAACACTCCATTATTTATCAAATTTTTTATTTGCCTATTTTGTCTATCCTTTTTTTGTGTGCCTTTTTGCACGTTTGCCAATTAAACTGTATTCTGTAAACCCCTTTTAGATCCTCTCCCAAATCTTCATGTGATGCATAAATGCTAAGTATATCCTATACTATATTTTTTGCATTACAACAAGCCGATGTACATACCTAAGGAAGCGACATAGTGGGTTGCTACTTGTTTCATTTTGACTTATACTTTGTTTTTGTTCTTTGTCCTTAAGCAGGTGTATCCTAAATGAATTAATGAACATTATGCAAAATCTTTTAGTTTTATACAATATTTTAGAAGGAATTCCCTTCCAATTGTTTCTCATCATAATAAATGGTAATCCCTCGGATTTATAATTACATCTCGTTGCCATCAATATTAAATATGAAAACAGCTATAGTCGGCAGCTATATAATTTTCAAAAAATATTTAAAACAACAGTGTCCAATGCTGAAGGCCCTGGGTATTCTAGGAAGTTTCAAGTCATCTAAAATGGAAAAAAGACGTCTATTTTTAGAAAGATGTACATTTAGTGTTTGGTAGAATGCGGAAGTGATGATGTCATTTTCTCACGGTCGTTACGGGATAGTGAATATGGATTTAAACTTTTCTTCAACGTATGTAGTAAAGATAACATTGAAAGAAGAACATAATTATGTTTTGGTTTATCGACTTTCTTTATCTTTGATTCATAAAATATTATCACTTTTAATGATGAATGTAAAAAACTTTATCATTAATAAAATTAATGCTCTAGTTCATGAAAGTTAATTTTTCGAAAGCGAACACTTTCTAGGTTATTAAATCCCGAATCACACCTACATACATAAAATTAAAGTCATATGACTAAGCCTGTTAACCTAACTATTTTATTATGAATTAGAATTTGACACAACAAAAACATGTAGCCCATAGGAGTACCTATATACTGCTTTAGCGTACTGCAGTATTGCATGTCGAGAGATCAAAACTTATTTGATTAAATAAAGTGTGCACACTGACAGTACACTGCCTTTTATTGGGAACAGGGCCGTAACCTCCTATTGCAAACCGAGAAAAAAAAAACACTGAAAAAAAAAACAAAAACAAATGGTTAAAATCATGCTTTATTTTAATAGTACTGGTTGTTACTCTTACGCCTATCAAGGAGGTTGGGTAAAAATATTCGATAGAGCAAGCATTCAAACGCAATGTCATGCAATTAAAACATGAAACAGGTGAACAATGACGGAAAGCAGATTGTGTAGTCTCTCTATGCAACACATACATCTACATAGAAGTCACAATGTTGCAATATTGAATGCATATAAGTGTTAAAGAAATGGGATTCGACCAGGCACAGAAAAATCCCTTTAGCATTTGACAAAGCCTAACCGAATAAAACTTTCAGTGTAAACAAACTGTGTTACGCTACAATAATTTGTATTTGATAATTAAAGTTTTGTTAAGTATGCATTTCCATTTTAAGGTTTGAAAATTGTGTCTCTGAAATGAAGTAATATAACTCTATTTGGACAGCCAAAAAACCTGATAAACCATAAAAAAAAAATATTGAACTTCAGGGGGCATTTCATTTTAAGTACGCAAATTGGTTCCCTAACACTTAGTAATAATAGCTTTTGGAGAGTCATAAAGCAGGACAAAGGATAAAAAAAATCTTACACGTTATCTAACTTTGGATAATAAATATTTTCAATATATTTATTGAAATATTACATAAATTTAACAAGAGGTGAATTCCGGGGAAGTACATTGCATTTTCTGCATAAAAAGGTCCACAAAATTTTCGCTTCGCTCCGCCGTCGGCGAACCTCAACTGCCTCCTCTTATAGGGAAGGCAATTTACGGCCCTGCGGGAATCAAAATTGGTTTCATGGTTAAGCAATATAAAAACATCCCCGTCCTAATATATTTAGTTATCTAAACGAATGTATTATGTGACAAGAACTTCGTCGCAAACATAGCCCATTTCTACCTTAGGGAGCTACATATATTTTGTAGAGGGGGTAAAGGGGGAGGGGGAGCTCAGATGAAATTTGAAAAAATTGGCAGGACAGGAGTTTTGAGTGAAAAAAGACAAGATGAGACACTTTGTCAAAAAAAAAAGGCATGATGACAATTTGTGTAAAAAAGTCAGGATAAACTAAAAAATAAAAGGCAGGACCTAATAGAGCAGGACTGAGATTAAAACTAAAAATAAATGCAGGACAATATTTTTTATCCTAGCCCTATACGAACAAATGGTAGCTCCCGTATTTTCTCGGAGTATTTCAAACATCCAAAGCCGAAAAAGGACGTCAGTGGCTGAAGCATGTGTATAAATATGCAGCCAAATCCAGTCAGAATGTGATGCTATGATCTGACTTTGTTAATCCTCGTCAATGGTGAGTGCCAAACTTTCTGTACATTTACTACTTGAGGGGTACATAACCTGTTAACAAGCAGCATTGCTCATGTTAACATGGATATAGGTATTATATTTGTCAAAAATTTACAGATATTGACAAATATAATGCATACTCGTGTTAAAATTAGCAAAGAGCATGACATGAACATATTAATTCTTAATTACATGTGTATATAAACTTTGATAAGAAATAAATATTTTCCTTATTGCAAAACAAACAAAATATTTTTTGGTCATAAAACAAACTTTAAAAAACTCAGAAATAATAATATACATGTTAAGGTGGTACCAAACACATTGACTAAAATTTATTTGGCTGGTTTAATTTTCATAAAAGTTGAAGAGCATTGGGGACCAAAAATTCCTAAAAGTGTTGCCAAATACAGCTGAAAATACAGTTTCTAATCATGGACGAATAATAGTTAATGGGTTATTTTATGAATGTTTGTAGATGGTATTCATTGACTCGTAGAATATTTACTCCACTTTCAAATTAAGTATTCATTCTCCCGCTGTCCCGGAACTAGGTCGACATGTTAAAAAATAAAACATTTATTGTTATCACCCACAACAATGAATCGAAATAGAAATACACAAATACATAAAGTTTAAAAAGATTAAACAGTTAAAATGATTTTATTCGACAAACAGGTGAAACATTTAAAATTACACCTTTGCGGTTTCGTTGTAATTTTTGTTACACCAATTTAATAACAAATAAATTTACTATAATGAATAGCTTTTAGAAAAGCGAAGTTTGGGAACCCCGTTTGATCTAAGACGTACCTCACTTTCACATAATTTACTTTGCGTTTTATTAAACTTTTATAGAATATACGAAACTACTGCATACAAAGGATTTAATCTTTTCATTGCATTGTAACATTAGTCGCCTTCACGAAGACATCGCAAAAAAATATTCTATAAAAAACTTAAAAAACTCTACATAAAAATCCATAATTTGCTATCAAGGAAAATCACAAAAATCATGTGTATCGAAATTGAAATAGGTCTAAAACTATGATTTAATAAACAATAAGTATTCTATTAGTTTCTTTGTCAAATCACAGTCTCTTATTTTCGAAGAGATCCGGTATGTATAAGCCTTAATTTCTATGTCAAAAAACAAATTTTGGTATGGGAAACACACAAAATTATTAATGATATAAAATAAGAGTCCCTTATTTTAAGTTGATTGGACTGTAGCTTCATCAAAAACTACCTTGACCAAACACTTTAACCTGAAGCGGGACTGACGAACGAACGAACGGACGGACGAACGAAAACATTATGCCCTCTACTATCGTAGATGAGCATAAAACACTAATGCCTTTAAAGAGGGGCGAAAGATGCCAGAATAACATTCAAACTAATAAATCGAAAATAAACGGACAACGTAAGCAACATGAACCCCTTCAAAAACTTGGGTTAATCGCAGTGACTCCGAAGTGCAGACAGAACCTGCTGCACATGTGGTTTAAGTATTGACAACTCAAACTAATTAATTTTGAAGAAATTCTAGTTGAACAGGGATAAGGTTATGGACTTCTACATGGGTACATGTACATACGTTTTTTAAATATGACTTTAAAATAATTTCAACCGTGAAAGTAGAAATGTCATCTTTATAATTATGAATAAAAACTTAAAACAACAAAAATCACTGTCAATATTTTCACCTAAGATGAGAGTGAATCTTTTGGAACTTTTCATTGTTACCTCCTTAAAGACGTCTTAACCAATCACAACGTTTAAAATAGGGTGTGTTGATCATAACGCTTAAAATAAAACGTTCTTACGATGAAGAATTATTTTCGATTTCAGACAAAATAATAAGTATATGATTAAATTTATGACAGGAAAACACAATGAACCTATCTTTTCTTATTGTTTAAGAGCTTATTCGATGTGTAGGTCAAATATTTGTAAAGAAACACAATATTATTGTTTAATTTATTTTTTTATTTGCGGGAGTGGCGGATACGAAAAAAAATCACATATACATGGAAGAAAAGACGAATATATCGACAAGGGTCTGAGTCTGTTTCCGCATAAAAAGATAAATCATCACTTAATTTCGAAAATGAAAGTTAAGTATTCAATTATCTGCAAAGGCATTTAAAATTTAAAGCATACCATGTTTACGTTTAAAGTTGTAAGTTCTAATATATATTTATTTTTGAAATTGTGGATGAAAATACGATTTTTCAACTGACATAAATTCCAAAACAAAAATGTGCGTATTTGCATTTTAAATCAATGGTTTTGATAAATAAATAACACTCTGTAAATATTTGACCAATTCGGCAATCATTTACTTTGCAATTGGTACACTGTATTGAATGTCATTACATATTGAAAGTACATTGCTTTGTATCGTGTCTTTTGGTTCTTAGGGTGGTCGAGTGGTCTAAGTATTTAATACTGTAATCACTAGCCAGTCAACACTGAGGTTGTGAGTACGAACCCCGCGCACACAACACTAATCTTAATTGACTAGGATTGTCAGTTTTCCTATCGAAGATCGGTAGTTGTCTCCAGGGACTCCGAACACCCAGTGCGAACACCTCCACCAATAAAAGCTGTCTACCACGATTGGCCTAAAAGCGGTGTTCGAAAACGGCGTTAAAACACACAACCAAAATAAAAAAATCAAATCAGAAAAGTTACTATAGAAAGACATGTAGGTAAATGCTTTGTTTTATTGATAATTCGAACTCTCGTCAATTTTGGTAAATATAACTAATTAGTTGCGAAAAGATGAGGCTGAGCATATATCAACGGGTAAGTACAAATTTGCATTATTTCAACGAAGAAAGTCGAAATTCATTTAAAATGAAATAAACCTGTCTAAAACAGTAAAAACCAGTCAAGATTTTCACCAAAGATGACTGTGAAACTTTCGTAACTTTTTACCTCCGTAAAGATGTATGAACCAATGTTACAGCATCATTTGCAAATATACAGACAAAATGATGAGTATTCACGGTTATGTTTGACAAGAAAACAAATTAGACTATCTTATTAATGATATTGTTCAAAAGTATATTCAGTGAGAAGGTCAAGCGGTTCAACACAATATAGCCAAATATAATTTTATACGTATTTTAATAATACGTTAATTTAAATCATTGCAATGAAGTTTGCAAACAAAAGATATTGATTATAATGTTAAGTGAATAGACGTGCTTGAACGTAAATGAGGAAATATTCAGTAATACATGTATATAAACTTAACCAAGTGTTATCACTTGAACACTTCAATTCTCAACCTCTGAAAGTCGAAATGAAAATTCACACTTGTTGATAAGATATTTATAAGTTGAGATTATCTAATCCATTCACATTTATAAAAATTTTGGATGCAACCAATAAGAATAGAATAGAATCTGAGAAAAAAGACATCGTACAATTTGATTTAAATATTTCATCAGAAATGGATAACATTGTCGAAATCGACCTAAAAAGAGAGTTTACTGTCAATTTATACGCTGTAGCAGGGATATCTTGAAATAAATTAGAGTATACTCTTTCGTCGGTACTTCGGGTCTTTTTTCACTGCTAGTTGATTGAGTGTGCTTAGTATGATCTGATAACTCCAATATATCAAACTGTTACATTTTACTTGCAGTATGTGCATTTCTCGGTCCTGAATGTTCTTGCATTTATTTGTACTGTAATGTTGTCATTTCAGTTGTATATTTAACATTGCAATTATAGCGCGCGGTTTGGCAAGCCACAAAACCAGGTTCAACCCACCATTTCTTCTTTAAATGTCCTGTACCAAGTCAGGAAAATGGAAGTTGTTATTTTATACTTCTTTGTCTGTGCGTTGCATTGTCGTTTGATTTTGTTGCACTTCAGTGTTTTTGTTCTTTTGTTGTTTCCCTCGGTTTTAGTTTGCAACCCCCAAATTTGTTTTTTCTCAATCGATGTATGACTTTTCAACAGCGGTATACACTGTTGCCTTTATTTATACATTCTGTTCTCAATCAATATTGTCATATACATACGATTTCACGCCAATCAAGGTTTCGTCAAGAATAATTTATTGAACAGAATAGCATCCATAATTTGATATATATTAGAATATCAATTTTTAGATTGACGAATTTTATATTTGTATATTTTCAATCATTAACTGGAGCTTTGAAAACCATACATGTACAGATCTTCAACTTTAGGATGTCTCATCCTACATTGCATTTTGCTTTAATCATGCATCATTCAGACAATTGAAACAATTGAGACAGCTCTTATATTCATATATAATGGCATAGCAAAGTAGAACATACATTGTAATATCGCACTGTTGCATCACCGTGCCATGTTTTGAGGTGATTTGACACTTGTATGTCTAACCCAACATGTCACATCTGCTTGAGTGTCAGTCCAAAGTTAAGAAAGTGTAGTGCAGTGGGTTTTGATGATTGTGTCTGCCATAATTGCTTTCTTTATAAGCTTACAGCAGGCCATTGAGTTTCTCACTTTGAAGTATTTCACAATTTTAATCGGGGAATTTAACGGCTATCTACATAGGTTATGTTTTTCTATTTGTTGAAGGCCGAAGGTCAAACCGTTTTAAGTTATTAAATACTGTGTTCGTCTTAAGTTGGCAAACGTCTCATTTGAACAATGTCAGGTTCGTTTTCTAGTGTTTAGGAATAGAAAGATCAAACAAGATATGACTTTTTTCAATTTTAGAAAATTCCAACTACTATAAAGTACCAGAAGTATGGAGTTAAGAATCATTTTATTTCTTTACACATTTAGCGAAAAATTATCATAGTTTTAGTTTTTATATAAAATTGAAAAAATGTTTTGAAAAGAAGAATGTTAAGCATCCACTGCAATTTAATAATTGCCTTTTTTGGGTCAGTTTTCATTCTGGAGTCAATGGCCTTTTGAAATCACAAACATATTATACAATGATATAAGTAGTGAGTAGATATACAAATCTACGTAAATGAGCTACACATAGTCAGCCAAATCATATCAATAGACTAATTACAGGATTACTCAAGTTGTAAATATGTGCTAAATTGAATAGTGTTTAGAAAGGTATATACTATGAAACTACGAGCTCGGGGCAAGCCGCTCGCTCTTAGTTTCATAGTATGTACCTTTCTTTACATTAACCGACCCATAATAAAGTTATTTTGATGAGGTGCTTTTAAAAATAAAATGTAGGTTGTTGACAAGTTCTATTGTTCGATTCAATTTATTTATCGACGAAATGCACATTTATATCCGGGCGAAAGCATTACAGATCAATAACAATTATAAGATTAAAAATTGAAAAAAAACACAAAATATAAAAACGTTATATCAAACCGGTTGTTATTTAAAAAAATACTTATGTAGGTGTAGCGTCGACCATAAATATTCACTTTTATTTATTTAAAGTTTCTAAATGTATTATCACGTCCGATCTGATTTGTGTTTTTTTTTAATACACCTTATCGCTATTCCCGGCTGACCCGTCCGCTTGAACTTTTGACGTCAACAACAATCACTTTTCCATTGTGGCGTCAGACATTTTGTTTTATGACGTCAAAATTTTACGGGAACCTGTGTGATTTCCAGCAATGGCGGACAAATAGCGATAAGGTGTATATCAAATCACTGTTTAACAAAAGTCAATGTTCATTTCCCTAACAATAATTTAAAAGAATGAAATAGACATTTTAATATTCTTGATCTTGTGAACAAAATGAAAAAAAAAATAGTTCAATTTATTTTCTTTTATTCAAATAAACGGCTTGAAAACTTACAGATAATAAGTGCTGAAAAAGATTAAGAGATGATGAGCCAATATTAAAAAAGACATGTCTTAATATTTCTATGATAAACAACCCATTCATGAATACACACAGGCCAATAACCTATATCAACCCAACCACGTGACGTCACATAAAACTACTATCAAAATATCATGGGGAAAAAGTTTATGCTTTGTATAGCAGTAAATGACTGAATGAATATTTGTGAATCGTATCACTCGTAACATGTATATCATACATGCTATATTTAAATTTACTTGGTACAATATTTATAAATATTCATGCAATTGCCCTATAGTATTGCGGTGATCCCGAGCTACGTCGGCATGTGAAAAATATAAACCACAATCTATTACCACCTACAACATACACAACATACGATGAATTGATATAGAAATACACAAATACGTGCTTTATGGTAGTAACAATTTAATAGAATGATTTTATTCGACGAACAGGTGAAACATTAAAAATTTACAACGTTGCAGTTTCGTTTCTGTTTATCCGTTTTAATGACATTTAAATTTTATTATATCGGGTAACTTTTAGAAATTGCAGTTTGGAAACCCTGTTGCATCGTTGAATCACAAAGCTTAAGGTTTGTAAAGGATCGTAGACAACACTTTTGCATCCTTTCGCATTTTGAAATATATGAAACGACTTAAAAAAATTACGTTTTTACTGCATTATATACAGTATTTACTTTTACGATGAACATCAATCTATATAGCCCCGTGTTGCCCTGGCATAAATCAGTAAATCACTTTGTCCATCTTAGTTTGATTAAGAATAATTTTGTTGGTATCATCTGTTTGTATTGTAACAAACGAGAATCCATTAAGACAGTTAAGCTCGCAAGTAGATCTCTCATGTTTTGCTATCACGAAAAACCTTAAAGTACTTCAGATTTTCTAGTGAATTTTATCAAGTGTTTAAGAGGAGATCCGGGATGCAAACATTCATCCCCTTTTCTGTGTCAAAAACCAAAATAGATGCAGAAGGCTTTCAGATAACTAAAATTATGTCTGGGTTTCTACAAATCGATATAATAGAGAATGGAAAAGGGGAATGGAACCCCACCACACAAAAGAGTAGAAAAACAACCGAAGCCTACCAATGGATCTTCAACACAGTGAGAAAATCCCGCACCCGAACACAGACTTCAGCTACCCCCTTAACAAAAATATGTACTAATACAATAAATATGGAAGTCATACTATACTCTAAAATATATATAAAAAAATATACGAAAAAAAATCAGGGGTTGCAAATATAAAAAACGAACAAACAAACGAATATTATTTTGAGAACAGGTGTAGAAAATAAAAGGTCTGAGGTGCCGTTTTTCCCGCCTTTATATATATTTTTTTCTTCTAGTTTCGCTATAAAGGAGCCTTCACGGTTTGACAATTTCGACCATTCTCAAGCTCGGGGAAAACATTTGTTGCACTGGAATAAGGATGAGGTCCATCCCGTGTATCTATGACAGACAGATTTCAGCAGAGAGAGTAGAAAATTTCGTCTTTATGACAAACAAACTAAAACAGCAAAGACCACTCACGATTTCCATTGCAATGGAACTTATTCTCCTAAAAGACGTCTTGACCACAACGTTTCAAATATGTTGTCTTGACCAATCATAACGTTTAATATATAGTTACACTACAACAATGCATCTCCATTTCCGAATTCAGACATTATGCTAGTTATATGGTTATGTATGACAGGAAAACACAATAATGCTATAAATATATATATATATATATCATATATATTATTGTTTAAAAAGTAATTCGTTGAATAGGTCAAGTGGGGCAACAAATATAACGACAAATTATTTAAAACGTCCTTTACAAGGTTAATTTATTGGATCAATTCAATACATTTGGTTATAGTGTTGGGTACATAGATGTGCTTGAAGTAAATGAGGAAATGTTAAGTAAAATATAAACTCAAATACCTGCTTAAATCTCAACATCTTAATGGCGAAATAAAATTTCTAACTTGTATATAGGACCATAAGAGTATCTCTTTCGTTCCTTTTGATAAAAGAAAATATATGTGGATACCCACTATAACGATTAGAAAAAAATAGTTTAGTTTAGTTTAATCGTTGAATCAAAGAAAAAAGTCTTACACGTACATGTATAGTGTCTTCTTTTTTGTTGTTTTTTTTTTGTGTTGAGTTTCGATGTGTTTACTTTTATTTACTATTTTTACAATTAAAACTGTGTATTTTTGGTATTTCCTATTTAATTTCTGAGCATGCCTTCAATGTTGCATTGAGTCATTCTTTAAATGTATTGTCCGATGATATTGATGTTGGTAGCTTATTTTCATCCCTGATGACCCTTTGGAAGTTAAATTGACCTTAGTCAACTGTACTGGTTACTTCTTCGTAGAAGCGAGTTCTTTTTATATCTGTTCTGGTTATCATTTTGAATTAAATAGTGTTGACGATCTTTGTTAATTAGATCATGCTGGATCTTAAATGTCATGTACGTATAATCTGTTTGCTATCATGTGTTCTTCGAGGCTTTCCATTGTAATGTTTTAACCATATGTGTGACACAGTCCGGTGTTCCGTCTGTGCTCCTCTTTTCTGTACTTGTTCTTTTGCCTTATTTTCTGTTTTAGTTTGACAAATCCCATACTGTGCATGCATATTCCACTGCAGGTATTTAAGTTACCATGGATACATATGCAGCCGCTTCTGCGGGCCTTGTTCAATCTTTTAAATTTTTGCTGATGATTCTTAATGTTCTCTTTCATTTGCCAACTTTATTATCGAGTTGTGTTTACTTCAAGTAAGGCGGTTACTGATTAGGACTTCTAGATATTTATGGCTTCAGCTGTCTCTAGCTAGTGTACGACAATAGAGTTGTTGTAAGTTGTTTCTATCACCGCACTATTTTTATTTGGTTATATTCTTGTTACACATTTAGTTATCAATATGATTGCGCTTGATTAACTAAAACAAATGAATGGAACAAGTTCCTTGGAACCCTTGATGTTTTTAAAACTTCGTTAATAATATCTATATGAAAAGTATCGTACACACATCTGACAGAAGTTAACCTTTCGTAGTTTTCCGAATTGTTTACGTTTGCATTTACAGTTTTGAAATTTACAGCAAAAGTCATATATGTAACTTTAAGGTTAAATTTCATTTGAAATAATTTTATTTCACAGGTCTAATACATTTTGTACATAATAATTATTTCAATCTGGAGAAAAAAATAGTATTTCTATCATAAAATGTAATTGGATATCCAGAATTTATTATGATAGTTAAAATAGGTTTAAACTCCTTTCAAAATTGCTTTAAACATTACATCACTGATGAATTAACATATACATTGTACAAGGAAACGCCACCATGGGTACATTTGTATCTTACACTTGCACTTTCATTTCATCTTTGCGGTCTATTTATTATGCTATTTATCTTTTTATTTTTACTTTTATTGATCCTTAAAATTGACTTAATCAAATTAATTTATTTACCCGTCTAAAATTTCTTAATTAATAAAAACTAGTGACATAATTATGTAAAGTTCATATACAGAAATTGTTGAATTACAAGAATAAGAAATGATAATTTAAGGAAAAATAATCAATTTAAGGAAGTTCGCTTGTCTTGTTGTGGGATTTATGTCAGATTTTCGGAATCCTCTGGTTTTATCCATTTGAATGCCTTAAAAAAAATTCTTTAACATTGTAATAAATCGTTTACCTGTATAATGATAAGCCATCTGTAAAAGTCTTATAAAATGTTAATTATTTTTTGATAGTTTTCGAGAACTTAAACTTGACAATGATAAAAGCTATGAAAAGTCAAGAGAGAATATTTTCCCGCCAAAATTTCATTGGCTAATATCTAGAAAACGAGTACATTGAGCAATATATTTTTGTAACTGTTTTGATTTCTCTTTTAATCCCCTATCAAATTAAACTAGTGTTTTGAAAAGTTGATTATTTTGAAACTGATCAAAATATTTGATTTTAAGTCAGAAATCACGAATCATATGAAAACACTATTGTCAGTTCTTTAACATGGTTCGTAAGTCGGAAATCACGAGCCACATGAAAGCATGACCGTAGTGCTTTCATATGGTTCATAATTTCCGACTTAAAATAATATTTTTTAGTTTTGCATATTCAATTAAGAATAAAAGTCAATAGAGTGAAACCTGTTTAAACCGAACCTCTTGGAGACTTAAGATTTTGTTCGGTTTTGGCCGATGTTCGGGTTTATCAGGTTCACAACCCATACAATTTGATATGACGGTGCTTAAGAACATTTTTGCTTTATACAGGTTTTCGGTTTATGTAGGATTTGGTTTAGCTACGTTTCACTGTAATTTCAAAAAGATAAACGGACATTACTATTATTTATTTCGGCCGTGCACGTGACCGGAATAATTTTGTGATTTGAGGTAAATGTATCACTTTGTACGTTTATAAAATCTTGATAACTTTTATTTCCTTTAAATTGTATTTACAGGTATAAAGTTTATGATGTCAATTCCGATTTTTCTTTTAATCTAATTTTAAAACGTAAACAGAAAACTGTTGTAAAACGGTAAATCTACTTTGTACTGAATATTATAGAAAATCATGTATTCATTGAAGTACAAACCACTTAAATTAGGAAATCCAATCGTAATACTAAGTTAATAAATCCGTCCGATTCGAACACATCTTAACCTAAGTAGTTTTAATGCATACGGGGCCTGGATTTTAACTTAATTTCATTGATTTTTTTTAAGTATCACATCTGATAAGATTTGTAACTTTTTTTATATATATATAATTACTTCAAAATTGTTGTGTTTGCAAATTTTATCCAGGTCCCTGGTTCATTAAAAGTAACAGTTTGATCTTCAATCATGTACCGAGATATTCGTCGATCTAAATTTGAATACAAATTGAAAGAAAAAGTCCAACTTTATTTTTAGGGACCAGGGTAAATGGTTGGAAGGAAAGAACAAACTACCTTTAACCAAAACAAAAATTCGCGAGTGATTTTTTTTCCTCGACTTTCGCGTAGTAACGCGAATAAAAATAGTCGCGGAAATTAAAACTGGTATCTACTCTTATCTTGTTTTAAAAATCAACTAAAGGAGTAGGTTCAGTAAGACCCTTTTTTGTCCCCAAAATATAGCAGTTTTACAAAATTGTGAAAATGTAATCTTTAAGCTATTTACTGGAAAGCAAAATGCTGCTGCTACATAAATATGGGCTGTTTTTGACAATACAATGCACATATATCGGGTACTAGCATCATTAAGTCATGCTAAATTACTGAAATCTTCACAATTTTAGCATTTTAGTTAAAGTTTAGACGGTTTCCGTCTTAAATGAAAGTGGCCACATTCGTGTTCATTCATAATATTGAAATGCAAGTTGTATTTAATGATAATACATAACATATATAAAGGTTGAGGATGAACACGTGACAAAATCCATCTATAAAGTGACGTTTTTTTGGCATATTTGATAGATTTTTCATATTTAAGCTTGAATCTGGGCTTTTTTAATGACTAAATCAGTTTAAATCTTTCATATACACTAATTGAATCAATTGAAATAGACACTTAAGTGTTTAAAAAGTGTGCAAAATCTTTCGTTAAATGAACCTGAAATTTGAGGCAAAATTCTGCCCTTACCGGACCTACTCCTTTGAAAATTGCGAAACAAAATTGCCACGAATTAAGCTGCATAGTGCTAACCGCGAAATAATGTATTCGCAAAAATAAGTTGGTTTACAGTATACGTAATCAAACCACTTTGATTTTAACAAATGTTAACACACTGATATCACTTTGCTCAATATCTTAACATCAATATAGAAAGACTCAAAATTCATCAAATGGCCACCGAAATAGAATAAAATGTAAATACACATGGTATTTTTTCATGTTTATCTCTATCTATAATTTAAATATATATAAATAAAGTTTTATAAATAGACGATTATTAAGATCATCCATTTTACATAATACTAAGGAGGTCACAAGACTTATAGACACTTGCAATACTGTGTTTCTTGTTTTGAAATGGTTTATAGGGAGAGGAGGGTTTCGAATATAACAAATATGATGTCTTGACCAATCAAATAACATGAAATAGTTAGGTTCTCACGTGCACAATGTAGCATCATTTGTAAAAACACAATGTAACAGACAAACATATGGATATACATTTTATGACATGACAGCAGAATTATCCTGTTTTATAATATTGTTTAAGAGTTTGTTAAGTTAGTATGTCAAGAGGGTCACATATATTACTATAAACTATTTAAAACGTCCTTTTGATACCTAAGACAAAATGCATTCATGTTAAGTACATGTACAATGATGTAACGTAAGGAAATAAATAAACATAAACATAGTTATGTTCCCATGAGGTAACATCATTTGTGAAAATAGACATACATGTAATCCTAAGTGTATGGTTTAAATATTTGATACAGAAAATACAATAGACTTGTCAAGCGTTTGTATTCTGTGTGAAGGTCATAAGGGGCACTTATATAACTACAAATTATGTCAAACGTCTGTTTAAAGCGTAAATCTAAATCACGAATTTAATGAATTTTGCAAAACAAAAAGATATTGGTTATCATATTAAGTACATGTAAGTGCATGTACGTAAGGAAATATTTAGTAATAAATAACTTTAAACACCTGTTATCACTTTAAAATGTCAATATTGAACAACTTAACCACAAAATGAAAATTCACACTTGTTGATAAGACAATTGTAAGTTAAGATTGTGTAATCCATTCATAATTGTGAAAAATTTGGAGACGCCCATAACACTTAAAAAAATCCTCACAAATATGGCAATCTAAGAAGAGAAACTTCGTACTATTTCATCAGAAATAAATTACACGGTCGAAATTGATCAATCGATCCATCAAATTGGATCTGCAGAGAACAAAAAACTAAACATAAATACTAAAAACAAAAAGATCGAGAAATATATACATATATTTCAAATAAATACCTGAATAAACAAAACACCTTTCCCAGCTATAATACAATTACACGAATAATTTGCCACGGCTTTGTCAGTTTATTTTCAATCTATGAGTTTGAATGTCTGTTTGGTATCTGTCGTTATCTTTTAAAGAGACGGTAACCCAGCTTATTATATTTGTTGGTTGCAGGTGCTGATTCCCTTTTGATTGTATCTCGGAAACTCAATTGTATTTGTAAGTTAATGATTTTATAGCAAACAGATTGTTTGCATTGAATACTAATAAAATACCATATCCTCAACGTATCATACAGCCCGTAACAGAGAAGTGATCGATCGAATTGATGTTTCTTTACCGTCAAAGTTAGCTACGTTATCGACAAACTTAATTGAGTAGTGACCGAACTATTGGCACTTTAACGCTAAAAAGATTGACAATGCTGACAAACTTTCATGTGTCGATAATCAAGTTTAATACCGATAATATTGAAAATAATTCTAATAATATGAAACAAAATATGTCCATGCACCATTTCGATTGGGCGAAAAGTAGTCATTTCTTCAAAGTCAGAACAGAAAAAAAAAAAGATTTATGGAAGGACGTCTTGATAGTATTATTTCCTTTACAATTTTACCCAAAACTAAAAGAAATATACTGGTAAACAATTAAAAAGGTGTTTGATAGGAATAAAGTCCTATATTTTTTCGGACTACAATGACGTTACGCACGGTATTCGGTTTAGTAATGGTAACGTTACTCGACGTCGTTTTTCTATTATTTCAACCTGCTTCTTTACAAAACGTCAAAGCAAATGCATCTTTTTTTTAAACACCTGTCATTTTGATGTTTTACTTTTTTTATTTAAAAATAATAGACTGTTAACATGGCTGATTTTATATTTTTGACAAACAAACTTTATTTACTTATCGAAAGTATATATTTCAAATATTTGTCACTGTCCAAGAATATCAATTGTTGCAAAATGTTTAATGCTTTATGATGCTCATGATTCCGTCATCACAAGTACCTAGGTATATGCATTTATATCGCTTGGAGACAGCCAGTACGGTACCAAAGCTGTTTTGTGCTCCCAGATTAATTTTTGCAAAATTTAAAAAAAGTAATCTACAGTCGACCTTAGAATAGAACAACTATTTTTCACATGCGTCTGTTTGTCGGATGCGTGGACATGACTTTTAGTGTATCAGGAAAACAAACATTTGTAACAGCAGACACACAAATGTTACTTGTCCTCAAAAACTAAAGCTTCAGTATTATTAAAGCTTGTGCTACATATACTAATCTTAAAATTTCAGGTAATATTTGAAAAAATACGTGTAAATTAACTCATGAAAATCGCTGGATTATAACAAGAGAATCATGCTTGGCAATTGTTTAACCATACTACACGCCGTAAAACGCAATTATTTTGCATAACTAACCCATTGCATGATATTATTGTTTTTATCCGAAAAAAAAAATAGACGCTTTTGTGATCAGCAAATGGTTTACAAAACTTTGATGAAGTCAAAATTTTTATTGCTGATTTATTACCCTTTAAAAAAAATTATTAAAAAGTTTTCTCTCAAAATAATACCATTACGCAGATCAGATACATTTTTAGTCAATGGAAAATAATTTATATTCTTTTTTTATATATAACGCCGCTAACGTTGACGTTCCGTGCAAAAATCGTTCAATTTGGACGTAGTAACATTTTGAAAAAAATCACATTTCAGTTATAACATTTGTTTTCATAGTTCATTTGTCTATAACAAATTTTAAATACCCTTAATTATCTTGTTTCTGAAAAATCTTGAACAATGGCTCTATGGTAACATTTAAGGGAGACATGGAAATTACTGGGGAAAAAAATAAAATGAGAGAAGCTATGTTAAAAATAAAAATGTATTCGTAAAATTCGATAAAATCACATTTTCTTGTAGAGGTGGCGAACCTTTCCTATAATCTATGTGAAAATATTATAATATCAAAGTGTTTGCTTTCATTTTTGTGTACTTGGATTTTCAAATCTTACAGCTCTATGGAATTTCGAAAATAGCCGCTAGATTGTGAACAAACTTGATATTTATCGTGACCGTTTCACATCCTAAAAATGATCATATTATATCCCATCTGTACAAATTTTATCGAAATCCATTCAGTAGTTTGTATTTATTTCTTCGTTTATATTTGGATGGTTGGTTCTTGCTGTTACGTCTTACATGTACACGGCAAATATGGCACTATGAATTCGGAATTATTGCTTAATCATAAAATAAGACATAACATTTTATTTATTAAAATCAGGTTTTATTTAATTTCGATTCAAATAAGAAATACAGACAAGTTACTATTTAATAATTCGTAAAATTTATTTGTTTTCATCCTTCTTAATTCATCAAGAAATGGTCAAATGAAACATAGACCGAATACCGTGCGTAACGTCACTGTGTACCGTATGTGTGATGGATTTGAATTCAATCAATAACTTTGAAATGTTTTCTCATATGTATACACAAAAGGGAGGACTGGTATTTGTACTTCTGTTAGAATATGTCTTCGTCCGTTTCACATACCAAACTTTTTTCTAGTACAGTTTAAACAGGAAAATTTTGTTGAGAATTTTTTTTAATATGACAAAATAACGAGCAAAACTCTTTCTTGCAATGGCACACACAGAGAATATGTTTTTTAGTAAAAATCAGTAAAAAAAAATTTCTCCAAAATATACCATGGCCAGGACCTGACAGTTTTTAGCAGTGTACAAATGAAAATCGTCCGGAAAACTGCGCTTGCTGTCATTTTGAGGGATCATGCAACATTTCACCTATTACCCATAAACAATATAGGTTCTCAATTACTAAAAAAAGTTCTAAAAGATAATTTCAAATTAGAGTAAACATATTAACTTCCTTATATCCAGTCGAATTTGTCTATATGTTACACAAAGCTGGTTCTTAAAACGTTTGTATCAGGGAAAACATTTTTCTTTGACTTTTAAAACATGTAGGGGAAACGGATTTCCTAACCATTCACTTATAATTTCCGTATTTCTGATTTTTTGTTCGATAACGTAAATTATACGACTTTTTTATGACTACGTGAACTTGTGCCATTTATTTTTGCTGGTCTTTAGGAAGACAATTTACAATTGTGCAGTGAGGCACTTATACATAACCATATAATTCTGTTTGGAAACAAAAATAAATTCCCAATATATAAATATACATGTATGAATATACATGTATTATATGTCGTGTACATGATTGGATTTTGTAGATATAACTACCACACAGAAAAAGTATCATGGATTTCGAGGCTTTCATATTCAAGGTTTTGAATTCTACCCTTGCTGAAAACCTGTGGAGACCTCTACAGTTCCTTAAAACATCAAATTTTTTTTTGTAAATTAAGTGCCGTCTCCCTGAACATGCTTACACTTAAGTCATATCTTTTCATTTTCATATTTTTTTCCCTGTTTGTCTCTGTTGTCTTGATTGTTGGAACGATTAGTGGTACATTTGTATCTAACAATATTTACGAAAACTTTCTGAGAATTATGAATATTTCTTCTCTGTCAGATATGGATCATTACCAATGATAAAATGAAATGCCGTACATCACATCTTATAGAGGTTTAAATTTCAAATATTCGTCAATAACTTAAGATATAGAGCAATTTTGTCTTCAACATTTCACATGTTAAAGGGTACATTTGTATTTTTTACTTCGATTTGAAGGAAATTTATTTCAGTTTTTTCTGTGACAAAGTACAAGCATGTCGGTATTGCAACAATGCATGATTGACATAATCCCGGGGACATAATAAACAGATAGGTATGAAAAAGAAAAGATATGGGGTATTCTGTATCAGACGAAAGAAAAACTATTACAGTGTTGAATCCCATAAATATTCACAGTGCAAGCAGTATATAATATCTACATTGACCAAATCGATGAGGTCATGTTTATTGTAGAAACGATGGATGCGACCCCGATAAAGTCATGATCAATGTCATTCAATCAACAAGCATTAGCCTTTCAAAAAGGGCTAGTCGACTCTTAGCTGATGAAAATGGAAAGTGCTCTCGCTTTGTAGATTAATTCATTTACTAGAATAGCAACGTGCATCAATCAACAAATTTTACCACACACGTGAGGTCACACGTTATGAAGTAGTATATATCGTTTAACGTTGTTGTTTACGAAACTCCAGAAGATTCGACTATTTATAGATAAAAGTTACCTGTGTACCAATATCATGAATATGCATGATTAATGACCAGGCAAAATCCAATTGCTAAAATAGAGAGGACAAATCCGATACTCTACGGGATTGAAGGACATTTACTAGGTTTGGATTGTCCTTACCAATCAATAAACTTTGATTATTCACGTCTCGTAATATCGTCCAATCAGGTAGCAAGAAAAATTCACGCACTAACTGTCCATCGTTCAATTCTTTATATCGACTCCTAGGAGTCGATAACTAGGAGTCGATAATGAGTATTTATGCTATTCATAATGAATTTATCTGAGTCGCAGTCATTGTTTCTGTGGTAGTAAACATAAAATCGATTCGCACTGGCAATAATCGGCGATTTCTAAAATTAAATGAACCTGGATACAGTGATGCAAATAATTCTTTATAACAACTTTCAAAGAAACAATGCATAAACTACAGCATGTACAGTGCAATTCATTCTTGTTGTATGTAAACGTAAGCTATATTTGCCTTTTCATGGAAACGAAAGTATAGAGATTATAGACGATATAAAGAATATATGAACACTTTTATTTTCTTTTTAGTCACTGTGACAATTACCAATAAATCAAACATTGAACATTCCTGTCCCATTGAAGAACTCTCTCGTGTCTGATGTGGTTACTTCCCACAAACTTAGAGAAACAGCAAATTTCAGATTTTCCTTAATGATAGTTTGAAATCGTTCTTGTTTCAAAACTATTTTCGACTTCATGAAAACTGGCTCTGCAGCGCTGAGATCAGGCGAATAAACTGGCATAATTATGATTATGAAAAATGTTTTACTGTGTTAAAAAAACTTCGACTTAAACAATGAAAACTTACACGTTGGACATGAAATATTTTGTCGATGAAGAAAATTAAATTATGTCACTTCTGAAATAAGTTTGTCGATAACGTAACTTATTCTGACGGTAAAGAAACGCGAATTCGATCACTACTCTGTTACGGGCTGTATCATATAATATCACAAATTGTATTCATGCATTTTAAACGAAACAAAATATATTGATTTATATTTAAGTACATGTAGGTGCATGAACGTAAGGAATTATTAAGTATTGTATAAACTAAAACACCTGTTATCATTCGATAAATTTAATTTTGAACAACTTAATGACAAACTGAAGACTCACACAATATTTTAAGAGACCATCAGTGTTTTATCAATTGATATTTGTGAGTAGGAGATCCTGAGAAAAAAAACACTTTCGAATCTTGGGATCTTAATTTTTCATTATAGAGAATCAGAGCTTTAAGTAAATATAAGTATAATCATATGTATTTTAATGTAATTAATATATATACGTAAATTGCGGGAGGTTGCATTTTTCATGAAAACAAAAACATTCAACGGAAAACAAATGTATAACGTAATACTAATAGGTACATTATTAATTACCATAAAAAATATGATTAAATAAATAAATTTCATACAAACACAAAACGTTTGTTAGAGGCTATATTCTTGTTGCTATTTTAGCAATATAAACTACTTTTGTTCTTAGGTCCATTCTATTTATTTGGTGTCTTCCTGGTTTGCCCACTTTTGATTACATGCATATGTAAACATAGGGGGAATTGTTGTTTTAATAATTATAGTTTATTTCTGATTAAGTAATATTTTTTAACTTTTATTTTACCTGTAGAATTTGAAAAAAGATATTATATAAGAGTATATTTACATTAATGAATGAATGATTTGAATGAATGATTTCATTCTCATAAACTAGTATATATATTATATATATATATTATATTGAATCGGTGTAGTTAATTACTGCATGCTATATATAGTATTTGGTTCCAATCTATCTATAAATCTATCTAATATAGTTTTATGATTTTGCTATACTCTGTATTCACACGAGTTAATTTGGATCAAAATTTTAATCAGATCGGTTCCAAAAATTACAAGGCGGAGTTATTTATCCATTGATGCATATTTTATAGAATTATCGGATAAAATAATAAACTGAGTTTTTGGCCTCCCTTCATAAACAAAAGAATGGAATATGGTCCATGGAGCTCCGTTCTGTCTATATAGAATCATATTCAAAACAGTGTAGCTGTGGCCATTGATTGACAACCTTAAACTATCCCATTGACTGGGGCAGATTATGTGAACGTTTGTCTGTAACAACCGCTGCTCATAATGTACTTGTTAAAGGCACTTAAACTGTGGGGTCACAAAAGGTTCTCAACACCTAAATAAAGAAATTAGAAAAACTAATCAGGAATAACACGATGTTTTGATTTATATCAATAATATAAATCAAAACATAAAGTTATTCCTGATTAATTTTTCGAACTATTTTAATATTAAAGGCGTTAAGAACCTTTGGTGACCCCACAGTTTAAATTATATAATAAGTAAGTAGTGAGCAGTTGTCGTTACAGACACACTTTCACCTAATCTGCCCCAGTCAATGGGATAATTTATGGTTGTCAATCAATGGCCACAGCTACACTGTTTTGAATATGATTCTATTATAATTTGGACCATTAGGCCAAATAAAATAATATGTGTTTCCTATTACATCATTGAAAAAAATAGGGTAGGTAGGTAGGGAATGTTTTCTATTTTACATTTTTTTTACATTGAGTCTATGCGAGAGAAATTCTTACTTTTACAGTGCTTATTGGAAAAATTACCCCAAAAAGTTTTAAATTATACATGCACCTATAGGATGATCAACCGTTCGTAACTTGTGGTGTTTAACGCCCTTGACTGGCTGATATGCCCCTCACAATCGGCTCGGTATCCAAATGCATTCGGTGAGCGATTACATATTTTGTTGCGTAACGATGAAAAGTTGGAAAGGACGGACGCATATTTGGTTTTGGTAAGATCTTTTGATTTGTTGGCTGTTTTGTCGTTGTTTACTGCCTTCACAAATGTGCTTTTAGAGCCAGATTTGTCACTTGTGCAGCCCGCTAACCAAGTTTCGGTCGATGAGTCTCAACCATAGTTTTAACGATGTCAGGAATCATTATCAGGACCAAAGTCGTCAGACAGCGAAATGGCGGTCTTTTAACTAACACAAAGAATACAGACCCTCGGACGTGAGTCGGCATTACAGTCCTCCATCCATAATGGGTTTTGGCATGTAAGCTGTTGTATTTACATAGACAACAATGTAAACTGTACTTATAGCTTGCTGTTTGGTGTCAGCAAAGGCTCCATCTTGACCTACATGTATAATGGTTTACGTTTATAGTTGTTGCTTACATGGATGGAGAGTTGTCTCAGTGGCACTCATACCTCATCTTCCTATATCTGTGTATTCTGTCTTCGAAATTTATAAGTTGTTGATCCATCTATCAGTAAATCAAAATCATAGATAGCAGGTAAAGTGGATCTGACCCAGCACGTCATTACAGTTGTTATGACTAAGACGTGACTGAATAGTGATGCTCGATTGGTCGTGGTTTACCGTTAATTCATTTATGTGTTATTTCATCTATACTATTAAACGAGAAGACCTCATTTTGGGTGTCGCTTCTCTTCCTTCCACAATAAATCAATCATCATGCCTCTGTGTCCTATAGGTAACATGCATAGTCGCATTTGTCATCCATTCTTATGATTATTCAGATTGAGTTATTTTGGGAGAAAAACGACAAAAAAGGAGTCCGGATATGATTCCGTCATCGGACTGACTTTTACTCATAGATGAGACTTCCGGTTTTAAAGATGCACAAATACAAACAATCGTATGATAGATAACAAAAATGAAAAATAAATAAGCCAATCAGAGCGTTCTCCATATTATGGTGTTTAGATCGCAAGAACCACAACTATTATACCTCCTTATAGAGGACAATTATTTTTCGCGTTTATCTACATGTAAACTACGATTATACTACTTTAATATATAGAGACTCTCTGTATTCTGTCTACTGTTTTCTTTGGAATGTTTACTATTTAAGGGGTCATACCAGTTGTATATATATTAAAATAAGTAAAACATTTGACACAAGTACAACCAATCGTATGATGGATAACAAAAATGGGGAAAAAGTAAGCCCTTCAGAGCGTTCTCAATATGTGTTTAGATCGCAAGAATCACAACTATTATATCTCCTTAGAGAGGACAATTATTTTTCGCCTTTCATATCATGGTGTTTAGATCGCAAGAACCACAACTATTATACCTCCTTAGAGAAGACAATTATTTTTCGCGTTTATCTACATATAAACTACGATTATACTACTTAACTATATAGAGACTGTCTGTATTCTGTCAGGGACTTTCTATGTTAGTATATTAGTATGTTAGTATAGAAATTCTGTCTACTGTTTTCTTTGAAATTTTTACTATTTAAGGGGTCATACCACAAAAATGAAAGTAAGGTAGAGATTAGAAGTAGACAGGACCTTTTTCGGGGGCGTCGGGATCGGGTGTTTTTAAGCTCGGGATTTGGGGATTGATCCTTACGGGATCCGGGAATATATTTTTCGATTTCGGGATTTCGGGATATGCATTTCTTTAAATTCTGCATCTCGGGATTTCATGGTTTTAAGCCCGGGATTTCGGGATCAGGACCCGTCCGACCACCCCTCAAATTAGCCTTAGTCATTTATACATGATTCATATCCTAGTTAATAAGGCTCTCAAAAGAAAAAGAAAACACTGATGGATTGTCCTAGAAGCATATTTTATTAGACTAATAATGGTATATATACATGTATAAGCAGTTACATTTATTTCATGTTTGAAACGGTGCAAATTGTTAATTTGATTTGGCTTTTACCAAAAGAAGCATTTGTAGCAAAGGAGAAGAATAATTGTGGTCTGAGGCCAGACACACGAAAATAATTAAATTTAACAGAAAGGAAACAAATATCGGACTTTGGAAAAAGGGAGAGGGCTTTTGATACCTTTTAAGAAATTCTCCATACATAATATCTTTTACAAAAAATCATCCTACAACAGTCTACAAGCTGTATATGCCCGCGATTTCGCGGGTGTGTTCTAGTAGTTTTTGAAATTAACACCTACCTGTAATTCTAAGTTTAACATAATTTATTTCACAGGTATACATTTGATACATTGATTATTAAGTTATAATTCATCATTTCAATTCCGGAAACATTTCCTTCATAAAAGGTGTAAATTGGACGATAATGCAATGCCCATGCAAATTCACGTAAGGTGGGGGAGGTGGTAAGTTTTTTTTTATTCTTAATCACCGATTTGATGAAAAAAAAAAGTAATGATCAAGCAGATGAAAAAACAATATTCTAAATTCAGATTTTCCCTATTTTTTAGTTTTAAATTTTGAAAATATAATTTTATTGATTGATTCGAAAAACTAAAAAAAACTATAAAAAAACCTTCACGATTTGCGCGAAAAATGCTCTCCGCCTCCGACAAAAAACATAACCTCCTTAATTTTGGGTAGAATAATTGGAATACAATAAATATATACATATCTAAATAATTTGATGTATATAAATACTAATAAATAATATAATTTTATTCCAAAAATCATGAACCAAGCGTTTAAAGAGTAAATTCCACGGAGATTGCGAAACTGGGGTCACGAACACCCTCCCTCTGTGTGTAAGTTGACTGTGTGTGTTTTTTTTTTTTTTTTTAAAGTTATGCCATCGTCATTTTTCTCCTTTGTCTCATTTTCAATAGAAAATAGGCATTTTGTTCACTTTCCTTGTACATTTTTTTTAGTATATAAAGACAGACTATAAATCGATTTCGTCGAGCACGTGATCGGAATAGTTTCGGTGAATAGTAAATTCATCGCTTGCCAATTTTCGTTTACAAAAGTTATTACTATGCCTTGATAGCTTTACATTTCTTTTCAATTAATTTCAACAGGTAGATATTTTATGTTGTTTTTTTTTTATAAATTATTACTTTCATTCCGGAAAAATAAACTAACCGAAATACTATTTACTCGGGTTCATTTTAAAAAATCTTTTTCTCATTGAAGTGAAATATATTTGAATGTTTGCCCGATCGGATTTGTAGTTTTCCTTTTGTAATCACCTCAAAATTGCTATTTAATCAAATTTACCAAAGTCCCTCTCCGTGTGCAATGAACAACATCTAACTTGACCAGCATCGATTTTCTTTCATTTTGACAGCACTGAATGTTCATTTCCCTTTGCATGAGTAATACGACATTTCCCTATTTAAACGCAGATTCGGATGCACGATTTAGGAAAAAAGGAGATGGGGAGACAAACTAGGCAATCTAATTAAAATATGGATACCTGATTTCGTCATACCTATATCACGCAAATTACGCTATATCAATATCTAAATTTGCATTTGGATACAGAAATGGAGCCTGCTCCAGACAGGGCCGTAACTGGGGTTCGAATTCAGGGGAGGCAGGGGTTTGGGGGCCGCCGAGTGAGGCCCCCTTTGATAGGGGGGGTTGGGGGCGCAGCCCCCCGCCGATTTTTTTTTTTCTCTCAGTCAATGGCTAAAAATGACCCGTTTCCCTTCGATTTCCTTACTTTAAGAAACGTCAGTTTTGCTTGAACCTGGAAGCAATTTTTATGCAAAAACAAGCTGAGATTGCTGTTCGGGGTGAGCCAAGGCTCCGTCTTGAAGGCCGTACTTTGACCTATAATTATTAACATTAAAATTCATCGATTTTTCTCTCTTAGTAAAATGGCTAAAAATAACCCGTTTTCCTTCGATTTCCTGACCGTGACTGTAAGAAACATCAGTATTGCTGGATCCTGGGAGCAATTTTTATGCAAACAATTATCTGTATTTAAAGATATTTTTGTTAGAAATCAAACTGGTAAGTTAAAAAAACATATAAAGCAAGATTAAAGAACGCAAGATATTTTTTTTTATCGAGGACCTTGAATTTCAATATTGTTGAAAGCTGAACAGACATGTTAATAACTACAACCAGGTACTTTCTATGCTAGTATATACTTAGTATAGAAAGTCCCTGCTACAACAAATGGGAGGCATAATCCATTGACCATAATGTTCTCGTACGATCGGGAGACGTTAAAAAACGATCCAACAGCTGATTCAAACGGTAATGAATTACCGATATCTTAAAGATTCACAATACAAAGGTAACTTCCTCTGCTTAATTGAGCCCCTAAATAAATGTGAATAGTTATGTTTTATTTAAAGTTATCGAAAGCAAAGTTTCATATGTGCAACTTCTCAATATAAATTCAAGTTCTTCGTGTATATATTGTCAATATTTCATTTTATTACTTAAAAAAAAAATTTGGTGTAGAAAATTCAGGGGAGGCAACTGCCTCCCCTGCCTCATAGGTAGTTACGGCCCTGCCAGACCTCCTAAATTCGACTCTTGAACAATACAAGACAGTTTATTGTCCCTTCGTGTGTTTTTGAATCGCGATCCCATTGAAAAATTCCTGCATACAATAAAACGTATGTTGTTTTCGAATACGTTAATTATTTGTACACTGATTATGCCTGTATATCAATATTTTCTCTTAAATAACGTGTGGATTGTATTATTGGAAAAGAGAGGTGAAGTGCTCCAAAGGGAAAATCGAACTAATAAGTCGAAAATAAACTGACAAAGTCACGGCCAAAACAAAAAAACATGAACAAAAAAAAAAAAAACAAACAAACAAAGAACAGTACACAAACCAACATAGTAAACCAAAGTCTGAGCAACACGTACCCAACCAAAAACTTGGAGTGGTATCATGTGCTCCGAAAGGATAAGCAGACCTGCTCAATAGTGGCAGCCGTTGTGTTGCTCGTGTAAGTGGAAACCCGGTGATATGTCTTGATTAGTAGGTCACATCCGGGGGAATGGCGATGTTGTCATCGAAATAATTTCTCAAGAAAATGGGTACATAATAATTTATTACAATTTCATACTGACGAATTACTTTCTCCTTTTTTAAATTCAAAATATTCTTGAGACATTTAATGTTTTCCGCTTCTATTATTAATCATTGATTCACCTGTGTACGTCAATTACTTCCATAACGGAAATGTAACTTTCACCTTATTTGAGGGTCTTGACGGGGGTTGGTCCATAACATAGTATTACTTAAGATTTTATGTCATTTCCCCCTATTCTTTATAGAGTTTAACCATCATTCTCTATCAATGATATTTAGCGACCCCTCATTCCCTATTCCTTTTTAATGCCTATTTTTTATGCTTATTATTCTCTATACTATAAACCCCATCTGGACCCTCTTATTTACCTTTTATGTATTGAACTTTATAAGGTACTACACGTACATATATACTTTATTTTGTTTTGTTTTGATATACAAAATTTCTGACCACTTAATTTCTGACGTTAGAATACATTAGCATAGTAATTTCCCAAATCCAATCGAACCACAGTGCATTGTGGCCTACATGAGTTTACTTTCACTTTAGCAACAATGTTTAGAACACGAAGGATTTTGACTAATGTTTTGTATTGTTTTGCAGAATGACATGTTTGACTTTGTCGGTCATCTACTATAATATATATAATAAATGTCTTGTACATCTATCGCATACTCTTTAATTTGCATGATACGAATTACTGGTTTCGACTTTTTTAAAGACCTGTCAAAGTAAGATAAAACCAAGTTGTATCTATTGTTATGCTCTGTGCCTTTGCAATATTAATTAGTATAAAAATAAAAAAGATGTTGAATAATAATACTACAATTTCAACTAATTATAGGCCACCATACGGCCTTCAACAATGATGCAAAAACATTTACTGTATAGAATAGAAAATGGAAATGGGGAATGTGTTAAAGAGACTACAACCCGACAAAATAGCAGAAATCAGCACAAAACCACTTATGTGTCTTCAGCGAGAAAACATTACACCCGGAGTCAGGCTTTATAACTGGTCCATTAACAAAAATGCGTAATAGTTCAGTGGTAATATACGTCTCACTTAACTCCAAAACATATAAATGAACTAAAATTAAAAAAACTTAGAAAGGTCAGAGGCTCCTGACTTCGAATAGGCGCAAAAATGCCACGTATAGTCACCAATAAAAGGCCCCGATATGAAAAATGTGAATCTACATGTATTTAAACGAGAAAAACCAACGGCGTAATCTATGACAAAATAGTTTACAAAAACAAATATGACAGACATGAACCAACGAAAGCAACTTAACTACAAGATCCTGGGAGGCACACAAAGAATGTAACGGGGTTAAACAGGTTTGAAAGCACACAACACATCGTACTGAAAAATTCTGTCTTGCCTTTTATTTCAAATTTCATCCAAGCCCTCCCCTTCCCCCACTCCATAAAAACCAAATGGTAGTTCCGTTTAGAGCCCCTGAAAGGGCTTTGCATGGGTTCAGCATGATGCGTGACATACACACTGCCTACACGCTTCATTTCGACTAGCTGTGATAACGTATTTATATATCCTACACAGACAGACTGCGACAACCTTTATTTTGGTACAACAGCCAGCCGGGTTATTGCAGATATATTTATATACACACCGACCTTTAGAAATCAAAAGAAATAGCGGGAAAAAAAGCGCTGTGCGCTGTACATACAATAAATGCAGGGACGGATCCAGCCATTTTTAAAAGGTGGGGTTGTGGTGGGGGAGGGGGAGGATGGTACCAACCGTATGTCAACTGCATTGGTCGTCCAAAAAAAATATCGGGTTCAAACCCCCGGACCTACCCACCCCTCTTGATCCGCCACTGAAATGAAATTGACTTTGAGAAATTTATTATCTCTCACAAAACGGTCGGAAAAATATTGTTTAATCACTTCCGCTTATAAAACTATATATTATTAGTCAACCGGTTCAATAGTCAAAAAGACCAAAGTTGAACTTTTTTCAAACTTCTATACATGTAGCTTAAATAACTTAATTTTTCTAATCATTCAGTAACGTTTGTTTGAAATTATAATTTTAAACCTATTTATCAATTGATCTATAAAACGTAAATATAATACACGTTTTGAATAAAATGGATTTGCCTAAATCCACCAAAAAATACTTTCAAAATAATGGATGGAATTTTTAATTTCTTGCAATTTTCTTGTTTTAAGAAAGAAATTGTTAATGGAAACTGAATTATACAATCTCAAAACCATTAACCACGCAATCTTTAAACGTGTTATCTATACATGGTATACAACGTAGCTATAGGCCTTCAAACACAAAAGAGGTATGAATATATTATTGAAAATTCACCCAGCATCTGAAATTTGAATTAAATACATATTTCTGCTGATTCATATTTGACAAAGGTAGTTGTTGTTTGACCGGTATAATATGTCGGTGTCGGAAATCACTTTAGCGAAAGGGTTTCGCGGTCTTATATCTTTAGACAGCAGTATAGTCGCAGTATCTGTTATTTTATTGATTGTGGCACTTTTAATGAGTATGGATTCGTATTGCGTGTGAAGCATGCATACATGTAACGGGAGACGCTTAATCTGTTGACGCACATAGTCTCGCTCCTGTTGTAGTTCATTCGATTCTCTCTAGTTCTGTTCGTTACCTTGATTTGTCTCTTACTAATTGGTTTACGAGATTTGGACGAGATTTTGACAGCGGAGACTACTCCCACTTAAGTTATAATTCGTTAGTAATATTAAATGCAGTGCGGGGAATTTTTCTCTAATTCTGGCAGCGACTTAGCCACACGAGGATTGAATTTCACCTTAACATCACCCATGATGGCAAAATGATTCAGTTTTACTGCATGTTAACAGGGCGCTTGCTGTTTATTGGAAGACATACGTTCGTGACCCTGTCTTTGTTACCTATTTTAAAACAAAGTGAATCGCCATGCACAACAACCGGTATTCAGTGTAATAATTCTATAAAGAATATTACTATCTCATGACATATGCATACTGTTTGTCATGTTCTTGACGTGTTCATTTAAAATAAAGCACACAGTAGATAAAACAAAATATACACAGGCACTTGTATCTATCCATAGGAAGGTCGACTATTCATATAAATAAAAGTATATGGATAGTCGACCTTCCTATGGATAGAAACAAGTGCCTGTGAAAACATATCAGAAAACATCGTTTGAAACCATAATTCGATGATCACAATTTGCTTAGAAATCGGCATTTAGATGTGAATGTAATTGGCCATTTGTTTCAAATATGATCTTGAAATAAGGGAGCTTTCATTTGTTTTTTTTTTGGGGAGGGATATAATGAAATTGAAAAAGGCAGGACAGGAGTTTGGAGTAAAAAAATATGCAAGATGACATTTTATGTAAAAAAAAAAGTAATGATAAACTAATAAAAAATGCAGGACCGAATAGAGTGAAAATTAAAAGGGAGGACATAGATTACAACTAAAAATGCTGATCACATTTTTTTTTCATCCTAGCCGCCTCTAAAAAACAAAAAGAAGCTCCATAAATCAGTGACCTATATTTCTTTCGCTAAGAGACTTTGGAGATTTGCGTCGAAATACTAAGAAATAAATTTGCTCGCGTTTAAGGGGTAAAAAATATTCCGACTCAGAATAAAATCATAAACCCTTTGAAGTTAAAATGGTTGCTCCCTAAACGGAAAATACGCCCCGTCATG
The DNA here is from genome assembly GCA_037788925.1 of Mytilus galloprovincialis. Lineage (NCBI taxonomy): Eukaryota > Metazoa > Mollusca > Bivalvia > Mytilida > Mytilidae > Mytilus > Mytilus galloprovincialis. The sequence goes on along the minus strand of CM075343.1, from coordinate 38,809,623 downwards.
GTTTTTTTCCTCTCATTTGAATAAAAAGTCAATTGACATATCAACGTCTTTATAATACAATTGCATATACAGTTTCATATAAAAGTCACCGTGTAAAACGCAACATATGGGGTGATGATATGTTTGACACGGGGTGGCTGTTTTGAAGAGGAGAAAAGGCGACCAAGGTATAAAACTACAGTTTCCAATTTATTTTTTGATAATTTTTAGCAACAAATATTGTACTGCATGGAAGGAACCGAACCATAATCCATTCACAGCAAGCAAAACAAATATTTAAAGAGCTCCGTCTTCTAAAACACCTCTCCTTAGTTTTGAGAATTATTCTGAAGTTTCAGGATAAAACACTAAATCTTTTTCGGTTTTCCGTAGGATTTAATATCCCTCTGGCAATTAAAATAAAAGAATTTCTATCATAGAATTGAATCAAATACCAGCTTCTTAGTTAAAACGTATTGATTCAAAAGTATATTTTTCATCGAAAGGTAATGTGTTGCTTATTTTCCAGGCATTAATTAAAACAAGGTTTTATTTGCTTGTAATTCTGCCTATCTGATAAATCCTTGTTTTAGTAAATGCCTCACCACATTCAGCGACACATTACATTTCGATAAAACATGAATTTCACTTTTAAACCAATACATTTCAACCCAAGAAGCTGGCACTTGCTTTAATTCTTTGATAGGAAATCATTTTAAATTTATATAAATCAAACGGGAAAATATGGCAATAGTAATAATTAAAATAGTAAGCAAAAAAACACCCCTCATGCGTTTTGTTTTTCTCTCAATTGAATATTAAGTTAACTGACATATCAATTTCTTTATAAAAAATATATATAATTATACAGTTTCATATATAAGTGTTGTGTCACGAACATATCTATAACAGCGCAGTGTTCATTGGATGACAATTATATAATAGCTCGTAATTATATCGCTCTCTGTCTAACATAAGTTTAATTTTATACAACTTAATAAAATCTGCTTGCCAACGACCATATCTATCTTTAGAACGGTATTTCATTTTATCATCTCTTTTATCCTCTACTTCATCTTTACTTTCATCTTCTGTATCAGAACTTGATGAGCTACTTTCACTTTCATCATCAAAACTATTTCTGGCATGATCGATTTCGTCGGAGATTTTACTAGTGTAAGTTTCAGCAGAAATGTTTTCATTGATAAATTTTCTTCTCGTATTTGATTGGACGATAGCAATGTCAAGGTCTTGTAGAATGGAATTTACTTTTGGCAGCAGATCGTTGAATCTGGTTTCAACGTTTAGAAACTCGGTTTCGTTTCTGTAAACATGCATCAGAACACGTTTCGTTCTGGTAAACCGTTTGTGGGATCTTAAAAACCTTACATGAAGCTGAAAAGAAATTAAAAAAAAAAATTAATAGATTCAAACATTCACGATAATTAATTATCTGTGATAATAGTATCATAGATGTAAATACCTTCATCTATGATAATACTGAATAAAAATATAAATAATAGAACTTCTAATAATATTGAAAATAAGAGCTAAAATTTGTTTCGATCACTCTGTTTCCTATGAATTTAGATTTAAGAAGTTTTGCTTTAAATTTTTTGCACGAATATTCCTAATAATGAGCTTAATATACAGTATATGCAGAGTTGGCATGGTCAATTTGGATTTGAGTCAGAACCAACCATCTATTTTCATCGCTTGGGGTGGCAACTATTCAGATACATTTGTACACTTCTGTTATTCCTTAGATTTATTAGTTTTTTACGCTTTTAAATCTTTTCAATGCTAAGAATTTTCTACCTCAGGAATAGATTATTCTAGCGGTATCTGGCAAAACTTTTAAGAATTTTTTTGCTCTGTAACATCTTTATTTTTTGCCGTTTTACCTTTTTTAATTCGAGCGTCATTGATGAGTATTTTGTAGTCGAAACCCGCGTCTGGCGCAAATACAACAAAGGAATGTTTGGTCCGCAATGCTCTCAATTTCGTTATTCAATTAGCCGTGTAATAACTTTTCGTTTCGAGCGTCACTGATGAGTCTTTAGTAGACTAAACGCACGGCTGGCGCAATTACAATGTTTAATCCTGGTATCTTTGAAGAGTTTATTTCGAATATGACTTGATACCTTTTTAAGTGCCTTCTGTACCCTGCTTTCATCAAGTTTCTTTACTCTGCATTTTACAGATGCTGATAGCATATGAATCATTCTACGACTCTGTAGTTTCTGTAAACCCTAGAAAAATCCAAAAAAAAATAGAATAATGAACATTTCAAATGAAAAATATTTTTCATACTTAATATTACAGCAGATAAAAACCCCTACAATGTAAATGTTGAGATAAAACATTTAATCGGTTGAATGGAGATTATTAAATTTCTATCATTAATAAATAACACATAGCTGAGAGGGTGATAGAGCAGATTGTTACCCCGAGAAAACATTGTCAACCGCGGCGAAGCCAAGGTTGACAATGCTTTTTCGAGCAGTACCAATCTGATATATCACACTCTCAGCTATGTGTTATTTAATTTATTATACCGAATGTTCTATCATTGTTGTCTTTTACATATTAATTGTATTTTAAAAGTAATTTTCAATGACGTCACGTACATAACAGCGTAAATACGGGTATTAGAAAAAAACCAATAAAAGTTAAGCAAGAAGCTTTTTTTTTTCAATTTTGACAGTCAAATACTAAAATCTGAGACAAAACGTAGAACTTGAACTTTAGCATTTTAAGAGTAATATTAAAAATAATGGCTCAGCCATGTGATAGAGTAAATTAACACTCTCGTATAAGCCAATCAAAATATGGCATTTTAACGTTAAGTATAATAATAACAAATATTTCCTAATAGGAAAAAACTATTTCGATCGATTTCATTCGCATTTAAATGTATTCTTTAGTTTCGTTTTGAAATCCTCACCGCGACATCGAGATGAATAACTGATAGACAAATTATTTCATACTCATTATAAATTCTTTCAATATCATTGTTGATAATTGAACGTCCAGTGGCAAATATTTTATAGATATTCAGGGAAAAAGTAATTTGACCATCATTTCAATGTAAATATTCTGCAAGGTAGGTTAACCTGGACGACGGACGGGAAGTTTGGACTTCCACTGAAAAATTAGAATATGTTGGATCGAGAAAGATAGTTGTCACGCTACGTTAACAGACAGACAACCTAGAGACACTAACATTTGAGCTGTGTCGGATAGAAATTGACCCAATGCAAATGTATATTAATACATCTAAAATGTAATTCAATTTGGGTTGAAAAAGTCAAAACAATCTCTATGCAGTCTGTAACTGTTTTCGACTGAGTTGATATACGAACCTTTTAATACAGACCAAAATTCATCCTTTTTGTGATTGATTGTTTCTAATTCAATCAAATTAATGTAAATGTATCATGTAATAATTTACGCGCACTTTTATAAGGTTAATTTCTATCCGACGCAGCCCCATTTTTTACAAGGATAAGAGCAGATACTATCGCTGTCACTTTACACGGGGCATATGATTTACAAAAAATGTAGCACTGGCATGACAATACGGATTTTGTTAAAATTTGCTGTCACAAAATTTTTGAAATATTAAAAATTAAGGAATGTATCTCCCTCATGCAAAACTCTGATTCATTGCCAAGCTTTGGCATACTTTTGTTTTCGTTTTTGGTTTATAGCATGCTTTTAATAAGCTTTGAATTTTCAAATATTTTGACCTCGATTGTGGAAATGCGCATCTGGTGCAGAAAAAATGGTACCGTTAATATTATTACATGTTCTTTTTGCTGGAAATGGCTGCGTTTTTATACACACAACACTGACGGATATATAAAATTATGAACATTTTATTCAACATACAAAATTTCTTTGCACCTCGTCTATGTAGTCTGAACCTTCTTGTAGTTTTATTTTTAATCCTCGAAGGGTGTCAATTATTGGTGTCAAAGGCGGGAAATTCTCCATGTTCTGTTTCTATCTTGTCAAATATCACCTGAAATATAAAAAGAAGTCTAAAATATACATTATGCATTAATGAAGGTCTGGGTTTTATGTATGGGGTCGTAGTACTGGAGGGCTTTAGGTGGGGATGGTGGGGATGTTTTCAATTCCGCATTCTTTATTCATTTAAGCCATATTTCTTTTCTCTATACATTTTGTATACATTTTGTACTATTATCTATTCTATACATTTTAGCATCAATTTAGTATCTTTTATTTTTTCGGCTTTTTTTCTCTATTTTTTTTTATCATTACTCTGAAGTCTGTTTCATACCCTAATATACATTTTGTATTTATCTAATATACACTGTTTTAAAATAAGAATTACATATACTGTTAATGCGTAAACCATACAGCGGTATCTGCTGTCCTAATTGATTAAAGAATTAAAGTTAACTATTTGCCACTGGACACAAAAGCTAGTTACGAAATTGAATAAATCGGCACTATTTATTGAGGAACAATCGCCTAAGCTATCAAAGATATTGATTTGAATACGGGTAAACATTTATTTCCATATTAAAAGATAATTTTCATATTGAAAGTTAATAATTTCCATATTGAAAGTTAATAATTTCTATATTGGAGGTATTGGTTTCCATATTAGAAGATAGTTATTTTTATACAGAGAGTTTAATTTCGTCGATAATATTTTTGATAGTACACGGAAGATAACCCCACTTGAGATAGCATCCTGCGACAGGAAGTCATTCAAGTCTCAATACTTTTGTTTAAGTGTAATTTTAAAATGAAAATTAGCCGTATTTTTAAAAAATCGAAAGCTACGTGCAAATATTTATGTTAATATGAAGGTTTTGTATACTACTACTAGAAACAAACAAACAAAAACAAAAACACAAAAAAAACTCCTTCCTTAAAAGAATACATAAAAAAACATTTTGTAGTAAGATTCTCCGTCAAAAAATCGTCCGGATTTAAAGCATTTCTAATGCTTTAAACATGGCTAAAATAGTTGCAAGTCAAAATGTAATCTTTGTTTGCTCGCAGTATCTTATTATTTTCTGTGCGATACAACATTTAATAAAGATAATAAGAACATTACAAACTCTCTCAACAAACATACATCTTGCTATTCTATACTGAATCATCATACTATAATGCAATTCATATACTATGCAGAACGAGTTGTACTTAGAAGTTACTGTTGGCCACCTAGATTCATACTATACAAGTATCGGACTAATATATATATGTTCCGGACCATATGAGTATTTGGACCATACGCGTATGGTCATGACCATATGGGTATATACTCATATGGTCCGACCATACGCGTATGGTCCGACCGTACGCGTATGGTCGGGGTAATTAACACTTTGTTACAGTTTACTTTTAATGCCTTTAAACTAGTCATATAATATGACTGTTCAATAAAAAGACGCTATCATATAGGTAGTTTTATTAATTTATATTATAATAAAAAGATTAGCTAATTTTGTGATAAATAAAAATTAAAAGTTTCACATAGGTAATTTTACTTACTTGTCAAAACAATAATAAACACATTTTATACCGATGGTCATTACCGATGGTCATTACCGATTTGTTATTACGATTGAATGGCGACTTAAAAAAAATAAAGTCCAAAATTTGTTAATGAACTGTTACACAAGAAGTCTCTGGAAAGAAACATAGTTTATATAGTTGTCTTGTGAATATGGTGTTTTGCAATCATGTTACGATATTTTAGATCTAGAGCTTCTTAAAAACACCGTAGAAATATGAAAAGGATCGTGCACAACCAAGACTTGCAAACGCAAAGATATATGATACCATGTGAAAGTAAATATCACCCAAGCCTACATGTAGAATGTAACTAGCGATGAAAACGATAGCATCAATATTTGATTTTTACAAAATATTTGAATTATAAAAATAATACATTGTCATGTAACCATCATTGTTTTTTTTTAGATAAAGTTTTTGTATATTGAAACTTTTATAATTTAATTAAAAAAAAAATACCTATATGGTCCCAATACTCATATGGTCCGGCCCGTTAATAACCAAACGGGTATTATACTCATATGGTCCGACCATACGCGTACGGTCGGACCATACGCGTATGGTCGGACCATATGAGTATACGCATATGGTCATGACCATACGCGTATGGTCCAAATACTCATATGGTCCGGAACAATAGGTATAAGCCGCAAAACTGCTTAAGAATACAATGATTGTGGATAAATTTAGTAAAGACTTCATGTACAATAGATACGAAACACATTAATTTTTGCAATTCAAAGAATTCTGTCCACAACAAAACTTTACAGCAGAGGACCGAGCCACTAAAACGTGGTGAGCGCTATCTCGCTTGTTAACTCTTTATGTTCAAGTTGTTTTTAACTGATAAGCGAAATACTATTATAACAAAAGGTAGCACATAGAAATGCGGACAATTACTCTCTTTTCCCAGTGTATACATGTAGGTTGGGAACTGAGATACAAAAAAAAAAAAAACCACCATAACAGTAACTTATCTATTTATTGACAAAACAAATCATTCTCACAAAAATTGTCAGAGCTTGTATTACCATTTGAGAGATGTGCATTATAAATTCAACTACCGTACATCATAACTTTAATTTTTCATAACTGTTTTTAAAAGATTATACAGAGTTCAAACGGACTTAAAATTAAAGAAGGTATTCCCTTGTGAGCGCTTGAAGGCTAATAATTTTTAATAAGTGGATTACAAGCGCCATTGTGTCAGTGCAGAAAGAGCAAATCAAAAACTTTCTAAATAAAATTGGGAATCAAAATGCGGAATATGTCAAAGAGACAACAACCGACCAAAATAACAGAAACAGCCGAAGGCTATCAATAGGTCTTCAACTCAGAGATAAAATGATGTACTAGTTCAGATAATATGGATGGCGGGCTAAACATGTTTTGTGAGAACTAAACCCTCCGCCTATACCGCTAGACAAAGTAGAATAAAGTAACATATAGCAATACGCACAGTAACATTCAGTTCAAAAGAAGTCGGAGTTCGATGATAAATATTTGCTGTTTCTTGTGAGTGTTAGACGGACCGGATAAGTCTAATATAAAAATTATGCCATTATGTCCAACATCGCATACATAACGTTTTTAATTCGAGGGTAACTGGACTTTAGTAGACGAAACATGCATCTAGCTTACATTTACATACACACTTTTACGCCTAATATCTATGATAAGTTTATTTCAGACAACATATTAAACTTGCAAGCACCAGCATATTATGCACTTTGTGCTTTACATAATAGCTAGCATACGATGCAAATACAAATGTAGGTATGGTTGTATTGGTGCTGGCAATTTGTTTGTACTAGACGAGAATCAACCCTCATGGACTCTTGTTGGTAAGAGATTAGCATCGATCTTGGTAGCTGCGCTCCATAGAAATTATTAACATGGTCTTGTACATGTGCAATGCCAAAAAAAATAAAAAAATAAAAAAATATGAAAAACAGGACAACTATAAACATCTTAGATATTTTTCAAACTAAAAAATATCGAAAGTGATATATATATATTCCTAATATTTCGAGACGTAGTGATTCAAAAACAACTTTATGCGTTGATATATTTTTTTTTATGTATTTGCAAGTAAAACCAAACTATGAATGATTGAACCACAATCCGGAAACATTAACTCTAATTCTGGTCGACTATTTGGTGATTTTACTTTTAAATGCCGCAAGCTTAGATGAATGCAAACAATATTTTGGTCAGACTAAAGAGGTCGAGGAAAACAGAAAATGCTTTAGTAAGATATAAAAAAAGAGAGAGAAGACAAAGAACAGTCATGCTGCACTTAAAAGAACACACAAATACAGCACCAACATCTGCGGATAAACTCAGGGTGTTCGACAGATTCAACAATGCATTTTCGATTTAATATCCGATATTTTTCTATTAGTGATACAAATACTGACAAAGTTTGAGAGTATGCTTTGTCTCCATATAGAAAGATTGTACACTATACTATGGATTATTATTGAATTTCACATTCCAATTTTTAAATAATTATTAAAGATTATGACCACACTGTGTCTTGTGAAGAGTTTTCTCATTGGCAATACTACCACATTCTCTTTTTATACAACAGCAATTAAATAAACCTAGCACCCTATAATTTCGTGCGTCAGAAGAGTATATGAAAATGAACCTGATATCTTAATTTTAGAAAGGCATCCACCTTAAACTCCTTAATAGTAAAAAGACAGTATTATTAATGAAAAGGAACTGCTTCCCCCACAATCCACCCAACAAGAATAGTTATCAAAAGGTTTGGATACAATATATCTTACTCATTACTGAAGGTTTTTATGCCCCACCTACGATAGTAGAGGGGCATTATGTTTTCTGGTCTGTGCGTTCGTTCGTCCGTCCGTTCGCCCGTCCGTCCGTTCGTCCGTCCGTCTGTCCGTTCGTCCGTCTGTCCCGCTCCAGGTTAAAGTTTTTGGTCAAGGTAGTTTTTGACGAAGTTGAAGTCCAATCGACTTCCAACTTAGTACATATGTTCCCTATGATATGATCTTTCTAATTTTAATGCCAAATTAGAGTTTTTACCCCAATTTCACGGTCCACTGAACATGGAAAATGATAGTGCGAGTGAGGCATTCGTGTACTGAGGACACATTCTTGTTTAGAAATAATTTTATAAATCACTGTTTGTTTATTTGTTTTTTTGCATGGTGTTTTCAGACCTTTACCCTATGTGTTAACTAGCCATTATATGAAAACATATATAAGGAGTACTGGAGGGGCGGTTCTGTTATCTATACTGTATTTTTTTTTTTAATATTAAACATATTTTATTAACAATCACCTGTTACATCAACCCTCAGTTGCCCAGGGAAGCAACTAAGGGGGCCCCATTTTTACAGTCTAATTTGACGGGGAAAAAGCAAATGAGAAAAAAAAAAACTCCCACTATAAATTATTAACATCAACCTTTATAAATATTATCTATCCTTGTACAAATGTACATGTACCTGCAATCATTATCGATAATTTAATTATATAATTATTTGAATAAAGTATGTTTTTTATCTTTATTTATTTCTCACAAAGGCTACCTGTATTTATTAAGCAGTTTCAATTTTATCGTACATCAAGTCTTTATCTATACTGTATTCATAGCCCGTTGTTTTTATATTTAGCACTTTTTCATTCTTCCTTCTTCCATTAATTTTTGCCATTATTTCATGACTATTTTTTGTCCAGTTTTTTATTCTGTTAACCCACACAGACTACCACTTCCCTCGGATAATACCAAGATTTTTATTTTTTTTAAAGAAAATCTCCGTATATGACATTTATTTCAATGGTTTAATATTTGTCATTTCGATACATATAGTTGTTAATTTCAATGTCAGTTGGTCTCTGGAGGACATTTGTCTCATTTGCAATCGTACCACATCTCATTTTTATAAGATATGAATGACCAAACTTACGATTCAAGTCTGTGAATAATGGATCCGCTAACAAAAATTTATTTAATTATACTTACAAAATTATAGTGCAGCTTTTCCATTAATTTAGAAAACAACTTTTTTTTATTATAAAGCCAGTCGATATGTAAAATGTATATATTGAGACCAAGGAGTGTACTTCAAATTCTGATACATGCACAACAGTATATATAAAAGTGCTTTATATATCCTGACAAATGTTTCCTTTTATTCATAAACATTGTGATGACCGACTTGTACTATATACATGCATGTGCATATGCATACATTTATATCTCATTTACACATCTTAAATGTTGACTTCATTATTTTTTAAGATTCACAGCAACATTGCGTTCACTCAGGAGGCCCCTCATGGGGGGGTCCTAGTAATCACATAATCACCATTTTTTTGCCAATATAATCACATAATCATTAAATATTTGCTTATCTTTAGTAATCAAATAATCATAAACTAAAAATACAGTCCTAGGTAATCAAATAATCATGAAATATTTGGCTTAATAATCAAATAATCATTAAAAAAACGGCCAAGTAATCACATAATCAAAAACCCCATGAGGGCCCTCACTCAGATTGTTCCTTGATCAAATGAGGAAGTAGAGTTTACCAGTGATCCGTCCATAAAAGGAGGATTTTTAAGTATCAACCACGTAACTGTCAATATACACCAACTTGTACTATTGCCATTAGATAGTTAGGATTTATTGTGTTGTCAAATCTAAACAGACATTTTTGTAGAATTTATTTTCTATACCTAGAGTATGACCACCAAACCACTTATGCCTCAATTGAGATTATTTGAAAAGAAAGGACTATCATAAATAGACTGACTTTATTGGAATAAACCTTTTGTCACGTACTTTATTGACATTCCATTAATATATTGATTATTTTCCTTATTTGGGTAAAAATGTGCTTCCTTCCTTTTGTTTTTACATTTAATTTTTACAATTATAATAACAAAACGTTAGAGTAGTTTATTTCTCCTAAAACGACATTTGCTTTGTATGAATTGCGTGCTATTCTTATTATATAATAATGTCAGGATTTGGGGGTTTGGGGGGTCTTTCATTTCTGTAAACATTATTTTCTTTTCTTAATTTAAAAATGTGTTAGATCTTTCTTCTTTATGATTTACCAGTTATTCTCTATTCCCTTTCTGGTAACATGGTATATACCCTCAACCATGGGCAACTGATAATATGGTTATCCCTTTTCTGGTAATTCTGGTATTTTAATTTGTTTTAACTGAGCATTACATTTGTTTTAACTTAAAAAAGATAATTAATGAATATAGAACTGATATTATAATACTACGAAAATAAGGAATAAAGTCAACAGTAGTATACCGGTGTTTAAAGTAAGAAAACATCCATCGACATCATGAAATTATGAAATTTCCTAAGTATTTACATGTATGCCTTTTGTAATAGATTGTATCTTTGATTACATTGCTTTCTTATTTTCAAATTAAGCATATGAATGATATAACGATACCAAAAAAATGCCACATGAAAATTCAAGCTGACCCCCTTTACCCACCCAGTAACGCTCTTGACCTTACCCCATGAGTTAGATTGGAGTGTTGTCACTCAATCATTTGTTTTTTTCAAATTATTCTATGAAACACTTTTTGCCTTTTAGATGTTTTTGGTACGGTGTCCTATTTTGCTTTAACTAGGAATTTGTATAAACCCCTTTAATCATGTTAATCAAAAATGAATCATACTTATATTTATTTTTTATTTGGGTATTCGTCGACAATAAATGAATCAAACCACACACATATTTATCAAATTGTAAAAAAAAATCTCTGACGACAGTTCATGATAAAAAAAACGTTGATACTCATATGGAGAAAAAACTTGAAACCCCATCAAATTACAAATAAACTCATCATAGATACCAGGATTGAAATTTTGAATTTGCGTCAGACATGCGTTTCGTCAACAAAAGACTCATCAGTGATGCTCGAATAAAAAAGTTAATAAAGCCAATTAAGTACTTCATAAGTATTACTAAACACTTACAAAATAAGAATTTAGTTCTTCCTTCAAAAATGTGATTTATATTATAGTTCCAGTTGATATACCAAACTTTTATATAGTCTAGAAGTACTCAACAATTAGGAGTGTATTGGTTATTCCAGATTAAGATTCACACGAAAACTTGACATAGGTTGCTAATATAGTATCATAATATCCATATATGAAGATTTTTGGTAATGTTAACTTTACAATAACTATGATAATGTCAGAATTGAACCTAATAGGAAACAAATAATTAGGTACAAATTCCAATATTTTTTTTTTACAAATCAATTTACATTATTGGTTAATTTCTAGAAAATTTTAGCAGGAAACTATGTTTTGAAATATATGATGGGAAAATTATATAGGTCGTGATGACATTGCTATAAAATGATGGAAACAATTTTTAAAATAAAACAATTCATTGCAAATAAAACCTTCCCTATTACGGCAGAGTTTCTCATTCTACTTCTTCCTTCCTTTCTTTATTCTTCATTTCATCTTTTTAGCTCACCTGGCCTGAAGGGTCAAATGAGCTTTTCACATCACTTGGAGTCCGTCGTCCATCGTCGTTAACTTTTACAAAAATCTTTCTCTCTGAAACTACTGGTCCAAATTGAACCAAACTTATCCACAATCATCATTAAGGTATTTAGTTTTTAGAATGTGGCCGGTGAGCAGGCCAACCAACCAACATGGCCACTACGGCTAAAGTAGAACATCGGGGTAACATGTAGATTTTGGCTTATATTTCTGACTTCAAAGCATTTAGAGCAAATCTGTCAGGTGGGAAAATTGTTAATCAGGTTAAGTTCTATCTGCCCTTAAATTTGTAGATGAATCGGACAACCTGTTGCTACCCTGAATTGGTAATTTTAAGGAAATTTTGCCGGTTTTGGTTGTTATCTTGAATATTATTATAGATAGTGATAAACTGTAAACAGCAATAATGTTCAGCAAAGTCAGATCTACAAATAAGTCAACATGACCAAAATAGTAAGCTGACCATTAAGGAGTTATTGCCCATTAAAGTAAATATTTTACAATTTTTCGATTTTTTTTGTAAACTTTTACAAAAATCTTTTCCTCTGAAACTGTTGAGACAAATTTAACCAAACATGTCCACAGTCATCATTAGGGTATCTAGTTTAAAAATGTGTCCGATGACGCCACACGCCAATCAAGATGACCGACATGGCTAAAAATATATATCATAGGGTAAAATGCAGTTTGTGGCTTATATCTCTGAAACAAAAGCATTTAGAGCAAATATAACATGGGTAAAATTGTTTATCAGATCAAGATCTATCTGCCCTGAAATTTTCAGATGAATCTGACAACCCGTTGTGGGCTTGCTGCCCCTGAATAGGTAATTATAAGAAAATTTTGCAGCATTTGGTTATTATCTTGAGGTTTATTATAGATAGCATTTCGACCTCATTTTACTCAAAAAGTAGCACATGAAGGTATATTTTTTATTACATATTTGATTTAATCAGGTAAAAAATAGTCTAAATGTTTTTTTTTTTTTTTTTATCAAAATGTAAATACGAAATCAAAACTGTATCGTATGCCCTTAATATGCACATATACTAAGGTGAGCGACACATGCTCTTCAAAGCCTCTAGTTTAATTAATCAGTATACTTAACCATCAAATATGAAAATGATTATTTTGTGTTTCAAGACAAAACAAAACAAGACAAGACAAGACCAGACAAGACAAAACCTGTGTACCATGAATGAAATAATAAAACATAGTATATTAAATGAATTGTGCACATGTCAAGAAAAGTATGTATATAACGTCACGGTAAATAAATTGCACCGAGTACCAAACATGCACCTATTCAACAAAAAAAAGCGTAATTCATACAAGTTTTCTTTGCGACAAAACAATTTGTATTATTATGATTTGACATTATCCACGATTTTCAAGACAGGTAATTATTTTTTGATTTTCTCTAGTTCTTACACGATTTATTCTTTTCCTGACATGATGATTTTTTTTATTTAATCAACGTGTGGTTCGTTTGATCTCATTTTTGCATTGGTCAAAGTCGATTTTTATTTGCTTTCCTCTAAATTTTCTATTGTGACGGCTATGAAAAAAGGAGAACATGACTGATGACGTAACATAAAAAGAACACATCGTTTTGCAGAACATTTGAAAAGAATAAATATTTTAACCTGCATGATTTAAAAAAAACCCCACCAAATCGCGTGATGTACGGTATTTTCGCACTCTCGACAGTTAAAATTTAAATATTTAAAAGTTTCGTGCGGATAAATATTACATCACACTCGATGCAGTGGTAGAATCTATATTGACACAAAACTTGAATAGTATGTATCAAATGATGCAACATTAACTGGAAAAGTAAAATCTACGGAAATGTCGCCATACGACGTTCACAAAAAGTCATCTTTTAAAAATGAGCAAATGAAATACATATCTATTCATTGAAAAAAATAATGGCAAGCCTAGGCCAATGTCAAAGTGTAAATACTTGAAGCAGTAAATCAAATTTCATTTTTAAGGATGTGTATATAGGCATGAATGCAATTTGTGTACTCCTCATTACAGAATCATGGACCGTTTAGAGGTTGGTTCAAACCCATTTTTCTTAATTCAATATAGATGACAAATTAAATTGGTGTTTCTTGATAGTAAATAGGGATACGTCTACACCATAGACACTGAATGGAAACTTATGTCAAGACTATAAAAACTAGGTGAAAAAAAAATGTCAATTAAGGTGCAATTTGGGTACGCTCAGGTTATAAGCAACACAACGGGTGCCACATGTGGAGCAGGATCTGCTTACCCTTCTTTCTGTTTGTCTTTTTATTTTTAGCCATGGCTTTTTCAGCTTATTTTCAATCTATCAGTTTGACTGTCCCTCTAGTATTTTTCGTCCCTCTTTTATAAGCACTATCGAAAATAATATCTTATTATTATAGAAAACAGATATTCAAAGGTTATTATGGAAGACCTGCTATCTTAATAGATTAACATACGTTTTTTTCAAAAACTTATCTCTATGTGTTATTTATAACAATTTGCATGTGAAACCTATTAACATACATTTATCAATTAAATATGATCAGGAAATTAGTACTTTATTGTACCAGTTGGAAATAATATTTAAGTATTCAAAAACTATTATCCATAAATAACCCGTAATGTACTTTTAGTTTATAGTGCTATGCAGACTGTCGTTGGCGTTTTCGTCGTTTTTCGTTTTTATGCAATAGTTTTGTCAACTGCGCGTCGACTTATCCATTTTGATTGATCATTTGGAAACTTTCGTCACTTTTCTTGTCTTACGCAAAAGAATACGAAAAAGAAAAAAGTCCGAAACAACGTACCCGTAGAGAGATAAATAATCTGTGTACCCGAGAATGCACTCAATCTCTCAGTTACTTATAGACTTCTAGATTTTTGGATATGAAAGTATTATACACTTACGTTTGTAAAACATATTCCGATATTGAAATTGCTCTACACTTTAAAAAAAAGGATGTAGAAATTCAATTAAATGTGTGTGCTGTGTGTACATTTGGAAATCGTTTCTACGCACATTTAATACTTCTAATTGTTTTGACTGCTTTGGTGTATTTGTTGTAAAAAAGAAGTAAAAGGACCAAACGAACCAAACTTGATATTGCATTCAAAAGATAAGAAAGTCTGGATTTAAAATAAATTTCAATAATATAAATGAATCAATGTTCAGTAGTTGTATTTAATTTACATGACTAACTGTCTTGCAATTTATATATATGATGCTGTAAATCATATTCTTGATGATCTATGTTCTACTAGAAACAATACATGGCTTGTACGTCAGCAATTGGTAAACACTTAATTCAGATGAACGATTTCGTCTACTAATGTTTATAAAGTATTTCACTTGTGATCCGCGTATTGCATGATGATCTATCAATCGTTAGAAGCTTGTATTGTTTTTTTCGTTTTCATTATAGCTGAAAATGGTGTTGCGCAGAATAAGAGAAACCCCAAATATGTATTTTTGTAAAGATGGACGAGCATATAAAAAATGCAATGTAAAAAGAAACACTTTATAAAATTAGCACTAAACACAAAACTGAGGAGTCTGTGTTTGCGATTGTATTTTCGTCTTCCATTCAGTGTTTTAACAGCATTACATACTGCAAAACTTGGAGACAAAACACTAGACAAAAGTAATGATTTCTACTGGCTAAAGCTGAACTTTATATTGCTTATAATTAGTAGAACATATTATCAGCGCCTGCATAGTGAGTTTATACTTCCTAGTTGATACTAGATTCCAGGGCTTGCAATGTCTAGCATGATTTTCTCGATAGAGTAGTGCAGTTCAAAAGAAAGCTTTTTAATTAAGAGTTCCAGGTGGAGAAACTGAATGTTTACGGAAGCCATCACGAGTTGGTTGACAAAATATTGACGGTTATTAAGTAATTGTTTGACATATGAAAACGAATATGTTCAACACAAGGCCAACTGGTTAACAATTTTCTTAGACAGTTCCCTTTAAAGTTTTCATGTTTAGGATTGTGACACACCAAGAAGCATTGCTTGACTGAAGGTATTCTCATTTGTAATTGTTTGAAAAAAAAGCCAGAAATATATAACTGAAAGCTCTTATGCTAAATAAAATTATTTGTCTCTTGCATAGTTGACTAAGCTATGTTCTTGAATTGATTTGAAAATATTTTGGGGAGTTTTGTTTTTGGATACACGATTTTCTTTAATCATTTATTGTTTAGCTTTTAAGTAGCTTTCAAAAGCTACGAGTTCTCTCAAATCGTACTTAAATGTTAATTTGACCTGTAAATACAATTTGTAATGCTTTTTTTCACTTAATGTTTACTGATTCAAAGTTATATCTTGTCTCTCTATTTTTGATTTATATCAGCTTTGATAATTCTTTGGTATGACTATACATTTTCACTTCTGTTCTTGTACTATGAACAACAAATTAAATATATATGTATGTATAAACTCCATTATTGTACAAACTTATTTTCTTTTACATCTGTATATTATTATATTTGGCGACATTTTGTTCAAGGTTTTCATCGTTATATGGCAGCACTTTGTTTAAGGTTATGGTTGACTTTCTAACATTATTTATTATTTCACTCCTTATTTTATAATTTATTTATAAAGTTGGTACCTATCAAAACGTTGAAACCCGCTGCATTTGTTTGCACCTATCTTACGTCAGGAACCTAATGTTCAGTGGATGTCGTTTGTTGATGTGGTTCATAAATATTTCTCTTTTCTCGTTTTTATATAGATGAGACCGTTGGTTTTCCCGTTTGAATGGTTTTACACTAGTAATTTTTTTGTGGCCCTTTATAGCTTGCTGTTCAGTGTGAACCAATGCTCCATGTTGAAGACCGTACTTTGACCAATAATATTTACTTTTACACTTTGTGACTTGGATGGAGAGTTGTCTCATCGATACTCATACAACATCTTCTAATATATGTTAAACGCTCAAACACGGATGTTATTTGCGTTATTTGGTTCTTATAGATTTAAAAAAAGATCATTTGAAACTCTCTAAAGAATCAATTCAGATGAACCGTAAATGTTTAATTATGTATTCAAACCATATCGTAGATGACATTTCCATTAATTCACGTTTATAATAAGGTTCCTGTTTGTTTGTATATGAATGCATGTCTGTGACGTCACATTTGCACAACAATTAAGTGGTCAATCGTTACTTTAAAAATATCCCATTACAATTTCTCCTTATGCATTGTGAACTACTTTAAACAAAAAAGGCTAGGTAACGATATACCGATCTAAATAAAACCATTTAAGATTACGAAATTTAAGATTGAGCGAGCACTATTATAAATTTGACTATATCAGCAAAAATATCTCTGATTAAGTATAATAGCACTTAGTAATTTATTAAATAAGGTTCATACACTTGAAACATTGTTTTTTGTATCACTGATAGATGGATTTGTAACAACTTTTCAGATATTGGACACATATTGGTATTGAAAAATAAATTCACAAAATAGCCGACTCGAAGGAAAACGCAAAACGGAAAGTCCATATTCAAATGGCAAAATCAAAAACTCAAACACATCAACGTGTGATACGAACTGTAAAGCTGTCTTCGGGTATCTATTTTTTAGAAATTAGATACAAAGAAATATATCTAGACAAACACAGACAATCTAGAAGGATATGGTAAAATAAATTGTTTCTAGTTCCGTTTTCACAGTTAACCATGTCGTTGTAAGCATTTGTTATACAAAGAAAACCAAAATAAAACTGGCAAATTTGTTCGACATTATGTTGATTTTGTGATATAATAAAAAGACGCCAGAAAATTTGAAATACATGCATACGTGCAACAACGGATCCTAAGTACAATGAACATTCTATTTTTTCACCTGACCCAAGTCAGGAGCCTCTAGCCTTTGTTCATTTTGAATGATTTTTCATTTAGTTTCTTTTATATATTTCGGAGTCTACTATGACGTCCGTTATTACTCAACTAGTGTGTTGAAGGCCGTATGGTGACCTACAGTTTTTAATGTCTGTTTTATTTTGGTCTCTTATGGACAGTTGTCTCATTGGCAATCATACCACATCTTCTTTTTTATAGTACTTATAGATTATCGTTGGTTATCTCAACGAGAAAAGCAATCGCATTGAGATGACCAATGATAATCTGTTTATCTATATTTTACCTTTGACGACGTTGCCGAATTCATGTCAATTTCATTAGCAACGCCACGTGGCTCCTTAGTTTCTAGCGATAATTTTCCATCTCAAGCGAGTAGCATGATTTCAAAAATTATCACAAAAAAGATCAAAGGAAAAATGCACAAAATAGCGATACCTTTAGTTATCAAAAGTACCAGGATTATAATTTAGTACGCCAAACGCGTGTTTCGTTTACATAAGACTCATCAGTGACACTCAAATCGAAATATTTATAAAGCCAAACAAGTACAAAGTTGAAGAGCAGTGAGGATCCAAAAATTCTAAAACGTTGTGCCAAATACGGCTAAGGTAATCTATGCCTGAAAGAGCATCAGCTATAAAATGTATACCGTACAAACATGATCAACCCGATGTGTGTCACATGTGGAACCGGATTTCATTAACCAACCGGACCAACTTCACATGTAAGATAAACTCCGTTTTTCTTAGAATTCGTGTTGTTTGGTCTTTAATTTTTTTATGTGTTTTGTACTCATCTGTTGTTTGTATTTTGTTTTTTTCCCCGTGGCGCCCGTTGTCAGTCAATTTTCGATGTATGACTTTGAATGTCTTTTTGGTGTCTTACGCCACTTTTTTTTTTTAAAGAAATTTAATTACAGAAGGTCTTATTACTCATTATATAGCTGTTTTATAACGCGTATGACAAAAAATAGAATTATGGATTTAAGGGAACTATATAATGTTAAACTACATTTATTTGTTATCTTCCCAACATGAACTTGTGATAACTCTTTAAATATATCTGGTGTAAAAATGTGAAGATGATAGTTGGATTTTCAAACGCCATCCAAATGATTTTCTTTATCTTTTTATACTTTATGCATATATAGTAAGTATCTATTGTCTAAAAGAAATCCATTATACGAAGCAACTATTTTCTTAGGCTATAAGGAAAGGATAAAATAGTTTAACTTCTGTTTTCCGTTTATCTAAGTTTATTCTTCAAAACAGAAGTTTGAATTATTTACCCAAATCCGGACACACAGGTTATGCTAATAGACTTCCTTTTAGTGACTATAAAACACGTTATTTAATTTAACTGCGTATTAGTAAATTAAGGGTATTTAAACGTTAAAGCTTTCAATTTAATAATACTTTAAAAGTAGACACCGAACAGGCAACAGTTTGTTAGATATTTAGATGAATTTTAGTTTTTCATACCGATGATTCTGGCATTGTTCTTAAGTTTCAACCCAGAATGCATTTTCTGTCAGTTATTGTTGTATTATGGATTTCGAAAGTTACATGTTTTTATAGATGGTCACCTCATGACAATGTGGTATACAGAGGTAAGCTAATGTAAAATTCCTACTTTCATATTTAAAATTTGATATAAGGTTTAATTCTGGTTTTTCTCTCTCGGTATTTGAATCTACGGCAGTGTATAAATTTCCATGACACTGTCATGACTGTAAATGAAATTCGGCCTGTCGTTTGTATTACCATTTATATTCAATAAATATCGCTATTAGGTGTAAACATTAACAACGTTAATCATCATCGAAAGACAAAATAGCGATTAAATGATAATTTATATTCTTTCAAATTAGGTTTTTTCCTTGGCCATATTTATCTTCAGACTGTCTCCTTCCATGACACTGTAAATGAAATTCGGCCTCTCATTTGTATTGCTATTAATATTCAATAAATATCGTTTTTGGGTGTATTTTGTTTTTCATTTGTGTGTGTGTTACTTTTTTTTATATTTGCCGAGAAGAGAAAATTATCCCTAGCAACAAACATAGGTCGCAAGTATCATCTTAAATCTAAACATCAACCACCAGGGCCGCAACTACATTGAGGCAAATGAGGCAAATGCCTAAGGTAAAAAATAAAAAAAAAAAATGAAACAAAAGGTTGTTTTCATATCAAATTGTTTTCACGGAAAGTGTCTTGCAAGAAGCAAGTTCTCTTCACTCTCTGGTGTATCCCCTGGATGTTTTTCGTTATCCATGTTTCCATTTTCCTTTTAGTTTTCAGAGTTGATGGTCTATTGTTTGTACTTCTGTGTTCCGGGTTTGTCTTTTGTTCATTTATTGTCCTACTTTATGACTTTAGTCTGAGGGTTGATTTTCATTTGTAAACGTGGTTTTGCAATGTTGCATGTCCACTGATGTCCAGAATTGTGCGAGAAATATATTTTAAAAACATGCGATGCTACTCAGTGGACACACAAAAAAATTGTCCTTTCTGCATGGATAATTGAAATTGATATCAAAGAATACAAAACAGTTTGTTTTATTGTAAATAAAACTAGATAGCTGACATGGTTTGAATTAAAGTAAGGTCACATATTTCCCGGTATCAAAATAATTTGAAGAAAAAAAACAAGGTATTCGGCCATGTATGACATTTTACATTGAAAGGTTAAACTTCATTAAGTAGTGTTGAGACCCTTTAACAGATAATAAAGGAGTATGGGGACATAATCACACACAAAGTCAATGCGTAGAAAAAATACAAATGATCAATGGTCAAAGTTTGTGTTCCTGCTCTTCATCTTCAACAACACTTTTAAAGAATCATTAATACCGTAAAAGATCGAAAAACAAGGCGAAGATGTTCCCTAGTGTGGACTTAGGCAGTACAAGTACTTAAAGTATAATACTGCAATGTCACTATATTTAAGTCTAGTCATAAAAAAATCACCAAAGTCTAATCAAAATACTAGACAAGAACAGACAGACAGATACGGTATTAATAATTATGAGAATTACGATTTTTGCTTTATCCTACATATCGGTCTTTTAATGTTGTCTCTAATACCTAAAAGTCTTAAATTACAATGAATCTTTGTTTTTGCTTTGAAACCTGATTGTCAAAAACAATATAAAAATTAATTATGCCGTTTCAATGCAAGAAAGAGTCTGGGAAACGCTCAGAATGAACGATTTTGCGTTATTTTTCTCAGAGCTTCTGGGGGGGGGGGGGGGGGGGGGGCGGCCCCCAGACCCCTCGCCCATAATTTATTTTGCCTCACTATTAAAAGAGGCTAGTTACGGCCCTGACCACGTGATATGCATAAAAACAACAATCTTATTATCATTGATTTTGTTTAACTTTGTTGCTTGAACATTTCTCTGTAAGGCCACCAAAATTAACTATAAAATATTGTGCAATGTAAACTGAAAAAAGCCTAAACGGTAATTAAAACTTGCTATAATCTACCTGGCCTGCAATATGTTAGTTAGTCGTCAACATATCCTTTTCACAAACGGCCCAAAGAATGTAAAAATGATATTCATTAAAAGCAACTTCTCCTGTTGATCTAATGGTCTTATATGCTGGCAATGAAAAAGTTGTTTTTTCTCAGACTGTTTATAACGTTTTTACATTGAATACTTCAGATGTGTACCTACTGATATTAAGTGTATTAAACCATGATAATTTGTTAGTTATAATGAAACGAATGTTAATGAAACGAAATTGCAAAACACTCGTAAGCAAATCCGGTGCAGGATTTCCGTAAAGATATTCCGTAAAATGTGCGAAATAGCATGGGATTTATTCTATACTCTAGACTACAAATCTATAAAGTCCCTTTACAGTTTGAATCGAAACATGGGACTTTTATAAAATGTAACAGGACAAGGTATCTGAAATTATAAGTATAAAGGGTTTCTCTGAGGTCTTTGTTAACCGTAATAGGAGGGTACGACAATCGTGATAGTAGCTGTCATTTATAGAATTAAAAAAGGAAAAATAGAGCAGTACATGTATTTGGTACGTATTCTTATGCAAATTTCAGCAAAATATGTTTCAAACTGAAAAAGTGCGAATATCGTATTTCATGTATATATCTAAGCATCCATTATTCCTTTCTTTAATTTTATATATGTATTTTTTAAAATTTATTTTACAGAAGAGATTCTTGTTGAAATATCACAAGGTCTGCGAACGAGAAGATCAGCCGACAACAGCTTTCATCCACAGACTTATGACCTTGCACTAAAAGTTGAAAGGACACGAGTTCATTTTCATTTAGTACGGAATGATAACACTAGGACGAATGTTCCAACAATGACATTTAGACAAGGAATACTAACAGACACAATACTTCAAGAAGAAAAGGTACATGTCTTTTGAGAAAATATCCATACTGAATTTTGCGCGTTATTGCAAATTTGAATTATAAAAGTACTGAATACAAGATGCAAATAAAAAAGTTCTTATTCTCCAGCAAAATCGATGTTGCAGATTACAGATCACTCAGTAAGGCTGGTACACTTAAATTTGTTGCAGGTTCTTTCAAGGGACTGGATTATATCATCCTGGACTAAGATCGAGAAACAATGAAGTATCGCACTGTTATATGTATATGTTTAGTTTGGGTATTTGTTTAAAGTTATTTCATGCTATGACCAATGCTGTAAACCTATTTTTATGGATATGCTGTTTTGCAGAAAAGGGTGTGAATCATTGTTATACGCTCAGGTCTAAATTTGATTATTACAGATGTCTGAATTTTATCAAGATATTAAAAACGGAGCATCGTTTGTTGTGCAACAGAGCAAGGAACTGTCGGAAAGTATGGTAAGATAAATTTATAAAAGTAAATAACATGAAGGTAACTAAATTGTATGTGTTGCCATATGGAATTCGAAAAGACTGTAAAAACATCAGTTGGAAAGGGATAGGATTTACAGAGTGACATGATGATATAATTATCTTATAATATAACTAAACTTGTGAATGTTTAACTTATTTTGTATTTCGAGTTTTGAACTTTGGTAAACTATATTGTTGTCAAATGTGTTTAGTGGATGTTTCGTAGTAATGCCTATGCTATAAGGAAAAGGCACAGGATGTGATTTAAAACAAAAACATATCTGGATCGGGTCCTTCATTTTTGAAGACTTTCATTTTTTATTTGTCATTTTCTCAATCTTTCATATTTTATACAATTTATTCTCTGCTGTTGAGTTGTTGGACCTTTTTTGTTAATTTGTTGGCAAATTTTTCTGTAGTATTTTTTTCTCTATTCTGTAATCTCCACCTAGACCCTCGTACATATCAAAGCATCTTATGTCAAATTTTCTATTTGTTTTTTCGAAGTATGCTCCAAATAGGATACGTTAGTATAATTTTCTCTGGTCTGTGCGTCCGGTAATTTGATCGTCTATTCCGTATATAATCAAGGTTAATGTGTTCACAGTCATTTGTTATTGTACAATGTGTGTTTCATTGTAGTGTTTTACCAAAATATTTATGTAACTACGACATTTGCTTTGCAAAAAAAAAAAAATGTTTTTGTTTGCAATCGTTTAGTTTTTAACCATATTTTATTTCTGGCTGTATAACCCAAAGACAGATACCAATACTTTAAATTTTATATGCAAGGTCCGTACAGTACCAGACCTGCCTTCAAACTAAGATACTAAGATAAGTATTTATATATACAGTATCTATAGAAAAGCTATAATTGTGAAATGATTTCCATTAAGACAAGTTAAAAATATAACTAACTGAACACAAAGAAATATAAAAGGTCAGCTAGACGAATTTGCATGTTTAATTATAGGTTAGATAATACTTGGTCATGTTCAATGAATATATAAAATATTTTAAGCTCTTGGACATTGAAGTTTTACACTTCTTAAACGAAATGTTTCATAGTTCACTTTCATAATTAATCTACAATGAATAGTAATTCATGTGTAGCATTTTATAGTGACGGGAAGCCATGTGCTATGAAAAAACACCCTAATTTTCGATTGGACGAGAATTGATGAATATGTTCTAGTTATAACATCTTCCTGGTTAAAAAGTTGCTAATATTCATTTCAACAGGTTCAATACAATGATGACTAATCCCTTTATTTTGTTCTGTGAAGCATTACATTTCCATACAAAAAATAAAGAAAAAACATTTCAAACTGTTTCTTTATATTTTCTCTATTGTTGCTTTGTTAAATTAACCTAATCTCATTATCACGTACTGCACATAATCGTTTTCTATATCTCACATATATACCTTACATAAAAAGTTTAAAATATCTTTTGTTCATTTTCTAACAAAGTCTTTGCTCATATAACTTACATGAATAGTTAAAAGACTTATTATCTATTCATGATATAACTAAACCATTTAGTGTTCCGCATTCTTTAAATCTGTAACCTCATAATGCATGTGAAGGACGGAACCAGGATGTTTTTGAAGAAGTCTAAATCACAGAAAACGCAGTGTAAGAAAAAAAAACTTCGAGGGTTTTATGCTAACAAAATGCTAGGGAAATGTCCTCATCGCCTTCCTGGATCTGCCACTGGATGTTAACGAAACATTGAATGCGGTTGTAGGTTAACACCAAGGACATTGAAGAGTTTCATTTAAAAAGAAAGTATTCAGCTAACATCATATATATAAAAAAGATCGAACATTTTTCTGTCCTATAGTTAGACGATCAATTTTGAAATTCTTGACTAGCCGTCGTGTTAATCTAATGATGCTATGAGTCCAACTATTATTGAAAATGGATATATATATTTTGATATCCAAGTGCATTGATTTATCTCCTATACAACTTAAATACGAGATTAAAGAGACGCAAAAGATAACAAAGACACAATAAACTGAAAACACCATGAATAAGAAAAAAACAAACAAACCACGATATAGAAAAATAAAGGCATCACGAATCCCTCCAAAAACTGGGGGTGATTTCAGTTTTTAATGCGAACAATACAACACGGAAGGTTATTACCTCATTGAGTGATTGCCATTGCTTTGATGAACAATTGTGATGCCTGAAGAGATTCAGTTGCTATAAAAATAGTTTCTAACCTTTATTTATAGTTCGGTACTTTCAATTCTGGTGGTAACAGTTTTATTCTCAAAAGTCTAGATGAAATAACTGCAATACAGTCCGGACGCAACAGATTTGAAATAATTAAAGAAATAAAAAATCGTACAGAATTTGGAGATGGATTACAAACTGGTTAGTAAATAATTGTAAGAAATACAGCTAAATGCCCAAAGATATTAATACACCGAAGGTTTGAGGAAATTAACTTATTGGCTCCTCATATTTTCTATGACGAAGATTAATACATGGAACATTCGATATTCATCAAATGTAAATATAAAAGGTCGACCAATCATTCTTACAGCGCCCGTTGCCAATACTATTAAATAGATTACATAATTAGACTTTTGACCCCAATTTCCCGGTCCATTGAACATAGAAAATGATAGTGCAAGTTCCAGGTTAAAGTTTTTGGTCAAGGTAGTTTTTGATTAAGTTGAAGTCCAATCAACTGGAAACTTTGTACACATGTTCCCTATGATATGATCTTTCTAATTTAAATGCCAAATTAGAGTTTTTACCCCAATTGCACGGTCCACTGAACATAGAAAATGATAGTGCAAGTGGGGCATCTGTGTATTTGGGACACATTCTTGTTGTGTTAGCGTCAGACGCACGTTTTGTCTTTAAAAGACTCACAAGTGACGCCCAATTCAAAGAAAGTACACAGTTTAAGAGCATAGAGGACCAAACATTCCTAAAAGTTTTGCCAAATACAGCTAAGGTAATAGAAAAGCGGTAGTTTTTCAAAAAAATTAAGTTTTTTTAACAGTAAATTTATATTTATAACCAATTTACATTTGGTGAAAGGTTGTTCTACTGATGTTTCAATTCTTCTGTACTTAAATGTTCTTGTAGATGATCTGTTTAAAGATTTACCAATAAAAACACATCACCGACAGAAAAGAGCCACAGGATCGAACCAAATAGAACTCTTGATTGTTTGTGACTATTCTATTTATGATTAGTAAGTAAACTGTAAACATGTTAATATGGTTCACTTATGTTTAAAGATGGCCTTAAGAGGCTATATCAATTAAATTGAGCAATAATCAACGTGCACTATGAGTTTAAAAAACAACAACATATATTGCAATTCAGAAACTTTAATTAGTTGAGGACATTAAACATGTAGTTTTCGTAGATTTTTACACCATTGATTATGTTTTTTGTTAGCATAGTGTACTTCATGTACTTTGATAATTGTCAAAATAAGAAAAATGACAAAAACTAGCTACACATGTTAAACTTCCTTCGCCCTTTCATTACACTAGACAATATACGAAAGTATGGCATAGTACACTTGAAAGAAAAGGAGAAAAAAAAAGAAGGTCGGAAATGTGATCCATACTATAAACGGGTGGATATTGGATCAATATACCTATAATTTATGCACAAATTATACCATAACACACCTTTGATGTCAGGGAGTTACTGTCGTTGTCGTTGACATATTCAAACACGTTTCATATGACTTTAGTGATGCCATCACGATGCAAAATAGACATGGATAATAAAATCATTTATTTTTGTTCAC
This sequence comes from Mytilus galloprovincialis, assembly GCA_037788925.1. Taxonomy (NCBI): domain Eukaryota; kingdom Metazoa; phylum Mollusca; class Bivalvia; order Mytilida; family Mytilidae; genus Mytilus; species Mytilus galloprovincialis. The sequence continues at coordinate 38,782,985 of CM075343.1, read as the reverse complement.
CACTTTGCAATTGGGTGTTGCTTGTTTAAAAAATAAATAAAATTGAGAATGGAAATGGGGAATGTGTCAAAGAGAAAACAACCCGACCATAGAAAAAAACAACAGCAGAAGGTCACAATCAGGTCTTCAATGTAGGAAGAAATTCCTGCACCCGCAGGCGTCCTTCAGCTGGCTCCTAAACAAATATATACTAGTTCAGTGATAATGAACGCCATACTAATTTGTAAATTGTACACAAGAAACTAAAATTAAAATAATACAAGACTAACAAAGGCCAGAGGCTCCTGACTTGGGACAGGCGCAAAAATGCGGCGGGGTTAAACATGTTAATAAGATCTTAACCCTCTCCCTATACCTCTAGCATATGTAGAAAAGTAAATGCATAACAATACGCAAATTAAAATTCAGTAAAAGAGAAGTCCGAGTCTGATGTCAGAAGATGTAACCAAAGAAAATAAACAAAATGGCAATAATACATAAATAACAACAGACTAATAGCAGTTAACTGACATGCCAGCTCCAGACTTCAATTAAACTGATTGAAAGATTATGATTTCATCATATGAATATCAGGCAAAATCCTTCCCGTTAGGGGTTTAGTACTGTACCATCATAACATATATGAGAAGAACATAACCCGTGTGATGCCAACAACTGGTTTTTGAATAAATGTGTTTAGTTCCGATGCAAAGACACTATAATTTAATCAATATTAACGCCAAAATGTGCAATCTTTAATGACCTGACAACAGTATCGTAACTATATCCCTTCTTAATAAGTCTATTTAAAGGTTTGGTTAGTTATTGAGGTGAATAGTGACATTTTCGTGCTTTATAAAGAATATTTCCATAAAAAATTGGATGTGAAATACCTGAACGTATAAGAAGTCTGCATGTTGAGCTATATTTACGAATGATGTCCTTATACCGATGATAAACTTTAGCATGTTTAGTAAACGTTTTGACTAGTTTGTGATATCGAAAACCCTGGTGTAATAATTTTTCAGTAATACATAAATTTCTCTGAGTCGTTAAAATCTAAAACATTGTTACATACACGAGCGAATCGTACAAGTTGAGATATATAAACACCGTAAGATGGTGACAAGGGAACGTCACCATCTAAAAATGGATAATTAACGATAGGAAATGAAAAATCATCTCTTTTATCATAAATTTTAGTATTAAGCCGTTAGTGATATAGATATCAAGATCGATGAAAGGGCAGTGGTCATTGTTAGTGTTAGCTTTATTTAAAGTAAGTTCAACAGGATAAATTTCTAAAGTATACATACTGAAATCGTCATTATTGAGAGCCAAAATATCATCCAAATATCTAAAAGTATTATTAAATTTGTTTATCAGATGTTGTTTCGATGGGTCTTTGCTGATTTTAGTCATAAATTGTAACTCATAGCAATACAAAAACAGGTCCGCAATAAGTGGTGCACAGTAAGTCCCAATTGGAATTCCGATAACCTGACGATATACGGAATCTCCAAAGCGAACAAAAATGTTATTTAGTAAAATTCAAGGGCAGATATAGTATCAAAGCATGTCCAATTGACATAGTGTTTTTGTTTATTGCTACTAAGAATGACTTAAAAGAGTTTGAACATATGTGTTCACATTCTGACTTTTTTAATGCCCATTTAATTAGGTGTGCATTGATACAGCAAATTTGGATAACATTTTAGATGTTAACTATCTTTCAGTTGGTACCGTCTAAGTAAGGCGTCAACAACTTCTGAAAAAGAAACTGACGCACTGACATCCGTCCGCCAATATTATGCCTTTGTTATAAATGGGGTAAGTGAACGTACATCAGTTAAGCTCATTTGTCTTGCGTATTAAGACATGTCATATATTTGTTCGATTGCTGTCGCATTGATTTTATACAGAAATTTTTCAGTTTTAAACCTATCTTTACTAAGTCGAATGATACTATTGTCCGCGATTGTTTATTCGATTAGCCAATGTACAGTATGTGCTTTTGGAAACGATGTACATATATTTATTTAAAAGGACATAACATTTACTTCACTATAGACTACACTACAGGTTTTGTATTTTACTTACCTTAAGAAGGTATAAGAAGTACAAAAAAGTATCTGTGAATGATTTAATATACAAAAGCAAAACCAGTCATTTAATCCGAGAGTCGAAATATTCTATATGGAAATTTAAACTTATGTGTCGAAAAATGACTAGAAAAGTCATGGCAAAAAAAAAAAAACCAAAAGAAAAACACCTTTAAATATTCACATCACAGGAAACTAAAGATTGAGCAACACCAAACACACCAAAAATCTTTTCAATGATACCATTAGAGTGAGTGGCGAAAAGTACAGGTACTCACTCTGAATTTTGAAGGTGTTTAAAAACGTGATGTTTTGTTTTAGCAAATACTTAATGTTAATTTCAGATGGATGCTATGTATAAGAATATACAGACAACTGATTATACAATATCAGTCTTATTTGCTGGGATAGTTATATCACAGGTATAGTCATAGTGTATATTTTAACTGTTTGTTTCTTACTCAAATCAATAGACCCTTATAACGAATTGATTAAGTATTTCATGTAAAATTGTTTGGGAAGTCTCATATGCAATAAATGTTGTTATGTGCAAGTGTCTATTATAAATGTATGTAAGTGGATTTCATAAGTGTTTGTGTATTAAACGTAATAATGTGTATTACACCACTATAAAAAAGCATGAGTGATATTCATGCTAATGTGACAACTATAAACCATACAACGTACATGTGAACAACCACAGGTCACCATACGGCCTTCTAGGAATCATACATTTATAGTGGCTTTAAAAGATCCCCTACATTATGTTTTGGAAAAAGCTCAAGTTTTGCATCGAGTCCAGTACTTGGCGCATATCACCGATTAGTATCAATATATAATATACAGTTATATTCATGATATATTCGTCGTATAACATCACAAGACAACAAAAAGTCAAAGCCATACAAGACCGAATTCCAAATCTAAAATAAAAGCGATACGATTAGTTTCATATAAAACAATATTTTGCTGAGGTACAGTATACAAAACATCATATCTAAACAAGATTATTACAGAAACTCAAATTGAATATGAACGAATGTAACATCTAGATCATGATGTTGTAAACCCTTTCAGAGCACATGAGAACACACCCAGTTTTGATTGGTACTATTTTTTAGTCTACAGTTTTTATTAGTGTGCCTTGAAAAAATATAGCTTGTCTTTTTTTCGTCTCTCTTTTGTGCATTAGCGTTTTTAGTTCGACCTCAACCTATTAGTTTGAAAATCCATTTTGAACTTTTCTTCTCTTTAAAACAAAGCATACAAGTTAGAGGGGAATCATACAATGATTATGTGACCTAGTCGTGCAGCAGGAGTGACTTTTAACAAGACCGTTTAACTATTAGTAGTAAACTGCATGTAACGTCCAAAGTATGACACCAAACCAATACGTGATTTGTGTTAAACAATTATAACCATTTATTGTATTTATCACGTACAAGTATTACAAGTCCTACTGCAAAGTTGAGTAATTTATGTAATCATCTTCTGTGAATTAAAAGCAACACGTATTTTGTTTACAACAGACACCTGATGACGCCCCATGGACCGAAAGTATGAAAAATACAACTGTTACACCAAACGCAGTTGATGCAATTAAATGCATTTACAGATTCAATGAATGGGTTATAGCAAATTCATCACAATTACCGGAAAGGGACCAGTCTATGTTGTTCACAAGGTAATGTCTGCTACTCAGTTCTTACTGATCGTAAAATGTGTTCTGAATATAGTTATCGAAGTTAGCAGGATTATAATTTGATACACAAGACGCGCGTTTCGTATACATGTAATTACGTTAAAGTAAAGGACCTGTACGAATTACGCATAATGCATATGTAAAGGGCGATGAAGCATTTTGATTTTATCACAGTTTAAAACTTCCTGGTTAACGAGAGGCAATCCAATTTGAATCATAATTTATCATCTAGTTACAATACAATATATAAGTGTTAGTAATGTCGAAGGTTCTGACGTCCCTTTTACTATGAACTAAGATATTAAAAACTCCTAATTCCACGAAGTGCATCAATTAGAATGTTGATTTCATTTAAGTACTGCAAATGAAGTTTTGATATATTGGAAACCTATCACTCTAATTGTAAAACACACTTATATGAAATGTTATGAGGAATACAAGCAGTTAGAGGCATATGATATAGTTACAGAGGAAGTTATGACGTTGCTATGGTGATTTTATTTTCTCGCGACGTTAAACTGAGATTTATCGAAAATAGATGCATTTGTTTTAGAGTAATGTTTATCATAAGCGTTAACACGAGTACATGGACCCTTCATTTTTGAAATGGCATTTCAATTGATAATTTATGAAGATTATTTCGTTCGAATCTTTTATTAAGCAATCAACGTTGAATTGTTTGAAAATTATATACACATACATGAATACAGCACCAAATTCCTTTTCCTTTCTAAAATCTTATTAAGTAAATGAAAATGAGTTATCCCCCCTCCCAACAAAACAAAAAAACAAACAAACAAAAAACATTATAATAAATAAATAATTACACAAATTACGAGTATGCTTTTGTCAGGCTGATATTCCAAATCGTGTTACAAAAGTTGCATGTGAGTATTTTTATACATAGATTTGTTTTTATTACCAATCGATAGGATAGAAACCATAATTTGAGGAAATATATCAAATTTCAACCCAATTTATCTCTGAATTAAGCGCATGAAGGTATCTTTTATATTACAAATTTATCCGGTGCAACAAAAGTTTGTATGCAAATATCCGTAAGCAAATCATAATGGGATTGGACCTTTATCGTATCAACTTAATACATATAAAACGAAAAACAACATAGAAGTCAAAAGTTATTGCACTTTAAAAAAGTATTCAAATGTCATTATTCATGAATTTTTTTCTGCAGATATGACTTCATATATGAAGGATCAACTTCAAAAGCGGGTATGTAAAATAGAAGTATATTCTTTTTGTTCATGATCTACATTTTATTTTCTTAGGTTTCATAACGAATAAATCATTATACATGTTATATCAAAATTGTTCAGATAGAGTTATTTGATTAAAATGTTACATGAAGCAAGCCTTTGCGTATTTATTTCTTTATTCTAAGTCCATTTTGACACTTTGAAGTCAACATGGACCTTATGCATATCCAATGAAATATCGCAATTTTGTTATATATCTAAGCATATACCAACCGAATGAAAGCATTTTTTTTTGTATCAATTATCTATATAAAAATTTCTATTGAGTGTGATGATAGAAGTACCTCATATAGGGAATAAGAATAATTTATTAAACAAAATACGGCAGCAAACTCACAAATGGATATGGAAGAAGCAAATCAATGACAACCGTTTTAGAAAAATGCTGTGGATTAATTAATTTTCGCTGGATACCAATTTTCGTGAAGTTCGTGGTTACAGGTGAACCACGAAATTAAATAATCCACGAATGACATATTTGCTATAGGCTTGTATGTAGACTGCATCAAAACCACGAAAATAAATATCCATGAACATGCAAGGTTTCCCTTATCAACGAAAATTGGTACCCACGAAAATAAATGAATTAACAGTAATGTATGCAATCCAGTACGTTCAAAATGGTACAACAAAACGTTATCATTAATCGAAATGTTACACAAAATGTTTTAAGTTTTATAATTGCACATTATGTTTGAAGAAAATAAGTTTTTTTTGACGAAGTGAAATGAACGAACTTAATCGGTTTTATTATGCATGCCACGTCTTATTGGAGTAATTATCAGATATCACACTCAGTCTGGATATCTTTGAGAAAGCTAGTTACATTAGCTGACAAATGCGCTGAAATCAAATACAAATGATTTTACAATTAACTTTTGTATATCTCGAACAGTATTCTGTACATGATATGTCTTCAAATTTGATAAGATATGCGCTCATCATATCAATATGGAAAAACTTAACATTTTTACGAACACTGATTGCATATTTGTTTTTGTTAACGGTGACGTAATATGGCTTTGTAATGTTTGGAACAATTTATTTCTAATATCATCAATAAATTGGTTATAATGACAAAATTTGTAAAAAGAAATAAAGAAATTAACATTATAAAGGCACGCTAATAAATCTTTAATCGGCTTTTCTGTAAAAGTGCAAGTTTTTTTGTTTAAACCCGTTTTTATATTAGTACATGTACTAAGCCTTCTAGAAAGACCAAATTAATTGAAAACTTATTTGTAGGATTATCCTTCGTAGGTGACATTTGTGGTGTACATAGTCAATCTATCGTACAGGAGAGATTTGATTTCATAGTCATTACTGTAGCAGCACATGAACTAGGACACAGGTGATTTGAAAATTCAAATATATCCTTTAATTATGATATGAGATGAAAGGAGTAGGTCCGGTAAGGGCCGATTTTGGCCTCAAATTTCAAGTTCATCTAACGAAAGATTTTATACACTTTTTTAACACTAAAGTGTCTATTTCAATTGATTCGATTAGTTTATGTGAAAAATTTAACTGATTTAGTCATTAAAAACGCTCCGATTCAAGCTTAAATATGAAAAATCTATCAAATATGCCAAAAAACGTCACTTTTCAGATGGTTTTTGTCAAAAATAAAAGTGGCCGCATCCGTGTTCATCCTCAACTTTTATATATGTTATGTATTATCATCAAATAAAACTTACATTTCAATATTATGAATGAACACGAATGCGGCCACTTTCATTTAAGACGGAAACCGTCTAAAATTTAACTAAAATGCTAAAATTTTGAAGATTTAAGTAATTTAGCATGACTTAATGATGCTAGTACCCGATATATGTGCATTGTATTGTCAAAAACAGCCCATATTTATGTAGCAGAAGCGTTCTACTTTCAAATAACTAGCTTAAAGATTATATTTTCACAGTTTTGTAAAACTGCAATATTTTGGGTCCAAAAAGGGGTCTTACTGAACCTACTCCTTTAGTAAAAGGTTTCACACTCATCATTGAGTTTTAAAATAAATATTCAACGAAAAAAACCTCGACAGCATACGTTTTTGATAATAAATCTTTTTCACCTTTATATTTGTTATAGTTTGAAAAAAAAAAAAACGTGCATTTAAACAATTGTGTGACTTGTAGACTTGATACAATATAGTATCTTCAAAGTATTATAGAAGGGTCTTCCAGAAAAATTGCGAGTATTATTGTCTTCAAGATATGTGTTTTCATATTAGTCTTTATGTCATCATAATTTAGTAAGCAGGATTTTAAATGATGAGAATGATGATGTATTTTTTGTTTCAACTGCAAAGCTACCTTAGTATGTACCAGTTGTTATTAATGTTTTCAGTCTGAGCGCCATGCATGATGGCGATGGAAACTCGTGCAATGGAACCGATGGTTATATAATTTCTTACTCAAATAGTCCTCAACAAGACCCCAATAAAGCAACAAATCCATGGAAATTTTCTACATGCTCAATAGATAACTTCACATTAAAGATAGATACACTTGAATCGTGAGTATAATCCTTTTCAACTGAGAATTGCACAGCTGGTTCGAGAAGGGTGTGTGATTGTATGTTCAGTTGGAGGTATGATAAGAAAAATTCGTTCTGATTGTGCTGGTTTTGGTCGACAGTGACATATAATTTACTCTACCAAAATATATTACAACCATAAAATAAAAACCCATACCATTCTTGCATCTAAATGTGTATCTTCGAGGGTACATTATTTACAACAACAATCGAAAATCATATTATGATATCGGAAATAGAATGACATTATTTAATTTTCTAAAGATTTCAGTCTATGTTGTTCCATATCATCCTTACATTTGGAAATGCATTCTATTGAATATAAGTTAACTTGCTAATTGAATCAACCTATTTTGATATTTTGTGTTAATTTGTGTTCAATTATATTGGTTCTAATGCCCTGGTTAAGGGTTTGAGAAATAAAAACTTGAACTCGAAACTTAAATTATAATATTTGCTATGATCTTCACTATTGTTCATATTTAAGTCTATGATAATATATCAGCTCGATTCACATTACAGTTTTTTTTTACAGATGAAGTAATCAGAATATAAATACATGAAATGTCTAGTTAAAAACAAATTTCCTTGATTTATCAATTATATTCATATTTTGAAATTTAGGTCAGGCAGTAATTGTATGAAGACATTGGGAGCCAATTTCGACCCGACTGCACTTGCACCATACAACCAATCATTGGCAGGACAATTTTATGACGCTGACGTCCAGTGTGTTCACATTTTCGGGACCAGTTCATACATGTGTAGGGTAAGGATAGTTTGTCTTAAATAAAATAAGTATGCTGGAGAAAATCATTTAGAATATGTAAGAAAAATGTCCCACTTGGATTGGATGTAAAACAAACAAACAATCAATCAAACATGTTAACAAAAAGTTTCAAACACTAGATGACAGCTGATTAACAGTACATAAACAGTGTTGTTTTTTTAATTCAACCGCTAAAAGATAGACATAAATTTGTACAACTGCAAGCATTAGTCAGTTAATCTTCTGAAAGTCAGATATTTTTTTTGTTCATCATTTTCATCGATTTACTAAAATACAAACAACACAGTTTGCCCTTATTTTGAGTAATACACATTTGAAGAACGAGAATATTATCTGGCATAGCTTCAAACCATCAGAATTCACGCGGTTGAATAAGATATTTTTTGTTAATGCAAACATTTACTAGTAGTAAAATTGAGCTATCAGTGAATCCCTTTGACTTCGCCTAATTCGTTATGTTTTAGGGACAATACAAGGGTAACTATGAATCAATATGCAGTGTACTGTGGTGCTTTAATCAAGAAGAAACATCCTGCCGCTCAGCAATAGCAGGAAGTGGCACACTTTGTGGAAATCATAAGGTATCTTATTTACAAATCTTTGAGCATGATGATATTTGTCAGAAATATTTTTTTTGTAAATGACTTACAGTTACTGATTTTTTTCTTTGAACAGGTAAGACAATTTCTTTCAAAATCAAAATAGCCTATTCACCTTTTGAAATTACACTCTGTCTGCAATTATAGTTTTGTGATTTCAATAAAAAAAAAAACAGTACCTGTTTTATAGAAATAACGGCATTTCGTAGAACTGTCGCATAAAATTTAAAACAAGATACAATTCCTGTCCTGTACAATACTTCATATATTTAAGTCTTTACCAAGCATTATCTGAAAACTTTGTACACTAAATGAAGAATTATTCTTCAGTCGTTTAGTCGATCTAAATACTGTTCAAACAGTTTGCCTACATTCAATTCAGAACTGTTCAGTTCTTTTTCAGATCAATTAAATACACTGCTTATATTGTGTGTTGTGAGAAGGTCTTACATGTAATCGTATATCTGTTTCCTTTCGATAAAAATGAATAAAGCAGGAATGTGGTTTTGTTTTTGTATTTCTTATTTATAACCAGTTGTATGTTTAAAAAATTAATTGCCTTCATTTTTTAGCATGTTTAGTGCTTTCAAAAGCGTGATTCAAAATTTTATGAGGGTGTGTATACTTTTTTGTGCATTATTTTATCTTTGTTCTGATTTTAATGAAAAATGTTTTTCGCAGTGGTGTTTGTCTGGAGTATGTACATCGGATATTAATGCCCCAGCTGGCAATGGTAAGTGTTTGATAAATCGTAGCTTTATTATATACTAAAAAACATAACATTACATGTTTTCCAAATAAAAGTAATTGAAATTCATGAAACTTTTACCAATCTACAACACTTGAACGGGCAATGAATATAAATGCTAAAATTCTTACCAACACAAACAGTATCAAATTGCAGGAGTTTTTTTGTTTTTTTTAATTTTTTATAGCAAATGCTATTATAGTCTTCAGTAGATATTCAGTCATTCACAATGATGTGAGATTACGATGATGACGATGGTGATCATGATTAAAGATAAACAAATTGTCAAAAAAACATATCTGTAGCATTTTAATGGGTACCGTCAAATGAATATACACATACGAAACATTAAAGGATATAAATGAATACCACATCTACAAATAATAAATTTATATGTAAAACAAAAAGACAAACAAAAAATCAAATGCAAAAGCAATGAAGATACTAAGCAAACTTATTGACGACATTTTTTTTTAAAAGGTATATTTCTACACAAAATAATAATTCAAGTTTTCTAATTTATATCAGTCAACTGTTTATATGGCGACGAAAAAGGACCTATATCCAGTAATGGGTGGACATGTGCTGACATGTACGCTAATGCGCCTAAGGATTGTGAAAATAAGTCACAGCAATGTTGTGAAACTTGTTACTCAGAAACGACCACTGTTGCATTTTTGACGTCGCAAGCGGACGACATTCGAAGCACAAGGCAAACAACGGATTATTCCGGTATGATGTAAAATATTTTTGTTATAAAAATAAAATTTCCGACAAGTCGTTGATACTAAATGCCGAATTGTCTTGTTTATGATTTAATTTAAATTGTCTTGAATTTTTCTACTCTGACTCATATTTTAACATTTAGAAGACAAGTAGGAAAACATTTAATACTAATTACGAGTGAAAAGTTAAACGTTCAACTATTGTCACATGAGTTATGCCGTTAAAATTTTGAGTGTACAATTTTTGTGTTTGTATTCCTTGTTACTAAGGAATAAAATAATATCATGTTCTGAACACTACTCACAACTTGTGTGTGTTGCACTATACATGTTTTATACATATGTATTTATATTGATAAGGTATAATTTGGTATAAAATGAGCTTGCTTTCTTATATCTTTATTATATATTTTGGCATTAAATCATGTGTTGGCTTCCTGTAGAAAATGTATCGTGTGATCCTTAACCAATTGCTTTCAATGTGGCTTGTAACCTAGGAGAACATATAACAGCACATTATGAATAAATCTTCTAACTTGAAGCTAGTTTTATAAGTACAATACAAACTGTAGTTCAAATAAGTTTAGTAGTTCATAGTTCACTTTGTATAGCAGTGTACATGTATAAAACCTTTTTTTTGACAGTTTATCATTATCGAATTGGTTCACTTATTTTCATACACACGATCACATTTTTGAAATGTTTGTACATTAACTATTTATGTGTATATTTTTTAGTGTGTCTTTCTATGTTTTGATGTTATACTGAATTTCTGTGGTTGTCTTCTGTTAATGTGGTTCCTAATTGTTTCTCATTTTTTTAAATAGATTAGACCATTGTGTTTTTCCCATTTGAATGGTTTTACACTAGTAACTGTTGGGGCCCTTTATAGCTTGCTGTTCTGTGTGAGCCTAGGCACCATGTTTAAGACCGTACCCTTGACCTATACCTATTAACATTTATAATTGTGACTTGGATGGAGAGTGGTCTCATTTACACTCAAACCACATCTTCCTATCTCTATATCTTTGGGGTATTTTTAATGATTTATTTTTAAAGCTGAACAGATAAAGTAGTCGAAGTACATTATTAAACACATTTGTGGTATTAAAGATATTGTATTTCTTGTTTTATTGAATAAAGTGTATGTTGGTTTATCCTTTTAATATGAAGTTATTTGAAAATAACAGGTCTGAATCGATTTGTCTTATATTTATGTGTACTACATGTAACTTTTAAAAAAAATTCTGAACAGTTTTATCAACTTTAGAAAAACTATCTAGTATTTTGTCAGATTGAGGTATGGACTTGAATTAATTTAGTAGGTAAACAAAACCAGTTATTTTGAGTTTACAATTGTGAATTTGATATAATTGAAAATATTACGGTATGTTGTTATGTTCTTTATCTGATATTTGGTGATTGTATTTAATTAGGTCTTCCCACCTTTCCGTGGAAAGACCTATTGGATTTCTTCTGATTATTATTATTATTATTATTTTTTTTATTCTTCCGCCTAATTCTTTTCTTGCGTAGTATTGATGTTTCAAAAGATGTCGCTTAGATATTTGGAATATGATATCGTAAAGCGTATGCACTTTTAAAACTGACCACTGCGTAACCAAATACTTTACGTTGTAAGAGTTATCTCCCCAAACACTGTTTTTCTTGTGGCCACTACTCCTTCGCAACCATAAAAGATTACGACAAATTTATTTTACCAAATTGCTCGTTACATCCTCAGGATGTTCTGTTTTATTTTGACCGAAGCCGTATAGAGACTCAATATGAGAGTTAGTTCCCCTTTTGTATTTGAAATTTTGAAATGTATTTTAAACTGGAAAACCATAAGTGATAGAGACCTAGGGTCTTTTGTTTTGAGATCATTGGTCCAAAAAAATGAAAATTAGGTAAAGGTCAAAGGTCAAGGTCATATTCTAAATTTTGATTTTGGCCTATTTTCACTAATTTTCATTAACCTTATAAGATACCGACAAATTATTTTTACTAAATTGTTAGTTGCGATATGTCGTAACTTATATATTTTGGTTAAAAGGGTGTGTAGACATAAAATGGGAGTTTTTGCCCCTCCTATATTAAGAATTAAATGTAAAGTGATATAACTCATTAACTATACATATTACAGACCTAAGGTCTTTTTATTTGGGGTCCCTGGTTTATGACCTTGAAATATAGGTCAAGGTCATCAGTAAATTTGACGTTCTAGATTTTGACCTTTGCTCAAAATTCATATTTATACATCATTAAGCCATAGGAACTGACATTTTCAACTGAATTTTAATATTTTCATATCAAAATAGATCCTTATTGGTGGAAAGACCTTCAATTGTTCTCTGAACAATTGGTTTTTAATTATTTTATACTTTGTTACATGAAAAGAATGAAGTATTTTTTCTTTGGAACAGCATGTCCTACCTGTGCATCTTTAATTTCCAATAATTTTAATTTCAACGATTTCAGTATTATAAAATTGAAATCTGTAGTTAATGTTTATTAATTAAGAGAGAGTCACAACAATGTTTTAAAAGCTTTTCTATAGAATTTGAAAATAATGCAATATATATAAAGATTTCTTTGTTTTGATTGTTTCATTTCATGATTAAATGTTTTTATCGTAAGGTTTCACCTGATAATTATTTATTATTTTGTTTCATCTAATGTCCATCGTATTTAATACAAATGCTTGTGCTTCGATTTTTTCTTTTATAGTACGAGAGATTCCAGATCAAACACCAGTCTGAGAATTTTAAAACTGTAAAAGGTATACGATAAAATGATATGAGCCTCAGATGCAGAAAACATGAAAGACGAAAACTTGCAAAGCATTCCAAAGACTTTATTTGAACCTTCCGAAAAAATGATCCTAAGTCAAGAGCAATGGGACAAATGGAACTAAGAGTTTCACAATTTATCGTTCGACATTGAGCGTCTAATTATGAAGTGACTCGTACAGGATTACGTGAACGTTCAGTCAAATTGAACTTGCGGACAAGACATTCTTTTTGTATTCTGGAAATTTATACACACGTATGATATCTACTAGTAAATTCCGACCATGTGTTAATCCAAAGTGATAATTCTGGAATAGAGTATTACAAAATTTACATCAGCCAAGGATTTTGGTGGGGTTCGAATTATTTGGTATACTCAGTTATGTAGATTTTTTGTAACATGACATTGCAGAAAATTTTGAAAACATGAATTGTTCAAACAAAATATAAAACTACATGGTAAAGTCTTTTATCTCTATTTTCATATTATTAGTTTATAGTTACAAAGGTCTTGTTTAACTCTAAAACTGATTTAAAATATGAAATTGATTTTTTTTAGCTCACCTGGCCCGAAGGGCCAAGAGAGCTTTTCCCATCGTCCGTCGTCGTCCATCGTCGTTAACTTTTACACAAATCTTCTCCTCTGAAACTACTGGGCCAAATTAAACCAAACTTGGCCACAATCATTATTGGGGTATCTCGTTTAAAAATGTGTCCGGTGGCCCGCCCAACCAACCAAGATGGCCGCCATGGCAAAAAATAGAACATAGGGGTAAAATTCAGTTTTTGGCTTATAACTCAAAAACCAAAGCATTTTGAGCAAATCTGACATGGGTAAAATAATCTATTATGTCACGATCTATCTGCCCTGAAATTTTCAGACATATCGGACAACCCGTTGTTGGGTTGCTGCCCCTGAATTAGTAATTTTAAGGAAATTTAGCAGTTTTTGGTTATTATCTTGAATATTATCATAGATAGAGATAAACTGTAAACAGCAATAATGTTCAGCAAAGTAAGATCTACAAGTAAGTCAACATGATTAAAATTGTCATTTGACCCATTAAGGAGTTATTGCTCTTTATAGTCAATTTTTAACCATTTTTCTAAAATTTTAGTCTACTTTTAAAAAATCTTCTCCTCTGAAACTACCGGATCAAATTTAACCAAACTCGGCCACAATCATCATTTGGGTATCTAGTTTAAAAATGTGTGGCGTGACCCTGCTTACCAACCAAGATGGCCGCCATGGCTAAAAATAGTACATTAAAGAAGCGAAATGTAGATTTTGGCTTATATCTCTGAAACCAAAGCATTTAGAGCAAATTTGGCAGAAATAAATTGTTTATCAGGTCAAGATCTATCTGCCCTAAAATTTTCAGACTAAACAGACAATCTGTTGTTGGGTTGCTGCCCCAGAATTAGTAATTTTAAGGAAATTTTGCAGTGTTTGGTTATTATCTTGAATATTATAATAGATAGAAATAAACTGTAAACAGCAATAATGTTTCTACAAATAAGTCAACATGACCAAAATTGTCAGTTTACCTCTTAAGGAGTTGTTGCCCTTTATAGTCATTTTTTAACAATTTTCATAATTTTTTTTTTAATTTATGTAAATTTTCAGAAAGTATTTTCCACTGTAATTACTAGGCCAAGTTCATTATAGATAGAGAAATTGTATCAAGAAGAATGTCCAGTAAAGTAAGATTTACAAACACATCATGATCACCAAAACAAAATTTTGTCATGAATTTATCTGTGTCCATTGTTTAATATGCACATACACCAAAGTGAGTAACACAGGCTCTTGATACATTGTAACTGACAGAATCAAACGTTTTCAATCAACTAAACAAATGAAACAACTGTCATTTTCCTGATTTGGTAGAATCATTTTCCGAAGAAAATAAAGAACATTGATAAAATTATAAGATTATCCTCCCGATGCGCATGTATTACTTTGCTTGTTTTTATTGCGTCCTATAATTTTTGGGTTGTGTAAGGTAAAATGACGATGATTATTGATGCCTAAGTAAATGCATGTTCAGAACGTGAACATGATAATATGAATACAATCCCTGATTCGAACCTAAACGAATATCATTTTATTTGTCGTTGTTCACAAGTTAAGGTAACAAAGGGAATGATGACATTTTACCCAAACTGTACACAACATTCTTATTCTGATTCGACCAGTCTTTTCTTATTCTCCCTCATGTCGCGTGCTTACTCGAAACTGCAAATCCTAATTTCAAGGTCTTAATATTGACCGGATAGAGTTTGAGGCGGTTGAGCGCTTTATTTCTTTGAGGACAAGTATTTGATTTGAATACCACTGATACAAGTTGATTAAATACATTTTCCGGGCATGCATATGGTTCTTCAAATATCAACAAATTAGGATATAGTATTCAGCTTAAGACAAATTTTCTACAGGTACAGCCAAACTCGCAAACCAAATCTTTGAATCTATGGAGAGAATTAGGTAAAGGTCTTAAGTTATTTGTGGTAACGAAATCTGTAATCACAAAATGGACTGCTAATATTATTAGTATTATTTTCAAAAGTGACGTTACATTTCGAAAGGACATAGTGCTCCAAACTTCTCTTGCAAAATACTTGTATCCACGTTGGACATTCTTTTTTTTATAAAACAGGGCAATGTGTCAGTTGTAAATGTCATAGTTAAGAGAAATATAGTGCCCGTAGATTTTTTGAAAAACTGACCCTCTGCACGTTTCTGTCAGATATTTGATATTAGCTCTGTGGTGTTCTGAAATGGTGTATTTAATTTGAACATGTTTTTTTGGTATAGAAACAAAAGAGATGTTGAATAAGACAAATGATAACTTTCATGAAAAATATTTTTTCCGGTTAAGAACCTTGTCATTTGTGTTTTTTTCCCTTTAGCTTCATCATCCTTGCACCTAAGCAGGACTACGACTTCAATAGGTAGACACGTTAGACCCATCGACCACCAATGCCCCAATAAGAAATAAAGGCTCTATCCAACCTTCAAAATATAAATAATACTTTTTTTTTAAATCCCATCAAGATAGTGATGGCCCCCTTTAATAGATTTTTCAGATAATGAATCTCAACTAAGGTTTTGGTGCATGGAAATCATTTTAAAAATGAAGATGTATGATGATGACAATTATTCGTCCCCTAAAATTGTAAAATAGTAAAATTCATCACACCTTTCAAAATAATGAAAGCTTAATAAATGAACACATTGAAATACTCTATTCTACTATGGAAATTTATGTGCAGAAAGACCACTTTATATGTCACTGTGATGTCATAAACATGATGGAGTTGATATATTTGACACAAAGTTTTATATTAGGGATGAATGTTTTTACAAAATATATCTGGGCGACATCCAGTCGTACCAAAAAGTATATTTTTCATGAGTTTATATAATTATGTTTACACTACATCTTACAGCAAATTTCTTTTTAGGTGAAGCTGTTGCTCAATTCTTTAAATCAATACCTCAAAAAGAGCTCTTTATGTAGTGTATGCAGTTGTTGACTTAATTCAGGAAATTTGAATCCCTAAGGAAAATATGTAAGACAAAATAAAAATAAAAAGTAATGCTGATGTCTTACAGACTAATGTCTTGTGACAGAAAAAGAGAGGACAAAAATACCAAAGGGACATCCAAACTCATAATTCAAAAATAAACTGACAACGGCCTGACTAAACAAGAAAAAGACCACCAGACAAACAACAAAACACAACTAGAAAACTAAAGACTGAGCAACATTAACTATACAAAAAACTGGAGATGATCTCAGGTGCTCTTGAAGGGTAAGCAGATCCTGCTTCACATGTGACACTTGTCGCTTTGCTTATGTTAGTACACACCCGATGATAAGTCTTATTCGGTAGGTAACATTCGAGTAAAGGGGACAGCTGCAGGATCAATATACACGACTAAAGGAACTGATCCAGGAGTCAACCACCGAATTTGAAATGGCTGCTTACTAAATAGAAATTCACACACGAAGGAGAAAATATGGAGCAACAAAAATACGTCGATCGTCAGTGTGGAACATGCGATTAATTTTACTAAGAGGACTCTGTGAAATTTCAATATGTAGAGACATTTTAAGTTAATGCATGAATGATAATAAAACTGACAATCTGGCATATTGCGAAACATGCCCAAACGTGTAAGGAAAGTTATATTGGGCAAACAGGAAATGCCACCTTTGACAGGGCCAGGGTGAATAAACATCATTAAAACTAACTCCTTACAGTGAACGTTTTCATCGATGTGGAATAGGAAATTCATTAAAAATTCCCATTTTTAGCTCACCTGGCCAAAAGGGCCACATGAGCTTTTCTCATCACTTGGCGTCCGTCGTCCGTTGACGTCCATCGTCGTCGTCGTCTGTTAACTTTTACAAAAATCTTTTTCCTCTGAAACTACTGGGCCAAATTTAACCAAACGTGGCCACAATCATCACCATTGGGGTATCTAGTTTAAAAAATGTAGCCGATGACCCCGTCTGCCAACCAAGATGGCCGACATGGCTAAAAATAGAACATAGGGGTAAATTGCAAGTTTTTTTTCTATTATTTTGAAAACCGTAATAAATAGGGAAAATCTAACAAGGGCAAAAATGTTCAGAATGTTAAGCCTTACCAATTGTTACAATACGTCAAAACTGTCACACGACTTCTCAAAGGAGTTATTGCCCTTAAATGACAAATTCATGTTTGCCAATTATTTTGAAAAGTATAATAGATAGAGAGAAACTTTCGTTAACAAAAATGATCAGCAAGACTAGTTCTACAAATAAGTCTATGGTAGAAATCGTCAGTCGAGTTATTGCCCTTTGATGATGATTTTTATCAATTTTATGCGTTTTGCCTTATATATCTTAAAAATTATAATAGATAGATAGAAATTAAAATAAGCAAAATTTATCAGCAACACAAGATCTAGAATTAAGACAAATGGAGGAAATCATCTGACGACTCCTTATTGGAGTTATTGCCCTTTAATGACGATTTTGTTTACCATTTATTTTGTGTTTCGCCTTATATGATTAAAATTATAATAGATAAATAAACATTTTAAATCACAAAAATGATTAGCCCTTAAATGAGGTTTTTTTTACCCTCTTTTGTGTTTTGAGCAAAAAATAAAGAAGATAGAGAGAAATTAAGTAGACTAAATGATAATACAAGATCATCAAAACAGAGATTTTGGTCATGAATTCTATTCTCGTCTACATTGTTAGAGGGTGTAGTTTTTTTGAATATGCACATAGATCAAGGTGAGGGACACATGCTCTTTGGAGCATCTAGTTAAAAGTCTTTATTGAAAATGATTCCTTTTGAATATCTTACATGTCAAAAGAGGAATACGTTAAGATTATTTACATTTACTAGTTATTTAAGCAGTATTTTTGGCAGGCTTATATAAGTATAGTAGGCATTTGTGGAAACTGTGATATACCTACCATTAGAATTACAATTACACTTACAGGTAGTATTTAAATCTTTGGTCGTCTCAAAGTGTAAATATGAACAGTTTATAATAAAAAAAGGCTCACTCAAATGATGTTTTTTTAATTTTTGTACATGTAATAATGCGTACACATCAATTATTGTACATAGTTACGTCCAGGTTGAACATGCTGTAAATGTACGGAATATAATAGAATGGACAAACATTATTTTATTAATTCAACATGAGTCGTGCAAACAAATGTATGGTTCTGGTCTGGTTTTTTTTATACTGTAAACTATGTTGAGGATATTTGTTATCATTTGGTATGTATTATTAGAGATTGTCTAAAACGACAATTATGTTTTAGAGATTTGCGGACAATGTATAGTACTGCAAACTAAAAAAAGCTCCGAGATAGGCTTCGCTAAAAAAAAAAGTATTTCTAATTATGATTATTTTCCTTGTCTGTAAGTAGTAATTAAAGGTACCAGGATTATAATTTAATATGCAAGACGCGCGTTTTGTCTACATTAGACTCATCAGTGATGCTCATGTCAAAATAGTTATAAAACCAAACAAGTACAAAGTTGAAGAGCATTGAGGACCCAAAATGCCAAAAGGTTTTGCCAAATACGGCTAAGGTAATCTAATCCTTGGATAGAGAAATCCTTAGTGTTTCGATCAATTCAATGTTTTGTAACAGGAAATTAAAAAAAAAAATGACCATATATTTGATATTCATGTCAACACCGAAGTGCTGACTACTGGGCTGCTGATACCCTCTGTAACATTTTCTTAAATCGGAACAATTAATTTCATAGTTAATTTCAATTGTTCAATTTAATTTGAATCTGGAAATGAGCGAAGCTCAGTGACTTCGGTTTTCAGAAAAAAAACTTTTTTCTTACCGACCTTTTTCAATAATCATGGGATCCTACAAACCAGGAATTTATTTGGCGTGAGAAAATAATATGTCATATACACTCATTTAATACAATGTTCATGAATAAGAACCATATCAATTTGATCTCGCTTGTTGGTACATTTGTAATAAGTACGATCAAGAACAACATGAAAGTCAATTGATCTGAAGTAACAGTCTCTGAGATGAAGAATTTCTAACTGTCTTTCGTGTGATCCTTTAAGATATGTTGTAAACAAACGTTTAACATGTTCAAGTGTAAGAATTGTTATTACGTTATAAAAACATAGCTGAAACAGGAACATTTATACAAATTTGGTCTTATATACATGTCCTTGTAAGCAATTTAAAACATTTCTAATTCTAATCAGCATGCAGTATTGTTATTGTGTTACTGAGATGAACATGAAGTTAGTCACATGTTATCTTTTTTGTTGTTGGGATGTAT
Source organism: Mytilus galloprovincialis (assembly GCA_037788925.1). Taxonomy (NCBI): domain Eukaryota; kingdom Metazoa; phylum Mollusca; class Bivalvia; order Mytilida; family Mytilidae; genus Mytilus; species Mytilus galloprovincialis. Next base: position 38,762,890 of record CM075343.1, on the reverse strand, counting down.
TAGTACCCTGCCACGTCCGGTCTGTGTTTTTGCTAGATGTATTTCTTGGTTTGCTTTGTATCGATCTGATGAGTTAAGCCCTTTTTAACTGTTTTTATAGTTTGTTCTTATGTTATACTGATACACAACTGTATCAGGTTTCAAGTACACATGCATTTACCGACAATAACAGTATCTTAACCCGATGATTATTGAATTTGTATTCCTTATTTCAATATGTATGAATGATAATAACAATGGGAAAAACAATCCAATATTGATTCGGGCTTCTATACGTTGTCCTTGATCATGTGGATAGAAGACGTTTGATTAAACTTATCTTTATTTTTTTGGTAATTTTTATATGCATTCACTGGGAATCGAACCCTTTCTTTGAAATATGTTATGTGTGACTGGCATCAATACATCGACGAAACCTCTCGGCTACCAATGGGTTGCAATTTAGATGTCTATTTTATATATATATAAATGAACATATGAAACACACCGGTTCAAAAAAACACACAGGGCATATACCTTTATATATACATAATAGTTATAATGGTTTACTTTTATAAATTGTTATTTGGATGGAAAGTTGTCTCATTGACACTCATACCACATCTTCCTATATCTATATAATAGGCAATCGTACAGTATAAGTTGGTAGCCGCGAGGTTAAGATGGTAATGATAATTGATTCAAGTTAAGGTAGAGACCAAGTTGTCGGTTTAGGTTCGAATTCATGTATTTTCTTTGTTGTTCTTTTTCTTTAGTATTTCTGTTTTTCTTATTTTGTATGTTATTATGGATATTTGTGTAATGATAGCGAGTTATCCGTTTATTTTTGGATTATGTTTAGTTATTTCACATATTTGAAAGAAAATTATTACATTCAATTTGTCCATTTATAAATATAGCATGATTTCATTGATCTGTTTTACTACACTTCCTTTCAAATGTTTATTCGCAAATCTCGAAGCGAGTAAATCGCAGTGTGACTAGACATAGGCTCTTGCTAGTAATTTCGGTAACATACTTACTTTAGGGGCCAGCTGAAGGACGCCTTCCGGTGCGGGAATTTCTCGCTACATTGAAGACCAGTTGGTGACCTTCTGCTGTTGTTTTTTATTTGGTCGGGTTGTTGTCTCTTTGACACATTCCCCATTTCCATTCTCAATTTTATTATCATATATACTCATAAATACGTTCTAGTATGTCTTATGAATGCATTTCTTTCTAACACAAACGATGCAAACGGCTAAGCGCGCACATGTTTTGATCATTTGTTTCTGAAACACGTTTGCAAAGTTTACATAAACTTTGACAAACTATGCACTCGCTAAAAATGCGTCTACAGTTTGTCGTTCGTCGTTTGTTAGTAGAAACGCTACATTTGTTTCTAACTTCAACCTGATTAAACGATGTATTTGTTTCTACGTTTGTAAAAAGTCTGTTTATCAACAACATGTGCATGCATTATTGAAATTTTAAACAGAGTCAGTAAACACTGATTAAACGATGTATTTGTTTCTACTTTTGTAGCGTCTAGAAAACAACAACAAAAGCCACACAACGTTTACAAAATTTTGGTTAGAAAGAAATGCACTCTATGTAAATTACAGATGATATGCAGATGCGTGACAATTTAAAGACCGACGTGTTATGTTATATTTTCATTTCTCTAACCAATCAATTGTGAACTTAGATTTATTAATGCATCGTTGAACATAATATCTAAACTCACTTACAATACCTTCTAATTAAGAAAAAGCTTTAATTTTGAAAAAGCATCACCAAAATAGTTTAAGTAATAGATACAATTGATCCGGGCTCATGGATCAACGCTTATCCATTGCATTTATAATACATAATTTACCCGAATTACGACACAGCATTTTTTGACAATAGATCTGTCCTTTTAAAAATTACAAAAAGTTAAATTCAATTTTACTGTGCGTGAGTGTATGAACAGGATATTTAAACGTGAAAGCTACATATTAGTTTTTGATAATTTTATTCAGTCCAGACATTGATCCGCTGCTACAACTCGGAAATTTAGAATGAAGATTTTGTCAAATGTTTTTGTGTCATGGATTTCAAAAATAACATGTTTTTACAGATGGTCACCCCATGACAATGCGGAATACAGAGGTAGGATTGTGTATAATTCTTATTTTTTAATTTTAAATTTGAACGAAATGATCTAATGATCTATCTTAAATGGTACATGTCTCTAAAAGCAAAGGACACGAATTTAGAAATTTGCTTCTTAATATCACGATTATGACTTCGTTTTTACACAGCTTTTTTTGCACATGTACTTTATTCCATGATATGTACTATTTTTGAACCATCTCATACCTTTTCTAGTATTTGCTATTGACCCCTCCCCCCACCCCATACAAACACACAACCCAATTTTGCCACATATTGAATCAATTTAATTTTTATTCATTTGCATCTGCATACTGGACATAACCGCACATATTTTTTGCCTTAAAATCGTGAACAATACATGCAGGAAGGAATCAGTATTAAACTATATACAGCAATATGATATACAGGTGTACATTTTAACTGTTGCTGTGGCGTCAAATAGCAGAACTCAACCAGTAAGTCATACTAAGGGAAAAGTTATCTAACTAATTAAAAAAAGTTGAATACTGTTTAAAACAGCGAATCGATCGATCTAGAGACACTTGTTTGTTAAACTAATTTTGTCATATGAAATTTTATAGTATAATGATATAATCTGGGTCATTAATGTAAAACGAATAATTAAAACATTAGGCTAAGCGTGGATTTAAATGCGTTTGTCAGTGGGGATTTCACTTTATATTATGTTTACATAAACTTTTTTTTTCTATTTAGGAATAAACTGTTTTTTCTTCGAATTCATATCAAGAATTTTTATAATAAACGGACGTGAATGGTACATATATATGTCGTTCATTGGTAGTTGAACATTATATTTAAATTCTCCTTCGCCGTGATCGTCCTGATTTAAAACATTTCTTTACTAAAATCCTTGGTATAATCATGATAATAAATAAAACAAATCTCCAGGTATAGATTTAGTTATACAATATAATGGAACCACGCCTTTTAAACCGACAACGTATTTCAAGCGCATATATTACCCTTATATAGACAATAATAGTGCATGGACTTGACATATCAACGATATAAGGATGAGGCTTAGAAACGGGGAAAGCGAGGCTATGCACTATTATTGTCTTTATACTGCAATCTAAAAAAACATTTTCAATTGTTGTTTAATGTGTTAATTTAATTATTTGATTTAAATATTGGGAAACTCCCCTTTTTATAAAAAGGCCTCATATCATGCAGGCGGAGAAATATACAACACAATGAAATGTACATTTCCTAATGAAACCATTAATCGATGGTTAAGGAATTATTGTTTGAGAATGAACTAAAATATCAACAATAAGCATAAAACATAATAATTTAAGTGAAATATTTTTTTTCTAAAAATTGTAAAAGAAATAAGTTTGAGTCGATGTATACATTGGAAACAAGAACAGGTTGAATAGGTCGTATGAATAATTAATTACAATTTCGGCAATTTCTATTTAAATATTCATGAGGAAAAGTGATATCAGGTCAGTGACTGTATATGACATAGAAATATACAATCAACGCATTTTGACTGCTCAAATAGAACGAGTGCAGTATAAATATTTATATTCAAAAACCAGAAACCCGTTATACAACTAATCTAACCAGTCTAGAATATCTGAATAGTATACCTATAACACAGGGAAAAACCCCAAGGCTCAACGATTTAAAAAAAAGATATCAACGAATGTCAATCGGTCTATCGAGAAAAATGATCGTGAAAATATTACATACGGTGGATCGTGAAAGATTTGGTATCATATCGTCAATGCAATTAGGTGTAATTTTCTTCAAAATTTGCTGTATTTTCAAAAGGTGGAACAAATCAGAAAAAAATTATGTCTGTTTGAATGATTCAAGTTTCTTAACAATAATGTGCACTACGGTAAAGAAAAATGCAGTAATGTCTAAGAAAACACAAAATTTGACACACAATTCTATGCAAATTATTCAGGAGATAACACGTTTTGTATATATAATGGTCACATTCAAATATTTCATAATATATTTGAAACTTAATCTTTTGTGTGTCAGATAAAATCATATGTTTTTACTTGAAAAATAGATTTTTAAACAAAATTGATCTTGAAAAATCAGGCAACGCATTATTGTGATCATGAATGACAAGGCGTGACCAGACTTAGTAATCTAAAAACAACGTTTCTTTTACCAATTGATATACTTGTAATTGAATGAAGCGTGTAATTATTTACCAGGAACGTTAATAGATAAAACAACTTTTCTTTTACCAATTGACATACTGGTAATTGGTTGAAGTGTGTAACTATTTACCATGAACGGTAAAAATGCTTTCATTGTTTTAATTTTGTTTTTGGTTATATATTATACATACATATAGACCCATATTTAGACCTGTTTTCACTAAGAGGCATTACTAACTAGACTTATAAGATAATAAGACCGGTTAATTGCTGAAAAGTAAATATCTTTGTATTTATAATACTAAATGCATCCACAAATGAGTGAAGCGGAGTGAGTCTAGTGGTAATATCTTAATTTGTACCCAACGCCTTTTTTTCCGAAAGGGTTAGATCAAAGAAGCTATATCTTTTAATTTTACATACAGATATATTGAAGATGTTATTTCCATTAACAACACAAACTTTTCCGATTAATTCCCATTAATAGTCCCAAACTATTGCAGAAACCACATATACAGCTTCCACAGCCTTATTTTCGACATATACCCCGAATTTGACTACAGGGGTCATCTCAATACCTATGTGTATAACAAACGAGATGATTTCATTTTTGTAAATTCCCTCACCTTATAAGCAATTTACCAAATTCAACCGCGTATGGAGTACACATTTCTAAACTTATACGATATTCATGAGCTTTCAGGAGCTTGCATCTGCTACTCATACTTTTTAAAACGTCAACAGTGTCTTAGCAGACGATTTATGAGCCAGGATTTTGTCAATGAACAAATAATAAAGGATGGTCTTGAGTTATAGATTTTTGGTACTTACGCTGTGTAGAATTTCGTCTTCTGTACAGTTTTACCGTTATTTGTCTTTGCACTATTTTATGTTCCTTTTTGGTCGTACGACTATTGAGGTATATGTGCTTCCAGCTTTCATGTTTTCGGCTTTTGGCGTTTTAAGTGTGGATGGGTCCAGATATGCGATTTGGACACATGAGATTTGTATAGTATTTTTTTTCTTCTTGTATACCCTTGTATTTATAATTTACTTATTTCAAATTTTATCGGGAAAGTGTATTTGCCATTATGTTTTACTATACTGACTGTATTATGAACTGCAAAAACGTTTTTTGTTGGTAACTTTGTTTTTATTAACTGTATGTGTGTTTGAATGTTTAATTCGGTTGTGTTGTATGTCTGTGATGCTTGTTTACACAGTTTTGGCTGATGGATCCAAGTTATTGGCACGTTAACCAATTATGGACGTTTGCTCAACCAATTAACCAATATTACTGAACATTAAAAACAACTATCATACAAGTTGGCGTTTTACCTAGCTAGAAAACCAGGTTTAACCCACCAAAAGGGAACCGGCATAATTCATGTAAATCCAATCTTTTGCTATACCAATTATAAATATAAATCATCGTGTTACAAAATGTAGAATGATGTTTTCGTTTTCGTGGATTCTTGCAATAACGAATAAGCGGCAACAGATCTTTCAAATCCTTTTCGAGATCATTAAAACACAGCAGTTCCCGTTCAATCACGATCCTTTTTACAACTGGAAGTAAATGTGTCTTGTACATACTTCAGCACCTATCAAAACCTAAGGGTTAATTGGAGTATAGAAATATGGAAAAAAGACAAACGTTGATTTAGATAAATTAGAACGTAATTAACTTAATATGTTTTGCTATTTAAAACGTGGCTAGATCCTGTCGTTATTTTACCATAGCACAACGTCATGCCTTTCTCAGACTGTTTGTGACGTATTTACACTAAATTCGTTGGATGTATACTAATCGATACTTAAGTCTGGGAAACATAATTAATTTATCAGTTGTTATTGGCTTAAAAATAGATTTTTCAGTAATTTCGAGTACTCTTAAATTGGTATTTTGTGTCTTTGGTAGTGTTATGATAGTTTTTTTGTGCTTCATGCAATTCTGAAGAGTCGAGCCCTTTCCACCTGATTTTTACAGTTTATTCTTTTGTTGTGCTGTCACTCCACTCTTCCAGGTTAGGGGGTGTAATGAGCTCTCACAAACATGATTAACCTCCCAACATTCTCTATGTGTCTGTCCCAGAGCCTGTTATGCAGTGGTTGTCGTCGGTTGTTTATATAATGTTTTGTTTTCGTAAATGGTTTTGTCATAAATTACGTAGTTGTTTTTTTTTCGTTTGAATTGTTTCACATTTCGGCATGTCGGGGTAATAGTTGACCTTACGATATACAGTGGAGATCACTTCTAACCTCTTATTAAATCTGTCAGAATCTGTCAGGAGAACTGTTCTAGGACAGTACGTAGAACTGTCAGCCTGACACCTTTTAGTCAGTTCTAGGTTAAAACTGTTCTAGCTAGAACTGATTTGGTCAGTTCTACCTAGAACTGATTTGGACAGTTCTACCTAGAACTGATCCAGACAGTTCTACCCTAGAACTGATCCTGACAGTTCTAGCTAGAACTGGCCAGATATTTGGTCAGTTCGACTTCTAGAACAGTTCTACGGTTAGAATTGATTTCTAATTCTACGGCTAGAATTGATTTTTATAAATTCTACGGCCAGAATTGATTTATAAATTCTACGGCTAGAATTGATTTATAAATCCTACAGCTAAAATTGATTTATAAATTCTACGGCTAGAATTGGATTGGTTTAAATTAAAGAACTCTTTGTCTAAATATAAAGGCTTCGGCAAAATATAAAGAGTTTTTGCTATATTGCCGGTTTTAACCCCGCCATATTCTGCATGTATGTGACTGTTCCAAGTCAGGAGCCTGTTATTCAGTGATTTTCTTTTGTTGATGTGTTACATAAATTATTTGTTTTTCTTTCATTTTTTTAAAATAAATTAAGCCGTTAATATTGGGGGGGGGGGGGGGGGGGGGCATTATAATTTCATTTATTTTACATTTGTCATTCGGGGAGTCAGGATGACTCGTTTTACATAACAAAATTATCTGCCCTTAATGTAATACGTTATTCCGGCCCAAACCACCAGGGACGGATCCAGCAGTTTAAAAAAAAGGGGGGGGGGTCCAACTAAAATTTATTGTCCTCATTCAAATGCATTGATCGTCCATAAAAAGGGTGCTGTACAGTAATTCAGTTATAATTTTAGGTCAAGAGGGACTGTAATATATACAAGTTATAGCAATATTGGAAAACAATGACCTCAAAATTTTGTACGCATGAATTTATAGTGCCAGCATGTCCTCTTTTTATTCAAAGTATTGAATCGTAAACAAATATCAGTAGTTTTCATACTTCAGACTGAGTCGTGAAATAAAATCTTTTGACCGCATCAATCTAAACTGACCTTATTTGCTCTTTCGTTCTGCAAATTTATATAGCTGTACAGTAATTCAGTTATAATTTTAGGTCAAGAGGGACTGTAATATATACAAGTTATAGCAATATTTGAAAACAATGACCTCAAAATTTTGTTCGCATGAATTTATAGTGCCAGCATATCCTCTTTTTATTCAAAGTATTGAATCGTAAACAAATATCAGTAGTTTTCATACTTCAGACTGAGTCGTGTAATAAAATCTTTTGACCGCATCAATCTAAACTGACCTTATTTGCTCTTTCGTTCTGCAAATCTATATAGCTGTACAGTAATTCAGTTATAATTTTAGGTCAAGAGGGACTGTAATATATACAAGTTTATTAGTTACATAGTGTGCTAGTGACCTAATACGGTATATATGGGGTCAGTAAATTCCATATGGGGTGAGAGCTTCGCTCTCACCCCATATGGAATTTACTGACCCCATATATACCGTATTACGTCACTAGCACACTATGTAACAAATTTATCTTACCGACTATCTTAACGTGTGAAATTAAAACTAGTGATTCTCAAAACGAGCAAGTCTTCAATACTGTTAGCGCTAAGAAAATACTTCCATTGATCCTACAAAAACAGATGTCAACAATAACGACTTGTAAGGTTTAAATGTGTTTTATGAATTTGTTTCAATCTTAATCATCAATTTCTTCGTCTGTTGGAACTTTTAAGATTTTTTCTCAGTACCGTTTTGTTAATTTACAAAGGGACATAACACCATTACTAACCGTGTATGAAATAAGCCCCACCCCCTTCTTACCTAATAAGGAATATAAAGGGACGTAACTCCACTACTAACCGTGTATGAGATAAGCCCCGCCTCCCTACTAACCTAATATCAAATATACACGGTTTGCACGCGGACGCTTTTAACCAATCATATTCCTGGAAATGTATAGGAGGTAAGATAAATAGCAATATTGGAAAACAATGACCTCAAAATTTTGTTCGCATGAATTTATAGTGCCAGCATATCCTCTTTTTATTCAAAGTATTGAATCGTAAACAAATATCAGTAGTTTTCATACTTCAGACTGAGTCGTGTAATAAAATCTTTTGACCGCATCAATCTTAACTGACCGTATTTGCTCTTTCTTTCTGCAAATCTATATAGCTGTACAGCAATTCAGTTATAATTTTAGGTCAAGAGGGACTGTAATATATACAAGTTATAGCAAAATTGGATAACAATGACCTCAAAATTTTGTTCGCATGAATTTATAGTGCCAGCATGTCCTCTTTTTATTCAAAGTATTGAATCGTAAACAAATATCAGTAGTTTTCATACTTCAGACTGAGTCGTGTAATAAAATCTTTTGACCGCATCAATCTACAACTGACCTTATTTGCTCTTTCTTTCTGCAAATCTATATAGCTGTACAGTAATTCAGTTATAATTTTAGGTCAAGAATTTAGGGACTGTAATATACAAGTTACAGCAACATTGGAAAACAATGACCTAAAAATTTTGTTCGCATGAATTTATAGTGCCAGCATGTCCTCTTTTTATTCAAAGTATTGAATCGTAAACAAATATCAGTAGTTTGCATACTTCAGACTGAGTTGTGTAATAAAATCTTTTGACATCATCTATCTAAACTGACCTTATTTGCTCTTTCTTTCTGCAAATCTAAAAAGCTGCACAGTAATTCAGTTATAATTTTAGGTCAAGAGGGACTGTAATATACAAGTTACAGCAATATTGGAAAACAATGACCTCAAAATTTTGTTAGCATGAATTTATAGTGCCAGTATATCCTCTTTTTATTCAAAGTATTGAATCGTTAACAAATATCAGTAGTTTTCATACTTCAGACTGAGTTGTATAATAAAATCTTTTGACCGCATTAACCAAAACTGACCATATTTGCTTTTTTTTATGTGAGTCTATATAGTTGCACATTACTTCAGTTATATTTTTTTTCTTACTGTAGTATATATAAATAACTGCAATATTGGAAATTGAACAACCAAACAAGTACAAAGTTGAAGAGCATTGAGGACCCAAAATGCCAAAAGGTTTTGCCAAATACGGCTAAGGTAATCTAATCCTTGGATAGAGAAATCCTTAGTGTTTCGATCAATTCAATGTTTTGTAACAGGAAATTAAAAAAAAAAATGACCATATATTTGATATTCATGTCAACACCGAAGTGCTGACTACTGGGCTGCTGATACCCTCTGTAACATTTTCTTAAATCGGAACAATTAATTTCATAGTTAATTTCAATTGTTCAATTTAATTTGAATCTGGAAATGAGCGAAGCTCAGTGACTTCGGTTTTCAGAAAAAAAACTTTTTTCTTACCGACCTTTTTCAATAATCATGGGATCCTACAAACCAGGAATTTATTTGGCGTGAGAAAATAATATGTCATATACACTCATTTAATACAATGTTCATGAATAAGAACCATATCAATTTGATCTCGCTTGTTGGTACATTTGTAATAAGTACGATCAAGAACAACATGAAAGTCAATTGATCTGAAGTAACAGTCTCTGAGATGAAGAATTTCTAACTGTCTTTCGTGTGATCCTTTAAGATATGTTGTAAACAAACGTTTAACATGTTCAAGTGTAAGAATTGTTATTACGTTATAAAAACATAGCTGAAACAGGAACATTTATACAAATTTGGTCTTATATACATGTCCTTGTAAGCAATTTAAAACATTTCTAATTCTAATCAGCATGCAGTATTGTTATTGTGTTACTGAGATGAACATGAAGTTAGTCACATGTTATCTTTTTTGTTGTTGGGATGTATTAGTACCCTGCCACGTCCGGTCTGTGTTTTTGCTAGATGTATTTCTTGGTTTGCTTTGTATCGATCTGATGAGTTAAGCCCTTTTTAACTGTTTTTATAGTTTGTTCTTATGTTATACTGATACACAACTGTATCAGGTTTCAAGTACACATGCATTTACCGACAATAACAGTATCTTAACCCGATGATTATTGAATTTGTATTCCTTATTTCAATATGTATGAATGATAATAACAATGGGAAAAACAATCCAATATTGATTCGGGCTTCTATACGTTGTCCTTGATCATGTGGATAGAAGACGTTTGATTAAACTTATCTTTATTTTTTTGGTAATTTTTATATGCATTCACTGGGAATCGAACCCTTTCTTTGAAATATGTTATGTGTGACTGGCATCAATACATCGACGAAACCTCTCGGCTACCAATGGGTTGCAATTTAGATGTCTATTTTATATATATATAAATGAACATATGAAACACACCGGTTCAAAAAAACACACAGGGCATATACCTTTATATATACATAATAGTTATAATGGTTTACTTTTATAAATTGTTATTTGGATGGAAAGTTGTCTCATTGACACTCATACCACATCTTCCTATATCTATATAATAGGCAATCGTACAGTATAAGTTGGTAGCCGCGAGGTTAAGATGGTAATGATAATTGATTCAAGTTAAGGTAGAGACCAAGTTGTCGGTTTAGGTTCGAATTCATGTATTTTCTTTGTTGTTCTTTTTCTTTAGTATTTCTGTTTTTCTTATTTTGTATGTTATTATGGATATTTGTGTAATGATAGCGAGTTATCCGTTTATTTTTGGATTATGTTTAGTTATTTCACATATTTGAAAGAAAATTATTACATTCAATTTGTCCATTTATAAATATAGCATGATTTCATTGATCTGTTTTACTACACTTCCTTTCAAATGTTTATTCGCAAATCTCGAAGCGAGTAAATCGCAGTGTGACTAGACATAGGCTCTTGCTAGTAATTTCGGTAACATACTTACTTTAGGGGCCAGCTGAAGGACGCCTTCCGGTGCGGGAATTTCTCGCTACATTGAAGACCAGTTGGTGACCTTCTGCTGTTGTTTTTTATTTGGTCGGGTTGTTGTCTCTTTGACACATTCCCCATTTCCATTCTCAATTTTATTATCATATATACTCATAAATACGTTCTAGTATGTCTTATGAATGCATTTCTTTCTAACACAAACGATGCAAACGGCTAAGCGCGCACATGTTTTGATCATTTGTTTCTGAAACACGTTTGCAAAGTTTACATAAACTTTGACAAACTATGCACTCGCTAAAAATGCGTCTACAGTTTGTCGTTCGTCGTTTGTTAGTAGAAACGCTACATTTGTTTCTAACTTCAACCTGATTAAACGATGTATTTGTTTCTACGTTTGTAAAAAGTCTGTTTATCAACAACATGTGCATGCATTATTGAAATTTTAAACAGAGTCAGTAAACACTGATTAAACGATGTATTTGTTTCTACTTTTGTAGCGTCTAGAAAACAACAACAAAAGCCACACAACGTTTACAAAATTTTGGTTAGAAAGAAATGCACTCTATGTAAATTACAGATGATATGCAGATGCGTGACAATTTAAAGACCGACGTGTTATGTTATATTTTCATTTCTCTAACCAATCAATTGTGAACTTAGATTTATTAATGCATCGTTGAACATAATATCTAAACTCACTTACAATACCTTCTAATTAAGAAAAAGCTTTAATTTTGAAAAAGCATCACCAAAATAGTTTAAGTAATAGATACAATTGATCCGGGCTCATGGATCAACGCTTATCCATTGCATTTATAATACATAATTTACCCGAATTACGACACAGCATTTTTTGACAATAGATCTGTCCTTTTAAAAATTACAAAAAGTTAAATTCAATTTTACTGTGCGTGAGTGTATGAACAGGATATTTAAACGTGAAAGCTACATATTAGTTTTTGATAATTTTATTCAGTCCAGACATTGATCCGCTGCTACAACTCGGAAATTTAGAATGAAGATTTTGTCAAATGTTTTTGTGTCATGGATTTCAAAAATAACATGTTTTTACAGATGGTCACCCCATGACAATGCGGAATACAGAGGTAGGATTGTGTATAATTCTTATTTTTTAATTTTAAATTTGAACGAAATGATCTAATGATCTATCTTAAATGGTACATGTCTCTAAAAGCAAAGGACACGAATTTAGAAATTTGCTTCTTAATATCACGATTATGACTTCGTTTTTACACAGCTTTTTTTGCACATGTACTTTATTCCATGATATGTACTATTTTTGAACCATCTCATACCTTTTCTAGTATTTGCTATTGACCCCTCCCCCCACCCCATACAAACACACAACCCAATTTTGCCACATATTGAATCAATTTAATTTTTATTCATTTGCATCTGCATACTGGACATAACCGCACATATTTTTTGCCTTAAAATCGTGAACAATACATGCAGGAAGGAATCAGTATTAAACTATATACAGCAATATGATATACAGGTGTACATTTTAACTGTTGCTGTGGCGTCAAATAGCAGAACTCAACCAGTAAGTCATACTAAGGGAAAAGTTATCTAACTAATTAAAAAAAGTTGAATACTGTTTAAAACAGCGAATCGATCGATCTAGAGACACTTGTTTGTTAAACTAATTTTGTCATATGAAATTTTATAGTATAATGATATAATCTGGGTCATTAATGTAAAACGAATAATTAAAACATTAGGCTAAGCGTGGATTTAAATGCGTTTGTCAGTGGGGATTTCACTTTATATTATGTTTACATAAACTTTTTTTTTCTATTTAGGAATAAACTGTTTTTTCTTCGAATTCATATCAAGAATTTTTATAATAAACGGACGTGAATGGTACATATATATGTCGTTCATTGGTAGTTGAACATTATATTTAAATTCTCCTTCGCCGTGATCGTCCTGATTTAAAACATTTCTTTACTAAAATCCTTGGTATAATCATGATAATAAATAAAACAAATCTCCAGGTATAGATTTAGTTATACAATATAATGGAACCACGCCTTTTAAACCGACAACGTATTTCAAGCGCATATATTACCCTTATATAGACAATAATAGTGCATGGACTTGACATATCAACGATATAAGGATGAGGCTTAGAAACGGGGAAAGCGAGGCTATGCACTATTATTGTCTTTATACTGCAATCTAAAAAAACATTTTCAATTGTTGTTTAATGTGTTAATTTAATTATTTGATTTAAATATTGGGAAACTCCCCTTTTTATAAAAAGGCCTCATATCATGCAGGCGGAGAAATATACAACACAATGAAATGTACATTTCCTAATGAAACCATTAATCGATGGTTAAGGAATTATTGTTTGAGAATGAACTAAAATATCAACAATAAGCATAAAACATAATAATTTAAGTGAAATATTTTTTTTCTAAAAATTGTAAAAGAAATAAGTTTGAGTCGATGTATACATTGGAAACAAGAACAGGTTGAATAGGTCGTATGAATAATTAATTACAATTTCGGCAATTTCTATTTAAATATTCATGAGGAAAAGTGATATCAGGTCAGTGACTGTATATGACATAGAAATATACAATCAACGCATTTTGACTGCTCAAATAGAACGAGTGCAGTATAAATATTTATATTCAAAAACCAGAAACCCGTTATACAACTAATCTAACCAGTCTAGAATATCTGAATAGTATACCTATAACACAGGGAAAAACCCCAAGGCTCAACGATTTAAAAAAAAGATATCAACGAATGTCAATCGGTCTATCGAGAAAAATGATCGTGAAAATATTACATACGGTGGATCGTGAAAGATTTGGTATCATATCGTCAATGCAATTAGGTGTAATTTTCTTCAAAATTTGCTGTATTTTCAAAAGGTGGAACAAATCAGAAAAAAATTATGTCTGTTTGAATGATTCAAGTTTCTTAACAATAATGTGCACTACGGTAAAGAAAAATGCAGTAATGTCTAAGAAAACACAAAATTTGACACACAATTCTATGCAAATTATTCAGGAGATAACACGTTTTGTATATATAATGGTCACATTCAAATATTTCATAATATATTTGAAACTTAATCTTTTGTGTGTCAGATAAAATCATATGTTTTTACTTGAAAAATAGATTTTTAAACAAAATTGATCTTGAAAAATCAGGCAACGCATTATTGTGATCATGAATGACAAGGCGTGACCAGACTTAGTAATCTAAAAACAACGTTTCTTTTACCAATTGATATACTTGTAATTGAATGAAGCGTGTAATTATTTACCAGGAACGTTAATAGATAAAACAACTTTTCTTTTACCAATTGACATACTGGTAATTGGTTGAAGTGTGTAACTATTTACCATGAACGGTAAAAATGCTTTCATTGTTTTAATTTTGTTTTTGGTTATATATTATACATACATATAGACCCATATTTAGACCTGTTTTCACTAAGAGGCATTACTAACTAGACTTATAAGATAATAAGACCGGTTAATTGCTGAAAAGTAAATATCTTTGTATTTATAATACTAAATGCATCCACAAATGAGTGAAGCGGAGTGAGTCTAGTGGTAATATCTTAATTTGTACCCAACGCCTTTTTTTCCGAAAGGGTTAGATCAAAGAAGCTATATCTTTTAATTTTACATACAGATATATTGAAGATGTTATTTCCATTAACAACACAAACTTTTCCGATTAATTCCCATTAATAGTCCCAAACTATTGCAGAAACCACATATACAGCTTCCACAGCCTTATTTTCGACATATACCCCGAATTTGACTACAGGGGTCATCTCAATACCTATGTGTATAACAAACGAGATGATTTCATTTTTGTAAATTCCCTCACCTTATAAGCAATTTACCAAATTCAACCGCGTATGGAGTACACATTTCTAAACTTATACGATATTCATGAGCTTTCAGGAGCTTGCATCTGCTACTCATACTTTTTAAAACGTCAACAGTGTCTTAGCAGACGATTTATGAGCCAGGATTTTGTCAATGAACAAATAATAAAGGATGGTCTTGAGTTATAGATTTTTGGTACTTACGCTGTGTAGAATTTCGTCTTCTGTACAGTTTTACCGTTATTTGTCTTTGCACTATTTTATGTTCCTTTTTGGTCGTACGACTATTGAGGTATATGTGCTTCCAGCTTTCATGTTTTCGGCTTTTGGCGTTTTAAGTGTGGATGGGTCCAGATATGCGATTTGGACACATGAGATTTGTATAGTATTTTTTTTCTTCTTGTATACCCTTGTATTTATAATTTACTTATTTCAAATTTTATCGGGAAAGTGTATTTGCCATTATGTTTTACTATACTGACTGTATTATGAACTGCAAAAACGTTTTTTGTTGGTAACTTTGTTTTTATTAACTGTATGTGTGTTTGAATGTTTAATTCGGTTGTGTTGTATGTCTGTGATGCTTGTTTACACAGTTTTGGCTGATGGATCCAAGTTATTGGCACGTTAACCAATTATGGACGTTTGCTCAACCAATTAACCAATATTACTGAACATTAAAAACAACTATCATACAAGTTGGCGTTTTACCTAGCTAGAAAACCAGGTTTAACCCACCAAAAGGGAACCGGCATAATTCATGTAAATCCAATCTTTTGCTATACCAATTATAAATATAAATCATCGTGTTACAAAATGTAGAATGATGTTTTCGTTTTCGTGGATTCTTGCAATAACGAATAAGCGGCAACAGATCTTTCAAATCCTTTTCGAGATCATTAAAACACAGCAGTTCCCGTTCAATCACGATCCTTTTTACAACTGGAAGTAAATGTGTCTTGTACATACTTCAGCACCTATCAAAACCTAAGGGTTAATTGGAGTATAGAAATATGGAAAAAAGACAAACGTTGATTTAGATAAATTAGAACGTAATTAACTTAATATGTTTTGCTATTTAAAACGTGGCTAGATCCTGTCGTTATTTTACCATAGCACAACGTCATGCCTTTCTCAGACTGTTTGTGACGTATTTACACTAAATTCGTTGGATGTATACTAATCGATACTTAAGTCTGGGAAACATAATTAATTTATCAGTTGTTATTGGCTTAAAAATAGATTTTTCAGTAATTTCGAGTACTCTTAAATTGGTATTTTGTGTCTTTGGTAGTGTTATGATAGTTTTTTTGTGCTTCATGCAATTCTGAAGAGTCGAGCCCTTTCCACCTGATTTTTACAGTTTATTCTTTTGTTGTGCTGTCACTCCACTCTTCCAGGTTAGGGGGTGTAATGAGCTCTCACAAACATGATTAACCTCCCAACATTCTCTATGTGTCTGTCCCAGAGCCTGTTATGCAGTGGTTGTCGTCGGTTGTTTATATAATGTTTTGTTTTCGTAAATGGTTTTGTCATAAATTACGTAGTTGTTTTTTTTTCGTTTGAATTGTTTCACATTTCGGCATGTCGGGGTAATAGTTGACCTTACGATATACAGTGGAGATCACTTCTAACCTCTTATTAAATCTGTCAGAATCTGTCAGGAGAACTGTTCTAGGACAGTACGTAGAACTGTCAGCCTGACACCTTTTAGTCAGTTCTAGGTTAAAACTGTTCTAGCTAGAACTGATTTGGTCAGTTCTACCTAGAACTGATTTGGACAGTTCTACCTAGAACTGATCCAGACAGTTCTACCCTAGAACTGATCCTGACAGTTCTAGCTAGAACTGGCCAGATATTTGGTCAGTTCGACTTCTAGAACAGTTCTACGGTTAGAATTGATTTCTAATTCTACGGCTAGAATTGATTTTTATAAATTCTACGGCCAGAATTGATTTATAAATTCTACGGCTAGAATTGATTTATAAATCCTACAGCTAAAATTGATTTATAAATTCTACGGCTAGAATTGGATTGGTTTAAATTAAAGAACTCTTTGTCTAAATATAAAGGCTTCGGCAAAATATAAAGAGTTTTTGCTATATTGCCGGTTTTAACCCCGCCATATTCTGCATGTATGTGACTGTTCCAAGTCAGGAGCCTGTTATTCAGTGATTTTCTTTTGTTGATGTGTTACATAAATTATTTGTTTTTCTTTCATTTTTTTAAAATAAATTAAGCCGTTAATATTGGGGGGGGGGGGGGGGGGGCATTATAATTTCATTTATTTTACATTTGTCATTCGGGGAGTCAGGATGACTCGTTTTACATAACAAAATTATCTGCCCTTAATGTAATACGTTATTCCGGCCCAAACCACCAGGGACGGATCCAGCAGTTTAAAAAAAAGGGGGGGGGGTCCAACTAAAATTTATTGTCCTCATTCAAATGCATTGATCGTCCATAAAAAGGGTGCTGTACAGTAATTCAGTTATAATTTTAGGTCAAGAGGGACTGTAATATATACAAGTTATAGCAATATTGGAAAACAATGACCTCAAAATTTTGTACGCATGAATTTATAGTGCCAGCATGTCCTCTTTTTATTCAAAGTATTGAATCGTAAACAAATATCAGTAGTTTTCATACTTCAGACTGAGTCGTGAAATAAAATCTTTTGACCGCATCAATCTAAACTGACCTTATTTGCTCTTTCGTTCTGCAAATTTATATAGCTGTACAGTAATTCAGTTATAATTTTAGGTCAAGAGGGACTGTAATATATACAAGTTATAGCAATATTTGAAAACAATGACCTCAAAATTTTGTTCGCATGAATTTATAGTGCCAGCATATCCTCTTTTTATTCAAAGTATTGAATCGTAAACAAATATCAGTAGTTTTCATACTTCAGACTGAGTCGTGTAATAAAATCTTTTGACCGCATCAATCTAAACTGACCTTATTTGCTCTTTCGTTCTGCAAATCTATATAGCTGTACAGTAATTCAGTTATAATTTTAGGTCAAGAGGGACTGTAATATATACAAGTTTATTAGTTACATAGTGTGCTAGTGACCTAATACGGTATATATGGGGTCAGTAAATTCCATATGGGGTGAGAGCTTCGCTCTCACCCCATATGGAATTTACTGACCCCATATATACCGTATTACGTCACTAGCACACTATGTAACAAATTTATCTTACCGACTATCTTAACGTGTGAAATTAAAACTAGTGATTCTCAAAACGAGCAAGTCTTCAATACTGTTAGCGCTAAGAAAATACTTCCATTGATCCTACAAAAACAGATGTCAACAATAACGACTTGTAAGGTTTAAATGTGTTTTATGAATTTGTTTCAATCTTAATCATCAATTTCTTCGTCTGTTGGAACTTTTAAGATTTTTTCTCAGTACCGTTTTGTTAATTTACAAAGGGACATAACACCATTACTAACCGTGTATGAAATAAGCCCCACCCCCTTCTTACCTAATAAGGAATATAAAGGGACGTAACTCCACTACTAACCGTGTATGAGATAAGCCCCGCCTCCCTACTAACCTAATATCAAATATACACGGTTTGCACGCGGACGCTTTTAACCAATCATATTCCTGGAAATGTATAGGAGGTAAGATAAATAGCAATATTGGAAAACAATGACCTCAAAATTTTGTTCGCATGAATTTATAGTGCCAGCATATCCTCTTTTTATTCAAAGTATTGAATCGTAAACAAATATCAGTAGTTTTCATACTTCAGACTGAGTCGTGTAATAAAATCTTTTGACCGCATCAATCTTAACTGACCGTATTTGCTCTTTCTTTCTGCAAATCTATATAGCTGTACAGCAATTCAGTTATAATTTTAGGTCAAGAGGGACTGTAATATATACAAGTTATAGCAAAATTGGATAACAATGACCTCAAAATTTTGTTCGCATGAATTTATAGTGCCAGCATGTCCTCTTTTTATTCAAAGTATTGAATCGTAAACAAATATCAGTAGTTTTCATACTTCAGACTGAGTCGTGTAATAAAATCTTTTGACCGCATCAATCTACAACTGACCTTATTTGCTCTTTCTTTCTGCAAATCTATATAGCTGTACAGTAATTCAGTTATAATTTTAGGTCAAGAATTTAGGGACTGTAATATACAAGTTACAGCAACATTGGAAAACAATGACCTAAAAATTTTGTTCGCATGAATTTATAGTGCCAGCATGTCCTCTTTTTATTCAAAGTATTGAATCGTAAACAAATATCAGTAGTTTGCATACTTCAGACTGAGTTGTGTAATAAAATCTTTTGACATCATCTATCTAAACTGACCTTATTTGCTCTTTCTTTCTGCAAATCTAAAAAGCTGCACAGTAATTCAGTTATAATTTTAGGTCAAGAGGGACTGTAATATACAAGTTACAGCAATATTGGAAAACAATGACCTCAAAATTTTGTTAGCATGAATTTATAGTGCCAGTATATCCTCTTTTTATTCAAAGTATTGAATCGTTAACAAATATCAGTAGTTTTCATACTTCAGACTGAGTTGTATAATAAAATCTTTTGACCGCATTAACCAAAACTGACCATATTTGCTTTTTTTTATGTGAGTCTATATAGTTGCACATTACTTCAGTTATATTTTTTTTCTTACTGTAGTATATATAAATAACTGCAATATTGGAAATTGAACAATCATCAGTAGTTTTCATACCTCAGACTGACTCATGTAACAAAAATATGTGTCTGCATCAATCAAAACTGACCATATTTGACAACATCAACCAAATCTGACCATATATGACTGCATCAGCCAAAACTGATCATTTTGCTTTTTTTAATGTAAAAATGGGCGAAGCGGGTTTTTTGATAGTGTGCACCACATTTTTTATGTTATTTCGAATAGACAGAAAAAAAATGATAAGTCATTTCTTATAATTTAATTCTAAATTCCATTTTAAACCTTGTCAAACCATGAAAAAACGTTGATGACATTACGGTCACATGACTAACTTATGTCTATGGGCGCTGATAACACAATAACGACAGAAGACCCGTTACATCCAAACTTAAATTATTAAATAATGAACCGTCACAAAAAGTGACTTTTTAAGTCAGTAGTTCATGATGGTTTTTTTTTTAAACAAAACTATTTAACGGCATCATCCAACACTCACATCACTGATTCATATACTTTATTTTAAAATGAAAAGTACATGTATGAGAAGTTCTCTTCTTGGAAAGGTATACTGACTATACTGTTAATATAATTTGAAGAAGGAAAATGATTGGTTTTGTTTGTAGCCTTACGTCCAGTGGCAACTATTTCATTCTTGTTCAGATCGAGTATATTTTTCTGACGTTCCAGACTCCCAGATATTATTCATTATCGTTATGGATAAGTTTGGCAACGAGATAATGCAAATCTGAGACCTCAGTGCAAATGTACATAGTTTTCTTGCGTTTAACAATGTTCAATGTGTTCATTACTATGATATCACATAATTCATCCACTGTACAATTTTCGTTTGAACATTTGTCAAAACAGTATCTTAAATCATGAATGTTAATCCAAGGCAAACAAGGTAAATTGAGATTAAATTTACTTGAATTAAATGCAGAGTTATATTTACGAAGAGCCTGTTAAAAACGGGGAACGAAGAAACGTAAACAATGATGTTTCATTTGCAATCTCATAAAAATATTTCTCCGATGAGTTGGATAACCTCCTATCCACTTCGATATTTGTACATGTAATTTTTGATCAGTAAAAAATATAGAAACATCTGCTATTATCTATAGTAAAGTAATTTGAACTGATTTTTTCTTCTAAATTCTAAATTGCCCTTTCTGCAGTGACGTCATTTAGAACTGTTCTACAGTCCTGACTGATTTAGTCAGTTCTGCTGACAGTTCTACGGTTAGAACTGATTTGGTCAGTTCTACCTAGAACAGTTTTAGACAGTTCTACCCTAGAACTGATCCTGACAGTTCTACCTAGAACTGATCCTGACAGTTCTACCTAGAACAGTTCTAGGGTAGAACTGTTCTAGCTAGAACTGTTCTAGGACAGGTTAGAACAGTTCTATGACAGAATATTCTGACAGTTCTAATGAGAGGTTAGAAGTGATCTCCACTGTATACACACATACATAAGTCATGAAAACAACACAATTTTAAACATATAATGCATGGTTAGCTAAATATTATAGATGATATATTAAAGTTAAAAATATAGCTTGTGTCTTATTGTTTATATTTTTTTTCATTTTATTTGTTCACATATTGAATTTACTGTTATTTATTTCTCGTCCGGAATATATATGAATTTTTTGAAACTCCACGTTTAGCAAAAAAGGTCTTTACCGAACATATTAACATTTATACGACAATCGTCAGAGTAGCTGTTGAGTAATAAACCTTCCTTTGAGCGTATTTCAATTAAAATTTCGACAAAGAATGTTTTAAGCCAAAATATTGCAAATGTCGTAGAAAAAAAGCAACACAAGATAAAGATATTAAATAAGCAAAAGGGACCAACAGAAACTAGGCCAATAGGTTTGCTGGAATAGTTCGACTGTCTTTTGCAATATTAATAATTTATTATGCATCCACATACTGTTTTGTTAGTTCTCTGGTACCCACACCGGAGTTTAAACTAGAATGGGTACTTTGGGGGCCTCGGTTGGTCAAAGTTGTCCCCTACTTTGACCAGGAGATCAATCTTCTGATATCTCTCTGGTTTGTCTGTTTCCACCGAGTGACCCGGTGGTTCTCTCCGAGTACTTCGGCTTCCTCCACCATAATAACAGACTTCCCGGTGTCCTACACGCTCCCTTGGGCGGTGTTGGGTGGGGATTGTTCTGGTGGTGGGATAATATTGTAAAGGACACATCTCCATTAATCCTTAGGGAGTGTACATGGATCCGCTGTACCCTTGCAGTCAATCAAGGGGTGCGTCTACATTGGCGGAATCTCGAGTACATACATTGATAGTTCTATTAATACGGGGCGATATTCACGTTATGTATTTTCGACTTGAAAGCTAACTGGTAATTACTATGAGAGATATTACAATAAAACACTTAACACGTCTTGAAATCTGTTTAATTATGTTAGAATTGTGTGTTTGCACTTGCAAATATACAAAGTGTCCTCTGCGGGACTCTGATTCTCCCACATATAGTGAAAGTACAGCTATCTGGTGGGGTTCTCGTTTCTATATTCTATATAGCTTTTCCCTTTTTATCTATTCGTTATTTTATTAACAAAATTTAGCACCCCATTATTTTCTATTCTTTATTTTGTTAACCATAGTTTTCTCTTCTCTATTCTTTTATTTTTTTTATTTTCTATTATGTATGCCTCAAACAGAACCTCATATAAACACGAATTGTTCATATAGTTTTTATATATTATCTTTAATTTCTTTGACAGAAGAGATATCAGTTGATTTATCACGAGGCATGCGTACAAGACGATCAGCAGACGACAGCTTTCATCCACATACTTATGACCTTGACCTAAAAGTGAAAGAGTCACAAGTTCATTTTCATTTAGTACGGAATGATAACATCAGGACGAATGTTCGAACCATAACATTGAGCCAAGGAATGTTTACTGACACCAACCTTCAAGAAGAAAAGGTAGATGTCTTCTGGGAAAAACATACCACAGACGTTTTGCTTTTGTTGAAAATTTAAATAAAAAAAGTACTTAATACTAGATGCAAATAAAAACAGTTCTTATTCTCCAGTAAAATCAGAGAGAGGAAGTATGCATAGCTTTGTTAGGCTGGTACATTTAAATGGGTTGAAGTCACTCCCCAAGAAATTGGATGAAATGTTAAGCAAATAATCCTGACCAAAAAAATAGAAACATTTGAACTACCATACAATAATTGTTGTATGCATGTGAAGTTTTAAATTTGTGTATTAATTAAGGTTACTATACTTATAAACAGTACTGTTAACATTTTCTGGGTGGTATGCTGAACTGCAGAACATGATAAAAACACTAAGTATTGCGTATACCTACAATTATTCATTACAGGAGTCCATATTTTATCAAGATATAAAAAAAGGGGCATCATTTGTAGTTCAACAAGACAATCAGTCAGAAAGTATGGTAAGATAATGATATATGAAAAGGAGATGTGGTATGATTGCCAATTAGAAAACTATCTACCAGAGTCCAATAGACTTACATGTAGATGTACGCAATTATATGTCAACGTTTGGACTTCGAAAATGAGCAAACCCTTACCATATAGGGAGCTATAAGAGGGCCTTACATGGCAAAATGAATAAATGAGAAATTCAACGGCCGGATAAGGCTTAAAAAATAAACGAAAAACAAATATGATATACAGCAACAAACGACACGTATGTATTTTTCCATGATCAACATTAATGTCCAGATTTTTTAGCAAACATCGAAAACCACTGAATTACAGGCTACTGACTCTTAACATTCACACAAAGAGTGAGACGGAGTAAATCATGCTCTTAAGGGTCTTCCCTCCTCAAACTTGTAAAGTGATGTAACAGCACAACATAATGACAAAATGTTAAAGTCAGTTTAAGAGGGTTTGGTTCATCATATCAACACGAAGCGCAACAACAACTTTCATTATTTACAAAATTGTGAAGGTTTTACCTCGTTTCTCCTTAATAACCGGGTCTGACAAAGCAATGTTTGAAAAGAGATGGATTTTTCGGTCTCATACATAATCGATTTTTGAGCTTTGAACATTATCAAACTACTGTTGTTTAAATGTTTTATTGGATGATACGAAATAATGGCTATGCAAGGTGGAGGGTATTACATTTGTCAAAATATATATCAAAATATGACGGTCTGGATTGGTGTCCTTTATATCTGTATTTGTTAACTATTTACTAGGTGATTTTTTCTAATACTATATATGTTATGCCCATTTTTGTCAATTCTATATATTCACCCCATTATTCTCTGCTGTTTAGTTTTTTTCATCTATTTTTCTCTTTTCTTTATTTCCTAGGTCAATTGTTCTGAAGTATTTGTCAGTTATTCTGTATTCTTTTAACTCCATCCATACCCTCATATCTAACAAAGCATCTCATAGTAATTCTGTTGTTGTTTTTTTTATACCATAAGAGGGTATAATGATTTCTGTTATGTGCGTCCGTTCGTTCGTCCGTTCGTTTGTGTCGTATCAGTTTTTACTATTGATTTCAACTGGTTTGAAATGAAGTTGTTGTATTTATACTTTTAACTTAGTGCGCATTTTCATTGTGATATGAAATCTAAAGAATGTTTTCCAATATAGGACCTTGTCCCAGATTTAGCGTTTCACATGAAAGTTTAATAGTACAAGGGGAATTGGTTTCGTACCGAAACATAATTTATTTATTTTGCTTCAATGAGAGCTTATATTTCACGATCTTTATCATCTCCATTGTGTTAATATTTGTAACTTATCTTTAATTTCAATACAAAGGTATACGTAATTAATCCTTTTCTGATCAGCGAAGCTCGAAATTTTATGATAAACTGAAAGAAAACAATTTTAAACTACAAAACTCCTAAGGTTGCGGTGTGAAATTACTTTGATCTCATAATCACAATTCTGTGCTATCTTTTACCTTAAGACATTTAAATGTTTGAAATTTATTTATGATATAAGAAAACTACTCAATGTTCCGCATTCTTTAAATCTAAAAACCTCATTCTGGATGTGAGGAAAGGATCCATGATTTTACTGAGGGGGAATATAATTGCAGAAAGCGTTATATAAAGCGTCGATCGGAGAGTGTCGATTTTTTTGCGGAAGTGTTTATATCAAAAAAATATATTTTCCCGATAAAAAAGAGGTTGCGTACGCCCTCTAAATCCCTAAATCCGACACTAGAGTTAAACGAAACGTTGAACACGGTTGTATATTAACACCATGAAAGTGCTCGGATTGCGTGGGCCAGAGTCGTTGTGTAAATGTAAGAAGGAAGTATTCATCTAACAGTGTACACATTGTATAAGCCGTTTTATTTTCCTGTCATTTTTCTTTCCCTTACGTAAATAAATTCGTTTTGAATTTGTTCACTTGTGCTTCGGAAGAAATTCAGTTTTACACAATAAATCGTAAACATTATATACAATAGTTACTTCCAACAACACCATTCCATGGTAATGATAAAAATAATAAGGTTCCGAACCGACGTTCGTTGCTTATAAAAACATTTTTTTGCCTGAAATCATGCAGTTGCTATGATAACTAATTTGTTTACCTTCGTTTATAGTTTGGGAATTTCAATTATGGTGGTAACAGTTTTATCCTCAAAAGTACTGAAGTAAGTTTGGCTTGGTAATGTCCGGTTGCAACAGATTTGAATTGTTCAAAGAGATAAGAAATCGAACAGAGTTTGGAGATGGATTACAATTCGGTGAGTAAATAACTCTGGTCTTTTTGTAATTTATTTTGATGATCATCTACTGAAAATATAAAATTTCCGTCAACCAATAGTCAAAAATACAATAAACATAAGTTGAACTTAAATCAGATAATGAGATGTGTTAGGTATTGTTAAATTTGATGTAATATCACACATGTCATAGTCCTCGGGAATTCATTGTTAATTTAGATCTCGGTACTTACATCCCAGCTCATTTGTTCTACCAGGGGTGATCTGAGCCGGAACACCCCTGTCAGATCACCCTAACTTGAGTTTCTTTGTTTGGCATGCTTTCCTTTTATTGGTAACATTTTGGCGGGAATGTCAAATTCACAATAAAACTTACAATTATTTATACGGAAAAGACTAACTATCAAAATTTATGTAAAATTATTCCAGGGTCTATGCTGGGATAGACCTCCAATGCATACCCCTACCCTAGGACGACTGGATACAAACTCACTGTTAATTTAACATATTTAAATATTGTTTCCGGGGCTAAGAAAGGGTATATACTATATATTGATATATAAAGTACATAATAATGATTGTGTTGATGTTCTAAAATAGATTTTATGAAGCGTGAATGTTTTTTTTAATCTACAACAGTATGGATGTTAAACAGTTATCCCTTTCGGACTTGGAGTGTCAGTACAAGATCAACCTCTGGCCTCCGGCCATTGGGATGATCTTACATAGACACACCGCGTCCTCATGGGATAACTATTACAGAGTAAAAGTACCTTTCAATCATTGAAAAAACACATGGAAACTGTAACCTTTATTTCTTTTTTAATATTTTGTTAATACATAAGAAAGAATAAGGGCATTCACCAAACTATTGATCAATACAACAGACAAAAACAACCACTATAACCCGACTGCTCTGAAGAAAAAAAAAACCCAAAACAAACAAACCCAGACGCACAAACAACACGATAAAGAACACAATATGTCAAGGTAACCTGACTTGGAAAACAATACATTGGGTTAAACCGATGTAAAACGTACTACTTTCATACGACGTCTTATAGTCACGTTTCTATTTATTGATATTTCATAAAACAATAGTACAAATTTAATATATCCAGAAACCAGCCAGTAGAATGATGCATTTACTATTTTGTGTAATCGATGTCGTTTTAGGTAGTATATTTGAAGGTTTACAAGTGAGACAACGCAATCGGCAGAAAAGAGCCACAGGATCAAACAAAGTAGAACTTTTAATATTTTGCGACTATGGTATTTATGATTAGTAAGTTAATAGCTTAACGAAATTTAGAAGCTTCACAAATGGCTAAGATTGTCCATAATATTGCATGAGATTAAAATTGTGTATCTATCATAAAATTCATTTATTTATGAACAACGTACAATATATTGAGAAACGTGATATATATATATATATGTTTTGCACGTCTTCTACGAATTGACGTATTTAATTCACGAAAAGCGTAGCGTTCAGTGAATTAAATATGTTAATGAGTAATTCGTGGCTCTATATGATTCGTAACAATAATGGGCGATGTCAAAAGTTAAACTTAACTGTAATGAATTAAATATGTCAATCGAATAGCGGCGCTTTGATGACAAAACCGTCTCTTATTTTCAGAAAATGAACTCATTGTTAAGTAGGAATCTTGTTCGATGTATACAATGTTGCTTGCTTTCAAAACCAATAGAACGTATACTTTTTAGAAGAGTTAAAAGTTGTGACAAGAAGGAAACGTTTTTAAAACTTATTGTGAAGGTATTCTTCCTTTCCCAACATCATGAAAAAGATCGATTACTTGATGGGTTTTTGATTGCGTAAGTTCCAGAGACAAATGTAATAAGCATGCTCAATTGGCCGTTTCAGAATCTAAAGGATCATGGGTAATTTCATTGTTCGTACCACAAAATGAAAATAACGTTACGTCATTGGTTGAATTTTCATTGTTTATAACGTTTTAAACCAATCAAAACGGTTTGGTGTACGCTTTTGAAAATATTACCCAGGATGCATTAGATTCTGAAACGGCCAATTCATGGAGATAAACCTTTGAAAAGTGGAGGAAATGAAACGAATGAACATCCAGTGACATAATTTTGGAATTTTTTTTGGGACACGATAAAAACAGGTATCCACAATTTACCAATATCGCCTCTTAGTTTAAATACATGTACCACGTTATACCTTTTTGTAGCTCTCCTCGGGCTTTCTTTTGCTTCAAGTTAATGGTAGCTTTTTAAATTTCGGGTTGGGTTTACAAGTGTGACCCATAGGGTAAGACCTATCCCATTTCCGAAATAAGGTTGTGATGTATGCATTTTATTTAAATTAATAAGACATTTTATGGACATTGATTTCATTGTGTAATAGACCAATGAAACGGAGCCAGACTGTGCAATACCAACTTTAGGGATGGAAGTTAGAGCAGTGGTCTCAATTTGTTCCACAGCGGGATTGGAATTGAAATAATTAAAAAAAAAAAAACATTCAGTTAACACACTGCTCTAAAATAACAGGCGTTTACTCACTCGAAGAACAAAGGAAAAATCACCATTCATGTTACAAATCATTTTTTAAAATTTTTGAAACAAAAAATACCCAAAAGGTGCGGAAATAAATTTTATAATCAAATTCTTGTTGAGTCCAAATGGCACCCCATGATTTATTTTTTTTTACTCAGTAATGTATCTAAAAAATAAAAAAAAACAAAAAACATCTTTAACGAATTATTGAAAGTTACATTATCATTGATGTCATCGTGAAGTCAAAACGGTTAAACATTGATAATAAAACTCATATTCAATTTTGAATAATTTTTGCCTCATCGCAAATGGTACCTCAATCTTTGCTACATGCCGGACCTAAATATTTTTTCGAGTGAATAATATCATACCTTAATAAATTTTCGGCTACAAATATATTTTGGTGGTGCCAATGTTTCCCACAAAGAGGGAAATTTTAAAGCGCAATGCAATTGCAAGTTTGGTTAACTCTTGAATGCTATGCTACTTTTAACGCAATCAAAAATGTCTTAAACAAATATTTGAGAGAAAAAAAAAACAATAATTTGTTAATTTAATTTTACATACTTAAGAATGTTTTTTTTTTTTAATTCCAACTTAGATATATATTAAGGGCAAAATGAAAGTAAGTCCATCGCGGAAAAAATCATTTAATAACTAAATTCTAAATAATTTTATAGTTGGTACAGACAAAGTGAAGCGTCAACAACATCGGACAAGGAGAATGACGCGCTTGCATCTGTCCGCCAGTATTATGCATTTGTAATAAATGGGGTAAGTAAACGGAATGCCAATTATTGTCAAAATTTATATTCATAAGGAATGATACATGTATTAACTAAATATTGCATAAGAGACGATAAAGGGAATTTTTATTTGACGTTCCTCGCATGCATTGAATACATACCCGTGGTAAAATACAAATATATTGTATATCAGCTGATCGTCACCTTCATGATTTGTTACGAGCTTTTCAAATTAACTCCCACGCCGTATTCTTTTTAATATAAGGGAGGTGTTATCTTGTCTCGTTACCGTCCATAAATTATTATCTAAATGCTGATTTTTGCTAAATGAGTATGGCCACAAAGGCCCTAAATTGGCTCCTAAAATCAGACTTTGAAATACCATATGTAGAAACCTATATTTACGATATTAAACATGTTAAATATGCAAATGTAGATTGACAAAACACTGTCTGCTTTTAGTTTTAACAATGTTGAAAGCATTACAAGTATGATATTTTACTAGAGTTTAGGCAAGGTGCTTGCTTTTATGTATTTGTAAGGTATATTTCTTTCTGAAAAATATAGCGCCACACCTTTCGACCAAAATAAAATTGTTATAGAAATATTTATACCTTAGCTGTATTTGGCAACACTTTTAGGAATTTTGGATCTCAATGCTCTTCAACTTCGTACTTTATTTGGCTTTTTTAAAACTTTTTTTGATTCGAGCGTCACTGATGAGTCTTTTGTAGACGAAACGCGCGTCTGGCGTACATAGAAAATTTAGTCCTTGTATCTATGATGAGTTTATTATATGGGTCAAACACACATCCTAACAAACAATTACGGTGGTCCTTGAATGTGGCCAATGTCATAATGACATCATACTTGTTCTATGCGTCAGAGTTTTTTGAATTTGCATTGGTCAGAACTTTTACATATTTTGTCATCAAAATTTTTATTATTATTACTAAAGTTAAAATTCGCATAAATTAAGAGCCAATATAGACCCCCCTTCGTGAACCCTTTTCAAACTATACTTATGTCACCCATATTGTTTTTACGTTGTACAAATAAGAACATTGAAAAATACCAAAAAATCACTATCATTTAAGAACAATCCGTAATTTTTGAGATACACTACATTATAGGCTTCAACAACGGAGGAACAATTATTATAAATAAACCTTTACCACACTGCAAAAGAAAGGATTTTTCAGCATATTTGAAATTTCTGTTGAAAAAGTAACGCAAATACGGAAACGTTTTCGATGATAGTCCTGTCGTTAGGGAGTTAAGTTACAACGTCATTTTCAATGCTTACAAAGAAACGCTATCTTTTAGATTACGATATTTCATTATTATTCAAATACAAATATATTAATGTATACCTTAACACGATGAAGATACAAAGTATGTGTAATGCCTTTAATTGCGAGTAACATAACGTTATACTCAAGCGTTTCGTATGTAACGTCACATCCTTGGTTACTTTGTTATGCGTTCTTATATAGATTCTAATATACGTTCTACTGTTGTATTTGTCCTGAGTTATTTCAGTACTCTTATTAATCTTTACGTATCAGATTCCTTATCATCTACACAAATTTTTCCAAGAGAACTTATTTTATTTGATATGAAATGGTATGTTAAACAAGGACTAGACTCAATTTAAAATGATACTTACTTTTTTTTATCGTTAACTGCCAATATTCTTTTGGTACTAATATACAACAAATTTGCGGGAAACAGTGTGATATTCCTTCTTGTATTTTACGCAAATTCCCGAGACAAACTATACTGGAAGAGAGAAACAATACAGGAAAAGATTTCTACGCAAATGTGGGAAGCCGAAAACAAATTGAACGATTTAGGATGAATTAGTATATTGATATTGATTTAGTCCTCACTTGCACGAGATAGTCGAGGTTAATCGGTGTAAATGACGCCATTGGACGATAAAGTAAGAATATACACATTCTCCGGGGAAAATGCACACTTGTGAAACTGAAAGTCGTCAAAACATCGAAACATAATAAAACGATAATAAGAATTTGTTGAAAGTAATTTTTCGTAAATAAAAGTTAGATTATTATTTCACTTTGTGGAAATCCAAAATAAAAACCGTCTTTATATAAAATAATAACTCATGGGCCTTGAATATAAATTGATTTTTATTTGGGATTGCCCTTTATGTCGATATGTTACCCCTTACTATTGCTCGAGGTGGAATATTTGACTATAGGGTCAACCCATGGTAAAATCAATATAAATTAAAGCCCCAATGATTCATTTCTTTAATAACTATTACTTAGCAGGAATTGTTTAATTGTACCATTGGAATAAGATGTGTACAGTAAAAACACCCACATGGTATTCTAAAACGAGGTGTACTATTTTGATTTTTATTCTTAATTAACATTTCAGATGGATGCTATGTTTAAAAATATCCAGACGTCTGATTATACTATATCGGTTTTATTTGCTGGGATAGTTATATCACAGGTAAATATCCAGACGTTCTGCCTAATAAGTATACACTATCGGATTAATTTGCTATGAAAGTAACATAGTAAAATACAATTTTAAAACAATTCATAAGGATATATGAATTTACTGTTTTATTAATTCATATCAGTTTGACCGTCTGGTCCTATAACAAGTTGGTTATTAATTTGTCAGGATTTTTTCTTTAGGAATCGTTCTTGCAGTGCATGGTTTATGTTTTTTTTAGAATGTATGAAATTCAAACTCCTTAGTGTTTTTATTTGCATGTTATCATTTATATTACACCACACATATATAATTATTCTGTGACATTTGAAATATGTTGTATCGCTACATGTACCCGATGGGCATTCGTTTTGCTATGCAGAATGTATAAATACACAATCACGTTCAATGTGTATATAAAATTCATTAATGTACGTTAGATAATTTCATAAAGGATGATTTTATTTCATTGCGAGCGTCACGGCATCCAAAAGTGTTAAAAATGAAAATAACACTTCATAAATTTCATGCGTCCGAAGCGCTTTTCTGAATTTACCTTCATCACGAACGGCCAATGCCGAATATTTCAAAGCAAAGAATGTATAAGTATAGATAAATTTAAACAAATATTAAACAGTTCCATAACGTCACGAGTAGGAGTTCCTAAAACAGGCAAAATAGTTCTGTAAGTTTTATCAAAATTTTGTATGCCATACGTTTAGTGCCTTTCATTCTAATGACAACATTTTTAAGTAGTAAAGGCATTTAAATATATGTGTTAACTCGGCCTTTTACTTACAAGCTTTATACAAGATGAGTATAAACTCCTTTAAAATAACCTATATATTTTGAATCATTTTCAAAGCAAGATCGTGGAGATTGCCTTGTCCAATACATGAAAACAACCGAATCGATTCTTCGGATTGTTGTTTACATTGGTAACCCGCTTTCAATGTTCAAAGTAACAGAAGCTCAATATAAAAAAATATATAACCTATCCGTTACTAAGAAATGGATTCTAAAAATTTGTGTAAAATAATTGGTTTATCATGAGTAGGAGATCATTTTCAAAAAAAGGCAAAGAATGAGATGGGCATGAAACATAAGAAATGAATTGTCCATTTTAAAAGAGACATTTATTTTAATTGTAGTAATCCATATGAGGTTTTGAGCTATAATCAAATGTATTTATTTTTGAAAAAAAGACAGCTGATGACGCCCCGTGGACCGAAAGTATAAAAAATATAACTGTAACACCCAACACAGTTGATTCGTCACAATGCTTGAACAAATTTACTGCATGGATTCAAGCAAATTCATCACATTTACCAGAAAGAGACCATTCTATTTTGTTCACAAGGTACTGTCTGTTATTCAATTCCGATAGGTCTGGGATTTGTACTGACAGAGAAAAAGTTTATCTATAGATAGATCTATGTTTAGCAAAATACACTACAATATGAATAAAATACGTTGGAAACGACATTAGCTTTATATTTTACAGAAAAATTAATGCAAAGATATAACTTAATTGTAAGAGCAAGTATGAGTTGTCTAAAAAAAAATACAGTATGAGTTGCCTTTCTTCTAAAAAATAAGAACAATATGAATTGTCTTTTTAATGAAAAACAAAAACAGAATGAGTTGTTCTTCTAAAAAATAACCCGGTTAGAATTCTGATGTGTGGATAACGTGTATTAAGGACGTCATGAATTTTGACATTTATCATGCATAAAAGAGGGATGAAAGATACCAGAGAGACAGGCAAACTCATAGATTGAAAATAAACTGACAACGCCATGGCTCAAAATAAAAAAACAAAGTTTAACAGACAAATATTAGTACAGAAGACACAACATAGAAAACTAAAGACTAAGAAACACGAACCCCACCAAAAACTGGGGGTCTGGAACTCGTCAGACATAAATTTGCATTTGCAAAGTGCAATTTACCATTTGAGGTATTTTCCTTTGAAATTTGTCGGGTAAAAGGGGAGATAATACATTTGAATCATGAATTATATATGGGGGGGGGGGGGGGGGGGGGGATGTAAAATGTAGGTACTACGCGAAAATTTATTTTGGCTGATGTCGAAATTCCGGACGTCTCTATTACTTCAAACGGGATATTGTATATCAAGAATTATCTATTTTAAAGTAGCTCATTTATTAGAGTTTTGAATATAGAGTTCATTTAAAAATTGCATAATTTATTCTAATTAAAACTTGAAAACATATCCCTTTAATTGCATAGCCCAACTATCAGAAGAAGACAAAATGCAATTAAAGGAATACATGCAATTAAAATGAAAACAGCTGTGATAACCATAGTACTGATACCTTTCCCCTTTTAAAAAGAATTCGTTGTAGATTGTTAAAGAACAAGTTTAATTTGCAGATATGACCTAGAATATGGCGGATTAACTTCAAATGCTGGTATGTTGAATAGTGAGCTTAGTGATGTCATTTACACCGACTGACATTGGGTCAACCGGTTTAACTCATTTTTAAAAAATAACTCGAGATTGGTGTATAGGTATCATAAAGAGTGAAAATTTAATTATCGCTTCATATCAACTCGTGTGTTTTTCATTTCACTATTATTGCCGATTGTGAATTTGCATTGCTATACAACATTCATGTATTTAGTTACGGTTACATATTTTGTTATGTCTTATGTTCGATGTTGGAGACGACGTGGTTCGGTATTTATAAATTCCGCTTCTGGCATTTCGTTGTTACTTTCTTATACGTGTGGGTCCGATTGGTCATTTTGTGCTAAGCTATTGTCTGTTTATTTCGCTTGTGGTTTGAATATTGTATTTTCGGTACATTTCACATATATCTTATTTGTCAGTACAGTCGAGTTAGTGGTTCGGCTACAGGGTTTTTGTTTTTTTGTTTTTTGTTTTAATGTGTGGTCTTACATGATCTTGCCTTATATTACAGTTATTTTATTTCTATTTTCTATATGTATGTAAAACTTAACATAAAACATCAGCTATTATTTAATATATGAGTTTAAGTATAATACTATATGCACAGGATTTTGTTGTTTATACACAGTTTTGATTTAGAAGAAAAACCGGCATGGTTAGAAAATACAATTAATAGCACCATTACAAACACAATTCCATTTTAATATTCTTGTGGTTAGAAAATACATAAAATAACACCACTACAAACTCAATCCCAATTTGATATTCTTGTACGTGTCTTTAAACAAAACAAAAATATTCTATATTTAGAAATTTAACTGTGATAATATAAACGTTTAAAAAAATAAGTCACTTTTTGTGACGTTGATCTATTCATGTAACGCGCATTTTATATTTTGTTTGTGGTATCCTGGTGTGCTGTCGTAAAATCATGGGAGGTGTCCGTTGTTATTCTGCGGTTTACATGTTGTAATGTACTATTATATTATTCATTTATGTATTTATCTGTGCTGGTTGTTCTTGTATTTGTTTGTACCGTACTCCTGTCAACTAATGTTGTCATTTAAGCGGTATTTTTAACATTGTCATATAAGGTTGAGGTTTGGTAAGCTATAACATCCTGTTCAACCCACCTTTTTTCTCTTAAAATGTCCTGTCCCAAGTCAGGAATATGGCAGTTGTTATCAGACAGTCAGTTTTTATGTATGTTGGCGTTTGCTTTTGTTATAGTTTAGTGTTTCTATTGTTCCGTTGTTGTCCCTTTTTAGTAGATGTGTTTCCCTCGTTTTTAGTTTGTTACCCAGATTTGTTTTTCCTTAATCGAATTATGACTATTGAACAGCGGTATACTATTGTTGTCTTTATTTATCATAATAATAAACGAGTCTATAGTGTGTTTATTGTCGTTTTTGAAATGAAATAACGTAGTCCGTTGTGACCTTTGACATTAATCATCGAATAGCTACTGAAAATTTCGCAATTTCGTCACACGTATCTTGTCAGGCAAATATTTCATATCACGCTCCGTACAGTATGAAACGATATATATATATATTGATACGGACGATATTAACAGCTCACAGCGGTAAGAGAAATTATATATATATGCAATAAGAGACTTTACGAAAGGTACTAAAACTAAATACATGATTTCGTCTTTCGTAGGCAGGTTCATTATATTACAAACAAATAATTCATCGTTTAAGAATCTAGGGCATTCAAGGTAATATGTTCCATATTGTACAACAACGCATACTTAGATGACTGTCTACTCTACAGATTCACAACATTTTTTGTCTGTTTTTCAATACTTTTAACTTTTTATTTAATATATATTTTTTTTAATATAAGTATAGGAATCAAATCGGTCGGTTTCGTCTCATTTGTGAAAGACAACCAAAAAGGTATCACCGTTCCTGCTATGAATTATACACCAGCAGAAACAACTGCAATAATTTCAAAGCTGAATTGGCAATAGTTTTGTTGGAGCAAATCACTGAAGCCAATGGCTTATATGTGCCAAGCTGGCAGCAGGAAAATTTTTCCGGATCGACAATTTTTTCCGTCTGTTGCTTATTTTTTTTCGCGGCTTTGCTGCACGAAAATTTAATTTCATTACTGTACACATTTATATCATTAAGGTGGTATTGGTGTCTTTCGCTATTTTGGATTGTAAAAAACGGAGAACCAAAGGTCCAGACTTTGAATCAAATTAGCAAAATTTGATGCAGTAATGCAAATAACTAATGTGTAGTGTAGATTATTTTTGCTTGTTTTTTTTTAATGTTTTTAAATTGGCATTTTAAGGGGAGGTAACTCTAAAATAGTGCATTTTCTGAAGGAATCTACATGGAATTTTGCTATTTCGTATGTTAGCCGGAAAAAAACGCAAGGTGACCTTATCTTTTCTTTTTATATTCTCAAAGCATTTCCTAAAAGCTATCTTTTCATATTTTATTTTACAATTCTATCATTTAGTTTAGCTTTTTATCACATAATTATTGTTTTTCCTGTACAATCCATACAAAGTGTGTCATTTTGCATTAACATGTAGCTTGAGAAAATGCACGGTGACCTATCATTTTTTTTTATATTTTTGAACATAATACATAGATACTACGTTTGGGCAAAGTATTAACAAATTTTATCATTTTTAATTTAGACACCCATACCACCTTAAATATCTTGCATTTCATGTTGCAGAGTGTTCTTTTTCATTCGGTCTTGCGCAAAATAATTAATTTTCAGTTCATACCAGGCCAAGTTATTGATTTAAAAAAATCATTCCCTCCTCCCTCCTTCCGAAATCAAAAGGTCGTTCCCTTACTGCAATCTAATGAATAAACTCATCAACGATACCAGTATTAAATTTTGTATTTTCGCCAGACGCGCGTTTCGTCTACAAACGACTCATGAAAGGACGTTATCAATTTTTCTGTAATTCTTATTCAATCTGTTCCTGTCCTGACCTGTTGATTATTTTTATTTAATCAACGTGAGGTTCGTTTTATCTCAATTCTTCATAGGTAAAAAATCGATAATGACGTCAAATTTTCTTGCTTTCCTCTGAAAATCCTATTGTGACGTCATGAAAAAAAGGCGACCATGCCTGATGACGTCACGTAGAAAGAACACATTTTTTTGGAGGTCGTTTGAATACAAGGATTAAGGTTGTCTGCATATCGTCTAAAAATCATTAGAGAAACAAATTCCACCACCAAATCTCGTGCAATACGATATTTATCAACTCTCGACATTTAAATTTTAAATATTTAAAACGCTCGGCGAGCATCGCGTTTTAAATTTGAAAATTTAACTATCTCGAGTGGATAATATCGTATCACACTCGATACAGTGGTAGAATCTATATATAGTCTGAGAAAGGTATTATCATAAACATCATTACCGTAAGAACTAGGATTTTACTGGTACATCGTGTTTCACTAACTGACTGAAGTATGTCAAAAATTTTAGAGAAAAGGATTATATACATTCTCGCCGCGACATAGCCTTTTTTTGTGCTGACGCAGCGTAAAGCAATCATCAATCAACCAATCAATACATTCTGTACATGCCTGTTCCAAGTCAGGATCGAGCCAGTATTTGAGTGTGTGTCGTTGTTTCAAAATGTTCAAGTCTGTCAAATTTTGGTAAATTGTTTTGTTATAAATTAGGCCGTTAGTTTTCTCAAATGAACTGTTTCATTTTTTTTTTATATCCGAGCCTTATATAGCCGACCTTACGGTAGGGATTTTTCTCACTGCTGAAGACCGTTCAATTGCCAGTAACTGCTTACTTCCACATCTCCTTATTTCTATATTATACAAGTATTACATAAAATTAACATAATCAATGTTCCATGCAAATGAGGTAAGGTCAGATGAACTTGGCACAAAGACATGTACACTTTGCTACCATCCCATACACCAAGTATATTTGACCCACTTCTTAAAGTACTTGAGATAAGGACATGACCGCTAAAACTTAACCTTGTTGACTGATCCTTGAAATGAGGTCGAGGTCAGGTGAACCATGTACGACCGACATGTAGACCTTGCAAGGATACCATATATTAGAAACCAAATATAGTTATCCTAGAACTAATGATAAAAGAGATGCGAAAGATACCAAAGGGACATTCAAACTCACAAGTGAGACATTCACATGAAGAAAGAAATATTTACAGTTTTTTAGCATTCACTAAACCACGAAAATGAGGTCAAGTAAACTAATTATATGACAGACGGGAATTTCGTAACACAATGGATCTATATACAAAGTATGATAATCCGATTCCTCTACCCTCTGATATATAAAGATATACAAATAGTTAACGATGTTTCCGCCTCCACCATCAGATTGTATGCTGTATGCTTTACATTCTGCGACTTGCTTCGAATGCGATTTAAAAAAGAATACTGAAATTAGCTTTCTAACCTAAACCTGGTCGGTGGGCTTTCAACTTAACAGAAGACAATGAAACGGGATAGCTACTGCTAGCTTAAGTAATGTTTCTATGTTGTTTCAATTTGATTAAAATTCTGATCTATATTAACTCGCGTGCTCGTATATATAAGCTCATATGAGGATAACGAAATCAGAGATCTATATTTTAATTAGATTGATGTTGTTACAACACTCTTTTTGTAGATAAACTTCATGTCAATTGTAGGCCAATTCATGCTCAATAAGGCATATAAGTGTGTAAGATGGAGTGATTTACTTGTTTATAATTGTCATTTGTTTTCATAAATTTGACGGACAACCCTCCCCCTTTTCATCGTTTTCAGTCTTTCTTAAAAAGCAATCATATACTCATACCTGCTAATTCAATCAATAATACGTTAATATTACAACAGTTGGAACTACGTACAATTTTAAGTGCTTCCACACTCACCAAAAGAAAACAGGATATATTCCCAGAAAATCATTACGAACACCTTTTATCAAAAGACGGAAAAACAACATTTTGGAAGGGGAACTTATAAATGTTAATATCCAAAAAACAACTCTCGAGATCACTTGTATCGAATATTATGGAAAAATTTCGAATTTGGAAATTTTAATAGGTCAAGGTCACTGTTGTTTAAAAACTTAATGAAAATTGTAAATGTGCACCCTATAAGTACAAATGTCAATCTCGAACGATATTTGGCAACATAAATATCAATTTAGTCCTAAATATAGAAACTATAGTTATAAACCTTTGAATAATTCGAATTTATTTTGCAATAAACGCATATATGAAGGGGAGACTAGCTTTCTAATCGTGACTCTGCGTTTTTCTTGAAATTTTAGCTTTGACCTTTGACCCAAATTTAAGAAATTCGTGACCACTGTAGACAACAACAACATCAATATTTCGATGAGGTTTGTTCTCCCCTTTCCAATGATATCAAATACAGCCATGTGTTAATCCGTTAACCCAACTTGATAAAATTAGTTGACTTGGCACCCTACTAATAACTGTCCATTCCAAATGGACAGTTATTTTGACTTTATCTTTAACTTAATCTGCTGCTCCCTATAATTGATTTTCAGAGAATTGTCTTTTAGAGAGATTTATTTGTTACGTGTTTATATGTTAATACTAAAGCCTTCGAAGATGTACCATCTAAAATGTAAAGACAATTTTTTTTCCAGGATTAGCCTGGACAGGTACTATTTGTAGTGCTAACAGTCAATCGATCGTACAGGATGGGTTTGATTTTATCATTATTACTGTAGCGGCACATGGACTAGGACATTGGTATTTACATATTCAAATATTTCCCTTTTATTTATTCATATATAACCTTCTCACTTAATTATTAAAAAAAATACCTTTTAACATATTCAAATGTTACCTTTTTACCTTTTCGCTTAATTATTCAAAAATTACTTTTTAACATATTCAAATATTACCTTTTAACATTCAAATATTTTGTTTTTTCAGATTCAAATATTATGTTTATCATTATATCATATGAAATTGCCTTTAATATAAGATGTCAAACTACTGTGGATTCATTTATTTTCGTGGGTACCAATTTTCGTGGACTGCTGAAAACTTGCATATTCGTGGATATTATATTTCGTGGTTTTGCCAATCTCTGTAAACAAAGTCTTTTGAAAATATATAATTCGTTGATCATTCGAATTCGTGGTTCACCTGTACCCATGAAATCCACGAAAATTGGTATCCAACGAATAATAATGAATCCACATTAACTAATGTTTTTCCCATCAAATATTGATCTAAATGACAGTTAATAAGCTTAACATCTAAATGACAGTTAATAAGCTTAACTTATGTTAAGAAGCCTCGTTCTAAACTATGTCGATAGACAAACTGCTGAATGATTTGATTTGATTTGATGTTTTGTGTGTTAATGCCACTTTTAAGTACCGCTCTTGGGCTATTTCGTGGCGGCCAGTTTTTATTGGTGGAGGAAGCCGGAGTGCCCGGAGAAAACCATCGACCTTCGATAGGAAAACTGACAATCCTAGTCAATTAAGATTGGAGTCGAGTGCACCCGCACGAGCGGGGTTCGAACTCACAACCTCATTGTTGACTGGCTAGTGATAACAGTAGTAACTACTTAGACCACACGGCCACCGAGGCCTTCTACTGCTGAATGATAAATCATTTCAAACTTTATATTTGAAATTGTGAAAAAAAATAAAAACGTGCATTTAAACAGTTGCGTGAATATTAGTTTTTGGTACGACAAAATGTCTTTAAATTATTATAAAAAAGAGCATTCCACAAACAGTCAAGTAATATTGTCTTTAGAATGCAATGTTTTTTTCAAATCAGTATTTGGGAGATCATAAGTTATTCAACAGGATTTTAAATAATGATAATAATGTATTTTTTGTTTTCACTGCAAATATGCAAAAGCCAAAAATTGTTATAATTGTTTACAGTCTGGGAGCCCAACATGATGGCGTTTCAAACGTATGCAGTGGGAACGATGCTTATATAATGGCTTCATTAACTTTTCCACAAAAAGACCCTAATAAAGCATCGAATCAATGGAAATTTTCTACATGTTCTACAGATTACTTCACATCACGAATAGACACACTTGAATCGTGAGTATTGCAAACATCAACAAATGGAATTGCACAGCTGGTTTGGACTGGCGTTTGGTTGTTGGACTGTATGTTCACTTTGATGTTTGATATGACAAATTTGTCCTAATTGTGTTGGTTTGGGTCTATAGTTACACGAAATATAGTCTACCAAAGTATATAAGTATCATTTAATATAAGTACCATTTAATATCGTTACATTCAATACTCTCTTTTGCATCTGAATGTTAGTCTCCGAGGATACAATTGGCCAACAAGCCACAACCTCGATATTGTAACGATTTCTATAATAGAGTCAGTTTTAGGCATCGTCGATAAGTACTTCTGTCACCCTGATAAAAAATCGAAAAACCATTCCTTTGAAAACTTCGAAACTAAACTCATCTAAAAACATATGGAAAAAAATGAAATTAGTTTATTTCCTTATATTTTCTCTGTATATATATTCATTTGTTAATTGCACCGAGAAGACTCCATTTTGGCCCCAAAATATAACATTTTAAAAATTTGTTAAAAATGTAAACTTTTAGCTATTTATTGGAAAAATAGAATACTTCTGCTACATAAATATGGGCTGTTTTTTTGACAATACAATGCACATTCATCAGGTACTAGCATCACTAATTCGTGCAAATTTACTGAAGTCTTCATAATTTTAGCATTTGTGCTAATTTTTAGACGGTTTTTGTCTAAAACGCAAGTGGTCACACTTGTGTTCAGCCTTAATATTTATATGCATATATTGTATTTGATGATGATACATAACATATATAAAGGTTGAAACTGAACACGAATGCAGCCACTTCCATTTTAGACAAAAACCATCCGAAAAGTGACATTTTGAATTTGAGCGTCTTTAACGACCAAATCAGTTCAAATCTTTAACATTAACTAATTGAATCGACTGAAGTAGACACTCAAGTGTTTTAAAATGTCAAAAATCTTTCATCTAATATACTACGAATTTTAGGTCAAAATTAGCCCTTACCGGACCTTCTCCTATGATTTACTTTCCAATTTGTACTTGTTCTCTTATATCTTAATTTAATTCAAATTAAGGTTCATAAACACATAACTTGTAATAAATTATGAATACTTCAAATTTTTAGTACAATAATTATACACTAGTACACAATATGTCTTGATGTATCATTTAGATCCTGATCTTATATTTGTAGGTTAGGAGAAAGAAATAATTGTATGAAGACATTAGGATCCAATTTTGACCCGACGGCATTGGCACCATACAACCAATCATTAGCAGCACAATTTTATGACGCAGACGCCCAGTGTGTACACATTAACGGAAATTTTTCATACATGTGTAGGGTAAGAAAAAGTAGACTTTAATAATCTTAGAATGCAGAAGAAAATGGGTCATCTTCATAAAAAAAACTCATACAGAATATACATGAAAAGATTACCACTGGATGTTTACTAAAAAAAGAAATCAATTAATCAATCATGTTCATAAAATGTCCTGAAGTTACCCATGGTTTGCATCGTGTGCAATTTTATTCAAAACACTTTTGTGTAAATATAGCACTGGTTTGCAACTTCAGACGATATGCTGTTTAACAATAAAAAGACAGACAAATGTCTGTAAATTCGACCGCTAAATAGCTCTGCATAAATATGTATAACTGTATGTTGTGTTTATCTATAGGAATGTCATATGATTTTTTTCGGTTATTCATTTACAGAAAATAAAATAAAACTGAAAAGGTCACGCTTGTTCGTCCTGTATTTGGGCAGTAAAAGGAACACGAATATGATCTGATGTGACTTCATATTATATATATTCTTGAGTTTGAATACGATAGTATTAGACTTTTTGTTAACAAAAACATTTAGTAGACAAATAAAATTCAGCTACTGATGAATCCTTTTAGACTTTGCGAAATTCACTGATTAACATGACATGCATTTGTAACTGTGTTTAGGAACAATACAATGGTACCTACGAATCAATATGCAATATACTGTGGTGCTCTAATCCAGATGGAACAGCGTGCCAATCATCAATTGCAGGAGAAGGCACGCTTTGTGGCAATCATAAGGTATCTAATTTATAATTTTTTGGCAGAACTTGTTTTTGTAATGAGCATAGTATTTATTTCTTAAATTTCATCATCTCAAAACGTTTGAAAGTGACAGAGGTTACTCAAAGAAAGCCAAACTTCAACAATCTGTGATTAAATATTAACCTTTTAAAATTAAACTTAGTAATTCGAAGTTCTATTCTTAAATTCTGAATTATGATCACCTTTTTTCCGTGAACTGTAATACAATGTACAAGAGAAAAAGGGTTGATACTGTCTGGCGTTCTATTTATTTTCAAAATTGTATGTACACAATGAACAACAAATGTTTTTTTTTTCAAAATGACGGAATTTCTTAATGCTCTGGCATTTGCTTTGCGTACACCGAACAAGGTTCAATCCATGTCTATTATCGTAT
This sequence comes from Mytilus galloprovincialis, assembly GCA_037788925.1. NCBI lineage: Eukaryota > Metazoa > Mollusca > Bivalvia > Mytilida > Mytilidae > Mytilus > Mytilus galloprovincialis. The sequence goes on along the minus strand of CM075343.1, from coordinate 38,719,411 downwards.
TATGACCACTAAGTTTCTCCAAGTACGTCTACCGTGAATTACATATGAAATATGGTAATAGCACATAGATTTACGTCTGAAATGCTGAAGGTAGAAACTGGTATACACTTGTTATTGACCGTAATGGCCTGTATCAAGTAAATATAAGCTGTTTGTTAATAACGTGGCTTGTGTTGCTTTATAAAGACAAGATGTTTGACTGAAAAGGAATAATTTAAACAACAAAAACTGACAAATATTAAAAAAATATAAAATTCATTACCAAAAATACCCCAAAATGATATAATATTGTATTGTCCTTGTGAAATAATTTTGAAAACATTTTCTGTCGATTTTCCTGAATCCTGACCTGCTGTAAAACGATAAGTTCGCGCGGACTATGGATGCTTTTGAAACAGTTGCTGACAAAATATTCGACGTGACCAACGTCCAATTGTGGTCTAACTAATGCAATGTGTGTTGACAGAACATTGGGGATAAACATTGTCCGTTAAAAGACTTACCAGTAATAAGAATGTAATAAATGGTCGTTGCTCAGTTAATTAAAAATGGTCTGAGCTGCTGAGGAATTCCATAAGCTATTAAGATATTAAGCAAAGAGGAATATCTTATCATGGGTATATGGGAGCCTTCAAGTCGCATGTAGAAGGGGAAAAAAGAGGAAATAATATACGAACAGCAAACAATAGTGCACAATAACATAACGGTAAAGTTTGAATGTATCTAGAAAAAAAAATAGCAGCTCGTTACATGGCTGAATACTAAGAAAACCGATAAGTTCACATCTGTTAATTTTCATGCTTGCTTAATTGTCATGTTTGCTTAATCGTCATGTTTGATTAATTGACATGTTTGCTGCAGGCTTTCAATTGCAATACACATTTCTCGGTATAACCATATGATACGAGTTCAGTAAATTTTAGTTATGTATAAGTCTACATGTTTTAAGAAAAATAAAGCATCTTTTCACACGGCTTAATATCAATAAAAATGTTAATCCCGATGGTATAATCAGTTTAGTAGTCAGAACTGCGGTACTGCCATGATTTATAACAAAAATTTCAAAACTTCTGTGTTTATAAAATTTTGAAATTATAAAGAAACTACTGTTTCCAATCCCTCAGGCAAAAATGACCTGAGTTCGATTTGGCTAATTTCTTTTGGGTCCTTTTTGGACATACATTTTTTTAACTGTTTCGGTTCTTATACATCTTTGGCTTTCAAATATTCGGCTTTGAGCGTTCCTGATGAAAGAAAATCCAGAAAAGCGCTTCGGACGCATGAAATGTATAACGTGTTGTTTTCATTTTTTACATCACTGGGTCGATACCTATGCCGGTGGACTATCAGTCCCCGAGGGTATTATCAGCTCAGTAGTTTTATTTAAATACTTTATTACTGCCAGTATTTATAACAAATTTTTCTTAACTGTCCATTTGTAAAATTTTGAAATTATAAAGATACTAAGGTCTCTACTCCATCAGGCAAATTTGACCTTAGATGGATTTGACTGTTTTTGGGGTCCTTTTCGGTTGTCAAATATTCGGTTTTGAGCATTCCTGATAAAGGCAAATCCAGAAAGCAATTCGGGCGTATGAAATGTATGACGTGTCGTTTTCATTTTTTAATCCGAATCAGATAAATGCCACTACTAACTGGACTTAAATTTAGTATATACATTGTTTCTTCTGCTTAACGATATCATATAAAGATAAGTCCAATACAGAAAAAGGACAATTGGTATGATCAGATATGTGTAGGTGTATACTGACACCTTTACAAAAAGGATATGTCTTTGATGTTTTAACGTGTAGAATAGCATACGGATCAAGAATCTCAACATGTGTTACACTTAAATTTACAGAACGAACAAAATATTTTGAAACTGTAACTTTGCCACATGTCCGAATTAAAAAAAAAAAGGCTACTGTACAAGCCGTTATAGCATACAATCAGTGAAGGAAGAGAAAATACCTGAACGAAGAACATTTCAAAGCATGATTTCGATAACATTTTTGTGTTATGTATTTTTCCGGTACATCACTTCATATTTGTTTAATCTTTTATGAATACTGTTTTTGTAGTGGTGTGTTTCTGGTGTATGTACATCAGATGTCAATGCTCCAGCTGGGAATGGTGAGTCATAGATAAATCGTACAAGTTGATATATTATATGCTTCGACTCAATCAAACATAATATAAAGTTACAACCATTTTTGAAATAAAAGTTAACGGAATAAAAGAAATGGATACAGATCTACTACAACAGTTACGGACACAGTTAACCCCTGCTCAAATTCATACAAACACAATAAGTATTCAATTTTCAGATTTTTTATACTTTTTTATAACAGTCTTCCGTATATAATTATCTATTTAGCTGGATTGAAAATAATGATGATGATGATTACAATTAAATAGACACAATTTGAGCACACCTGGAGCAGTAATATTGGCACCGTTAATGTTTTTTACAGCTCTTTGTAAGAACCAGGCAGAGTGCGATATATGAGGGTTTCAGATCATTTCTATAAATTGCCTGGTAGAAGCATAGGTGACTACTGCTCAAAAAATAAATTTGAGTGGGGAAATATGAGTGGTTGCCATGGTAACAGACACTCTATTTTTGGGTTGTTGAGCGTGGTAAAATCTTTAAAAAATCATCTTAATCACTACAATTCAGAGCCTGATATTGAACAGAATCAAGTATATTTCATCAATTTTCATATGTAACATTGATACAACTTGGTTTAAGCTTCATTTAAGTTAATATTGCATGTAAACCAAACTTGTAAATTTTTTGAAAAATTTAGCCAAAAAATGCATATTTTCAACTTTTCCCCAATTTAGGATTTTTGCGATATTATCAAACTTTCTCGAGTGTTTTTCAGAAAACTGCTAATGTATACAACATAGTTAGCACTGTAGTTATGAAAGTTGGACATTACTTTACCAAATTAAATAGAAAAATGTTTGGGACCTTTTTTAGTCTGATCACCATAGCAACCGATTTTTTCCTTGGAAACGAAGTTATTATTTGCAGAATAATGCAGTTTTTAAGAGCTTAAATGTCCTGAATTGTTTCAAAACCGAAAAGAAGATTCATAAAAGCTAACGCAAACGTTAAATTACTATCGTCTAGTGTTGTTGCCTTCAATTGCTACCATGGAAACAAAGATTATCCATAGCAACATCCATTTAAAAACTGCATAAATGATAATTTATGTAAAAAAATACATTAATTGAGGATGTTAATTTTCAAATTAGAATATGAGTTTATTCTTGTCTTGTCTGGTGTTTTTTTCAGACAGGTCAAAAATTTTATATATAATGTAACATTGGGGTTGGAGGGTTAGGGAAAAAGGGGGGTATGTTAATTTTTTCAAATGTTTCATACAAGTTGATCCGTGAAAATATATTTGTGTTTTGTCGGTCGTAATTTTGATTTCATCCTCAATTTTTGAAAGTTAGCAGATAATGAACGTCTTGGGATTGCTATAGACGGGCAAACCTGGCTTATGGTAAGGCACGATAAATATGGCCATTAACGGTTGTAGGACAATTCTTAATTTCTTAGAGCACACACAAGTCTGAGATGTTATCCCACCAGCATATTTCACAAACTTGACCTGTCACATAATAATAAGCTTACAAACCAAAAATAGAATCATTTTGTCAAAGCATTTCTAAACTAAAACTGAAGTGTGATGGACGGGCGGATAGACGGACAGACAAATTGAACACATATTAAGTCGGTGGGGACTTAAAAAAATATTAATAGTCAATTGGTAATCGTTGATATTAGAAGTCCAGTATAATGGAATCCTATCAATATATAGCTATTAGCATATCATTAATAACTCCTTTGTTGTACTACTATACCGCAATTGGAATTCAGAATCTCCGAAACAGACGAATAGATACATCTTGTAAGTTAGAATTGTGCTAATCCGGTAAAATGATTATGCTATTACTGGTAAAATTATCAAAACAAAATTATTGTACAAAATAATTGTTATAATTATGAATCATTCCTTGCTATCCACCATACTATATATATCTCATATGTTCATGCTTCCGATAACATTTTAATGTGTTGTGTGTGTGTATTTGTTGGGGAGGGGGTCAGCTGAAGCACACTTCGAATCCATCTGAAATCACCCTCTCCTCCTTTAAGATAGTAAACATGTACAAATGTATCATTTTTTCGGGTTGAATCTTCAAAAAAATCGTTTTGCAACTCTCAATGTCTTTTTCATGAATTACGCCCCTATTTACTCTATCTGTCTCTGTAACCTTTATAAAAAAACTGTGCAGTAATACCGAGATATGGAATGAAACCACTTACCTGAGAATGTGTGAATAAATACAAGATTGATAACAGTTAATTTGAAGACAAATTACACATATTGTCTTATTCAATTAACTGCAACACTAGAAACAGCGCAGCAAATACCAATCTTATTTGTCTTTGTAATTATCAATGATTTCCCAACAGGTTGAATATAAGACTTTAGTGTCCAATGTGAAATAAAAGAACAAATTTTAATGTCTCGCGCATTACACACATTTTATCTATTCAAGGTACAAGGGCAAAAACTAAAATACACACTTTTATGGCCACGCCGCAATGCTGGGGGGATAAGTTTTACACATGTCTGTCAGTACGGTAGTCTTCTCAAAGTTGGTTTCCATTTTCTAGTAATTTTAGTATGCCTCAACCAAATGTTATGAAATATATACACTATGCTTATAACCACAAAACAGATATCAAGTTTGAATTGTTGGCGTCACTTTTACTGTTCCCAAGTTATGCCCGTTTTGCTTTACTTTTCTTTGTTTGATACTTTAAAAAGGTTTAAAACCCAGATCCAGACAAGGTTAGAATTGTATAGTTTGCCTTAAATGGCCTGGTTAACTGGCGAAATTTCTAAAAGTGAATATTTGATATTAGGAGAACCTTTTTGGAGCCCTTTTTTCTGTCATACATACCATATGATATTTTTCGACTTTCATGTAGATTTTTTTTTATCATTTCTTTTAATATAAAAAAGAAGATGTGGTATAATTTCCAATGAGACAACTCTTCACAAGAGACCAAAATGACACAGATATTAACAACTGTAGAATATCATGCAGCCTTCAACAATGAGCAAAGCCCATGCCGCATAGTCCGCTGTAAAAGGTCCCTAAATGACAATGTAAAACAATTCAAACAAAAAAACCTAACGGCCTAATTTATGTGCAAAAAGTGAACGAAAAACAAATATGTAACACATAAACAGACGACAACCACTGAATTACAGGCTCCTGATTTGGGACAGGCACATACACAGAGAATGTGGCGGGGTTAAATATGTTAGTGGAATCCCAACTATATATAAATTCATTTTCAATAAAATCTTTATAAAGATAAATTAAAATGATCGAGAATTTGACATCAGTGGCGTAGCTAGGTCTTTTTCACGTGTACGCCCGAACATCGGCGAGGGGTTCTGATGGTCCCAAGCGGCCGGGACTATTTCATAGCATAGACCCCGGGAATTTAAACAAGTTATTGAGAATGAAATACTATTTCTATCATCAAAAACGTTGTTAATTTGAGGTGCAATATGAGAGTTCGTTATTGGTTTTGCAATAGCTAAATCCGGAATTATCAGTTATTTACAGGATTTAAAAAAATATCAAACATTTTCTTTCAATATTCTTTCTTGAGCTATAATGTTTACTTTCGCAAAGTTTCATGACACTCAATATTATCAATAAAGGTTTAAAATTATTTATTGTAAAAAAAAGACTATTTGTTAATTTCTGTCAATATTATACTTTTGTTTTTGTTTTTCTGCTTCAATCATTAGTTATAAAAAAGCTTCGGCCCAAGCTTTTCAATAAAATTCGAAGTTTTGACAAAGAAATTCAGTGGTGCATTACCGTGAAACTATAACCTCTCTCTGTATCCACTAGTTAGTTACAAAAAGAAATTCATTTTTACATGTAAAATTCGGGGAAAGTAAACTTGTAATTTTATTATTATGCTCTGGATATCCTTTTGATAAAAAAAAATGTTTCGGTCCAACTATCATTTAATTTCACGAAGGCTTGACGAAGACAAGTTATTGATACTAGTATATTATAGTTAGAGTATATATATGCTTCTTTGTATTTTTATGGCCCCGCAACGAAGTTTTCGGTGCCATATAGTTTTACCCTTGTCCGAAATTCCGAAATCCGAAATTCCGAAATGCCGTCATTCTGTCATTCCGCAACAAACCATTATACGGACTTTTTTTCTAAACGCCTTCAGATATTGGGCTGATTTTTTATATATTAGTTAACCATGATGAGTTACAGATCAAGTATAAGTTTCGTTCCGCTCCACTCAATTTTGCAGAAAATAAAGGCTTTGGACTTTGAGAAATTGTTGAAATCACAGTTATACAGACTTTTTTTTCTAAATGCCTTCAGATATTGGGCTGATTTTTTGGTATGTGAGTTAACCATGATAAGTTACAGATCAAGTTGAAGTTTTGTTCCGCTCCACTAATTTATGCTGAAATTACGGGCTTTGGACTTTGAGAAATTGTTGAACATCACAGTTATACCGACTTTTTTTCTATACGCCTCCAGATTTTGAGCTGATGTTTGATTTACGAGACTACCATCATGTTTGTGTCCACATGTGTTACATTGAAATTGCAAATTTTTCAACTTTTTGGGACGGGGCCATTCTTGTCGCGTTGACACATCTAGTTTATAAAGGTTTGGAAACAATTGAGAAGATTGAATTTCCTATACTTCAGAATTCAACAAATAATATCTCTGTTTCCAAGGGGAAAATATGTTAATATGGTGATAAAATTCAAGAGAGCCCCACGCAATATTCTATTTTTTTTTGTCAAGTAGTATTCAAATTTTGTTACTACAATGCTAGATTTATATATGTTATACATTTTTTGCACTTTTCAGAAAAACACACAAGAAAATTTGATAATTTCACAAAACTCAATGATTCAGAAAAATTAAAATATGTGTTTTTAGTATAATTTAGCAAAAAATATAACAGTCGGGTTGAACTGCAATCTTAACTAAGCTCTGAAACTAAAACAAAGTTATATCGATGTTATATATGAAATTTCTGAAAATAAGTTTGATTCTATTCATATTCAGACTCTACGACCAAACGTGATCGTTTCAAGAATCTCAGTGACATGTATGATTTTTTATTAATAAACCTACCCCCCTTTTTTCCCAACCTTCCAACCCCAATGTTACAATATATATTACATTTGTGGAACCTTCTGAAAAGAACAGAAGAGACTGTGAGTGAAACAAAGCATGCTCTCATATTTGAATATAAACACCCTGTATATATGTATTTTTTTTACATAAATTTCCATTGATACATTTTAAAATAGATGTTGCTATTGATAATATTTATTTCCATGGTAACTATTGAAGTCAGCAACTCTTACCGATATTAATTTAGAGTAAGCGTATGCTTTTATGTATTTTCTTATCGGTTATGAAACAATTCAGTACATTTAAGCTCTTAAACTGCTAAATTCTGCAAAAAATAACTCCGTTTCCAAGGAAAAAATCGGTTGCTATGGTCCCAAGCATTTTTCCATTTTATTTGGTAAAGTAATATCCAAACTTCATAACTACAGTGCTAACTATCTTGTATACATTTGCAGTTTTCTGAAAAACACCCGAGAAAATTTGATAATATCGCAAAAATCCCAAATTGGTGAAAAGTTGAAAATAAGCATTTTTTGGCAAAACTTTTCAAGAATTAACAAATTTGGTTTACATGCAGTCTTAACTAAAATGAAGCTTAAACCAAGTTGTACCAATGTAACATATGAAAATTAATGATAAATGCTTGATTCAATTCATAATCAGGCTCTGAATTGTAGTGATTAAGCTGATTTTTGAAAGATTTTACCACGCTTATGAACCAAAAAATAGAGTGTACGTTACCATGGCAACCACTCAAATTTTCCCTCTTCCATTTATTTTTTGAGCAGTATGTGATTAATGCATCTTCTGTGCCATTTATAGATAAAATCTGAAACCCTCATAAATCACATGTATATTGCACTCTGCCTGATCCTTATGAAGAGCTGTACTTAAAAGTGAACAGATACAGAGGAAGAATCCAGTACATAAATCAAAATCATACGAATAAATATTTTAAAACTCCAAACGTATAGATGTGATAATAATAAGTATACTAATTGACAATATGAAAATAATATAAGGTTTAGCTTTACAACATGAAATAATTTAAATTTGTATATCATATCAGAACACTGTTTATACGGCGACAAAAGAGGAAAGGTATTCTCTAATGGGTGGACATGTGCGGACATGTACACTAATGCCCCGAACAATTGTGAATTTGCTCAAGTACAATGTTGTGATACTTGTTACCCAAAAACGACAACTGTTACAACCACGATAGAAGCTCACACAACAAGTCCTTTTAAAAAGCTAACTACAACTGATGGAGTGACGTCGCAAGGAGACGAGACTATTCAAAGCACCACGCTGACAGCGGATGAGTTTGGTATGATGTAATAGCCATATTTCTTCTATAAAAAATTTCTGACAAGTCAGTGATACTATATATATTACTTAATTCTTTTTGGATACCAATGACAACCTATCTTAAATCAATTTGCAGATTTAATATGATGCTAAAAATATACAGAAAAAAATAGAGGCAAAGGATACCAAAAGGTCATTCAAACTCGTAAGTCAAAAAATCCAACTGACAACGCCATGGCAAAAACATGAAAAAGACCAAAAAGACAAACAAGAAAGCAAACAGCTGTGACTATTCTCTTTGTCGAATTGTCCTGTCATGTCTTCACGGCCGTCACTCGGCTAACCGAGAGATTGGTCGGTTAATCAATATTGAGTATGCGGCTATATCGGCGGTTGGTCTGGTAATCGGGTTGGCTAAAGTCTGTTAATCAGGTGTTATAGAGAAAATCATTGCAAGTTCAGTATGTTTCACTGTATAACTTTTTAAATATAGTTTTATCATAAAAATTATGCATGTCTCACAAAACAATGCAATGTACTGAATCCAGTGGTGTATTTTTTTTTCTAGCTTCGATAAAAGATCTATAAAATAAAAAGGCGGGTATACACATTTTACACACACAAAATGTACACAAAATGACAACTTGGTTGAATTTACTTGCATGCAATATTTTGAACATCGAAAAAGGACAGGCATTATGTTTGTTAAGCATAATATCATTGTGTGAAAAATCTACACGAACATCTGTATTTTGGTGATATTAATCAATTTTTATTAAAAACCTGGCTAGTTAATGGGTCGGATGTATAAAAACCGGTCTGTTAATTCGTCTGCTAAGAGTTATGAATGGCAATAAAAGTATAATTTGATTGCTATATGGGGAGTTATCGGATCAAATGGGTAGGCTCAAGACAAGTGGCTTAAACATACAGAAACAACACATGAACAATGAAACATAAATTAAGACAATGGAAATTGAAAATTGATAAAAAATAGTTTCAAAAAGTGTAATATTAAAGTAATATTAATTTCATCCAAATATGGTTGCATATATCATGTGGATTCTGTTTCGTTGTTACTAGTATGAATACACCAATTTGTCATCTACATTGGTAACTAGTATATAAATTAGAGATAAACGTCGTAATGTCACTAAACACCAATAAGTAAAATATATTGGGATGCTAAAATATAAAGTATTGAGAAAGAATAATGAGAAAAATAAATAAAATGTAGAGAAAAGTGACATAACAATTTAAAGAATACAGAAATAAACAACACCCCAATCCGGATCCTCATGGTATACACAAGAATCTTGATGGAGACGCAGAATATAGAATAATAGATAAGGACAGTAGAGAGTGATGCATTGCTAAAAAAAGAGAGAAAAAATAATGATTGTTTAAGAATACAGACATGCAACACCCCTTTTCACTATTTAGACCCTCGAAGATGATTGTTCAAACAGTTTTAGCATTTATTCCACATCTCCTTATTTTTAGATTAATAGTATAGACAACGATATCTATATATATGCTTTGCAATTTTATTACTGTATATCACTTTATGTTATTTGAGACTGGAGTCCGAAAAACATTGACCTCCTGTCAACCGCTGAATCTAATAGCTCTGTAAATATTGTAAAGTGCAAACAAAACAAAATTGCAGGGGGGGGGGGGGGGGGGGGGGGTTCGGGTTGAAACAGTGACGGATTGCCATGTACTCAAATTGATGACAAATGCTAGAATTTTTCAAGCGCACGACTGCAGTTCTCCTCTGCACTTATGTAGAAAAGAACTAAACGGAATAAAATGAATTAAAAATTAAGATAACCTAATCTAGCTGCATTCGCTCCTTTCCATTTACTTCTTTAGAATGATTTGTAAACAACATATGATTAAGTAATTAAACAAAAGAACCAATTGGATGATGCTGACGAATTAAGGTTTAACGTCCAGTGGCAAATATCATGCGCATATGAGAACGACAACACGTTATATGTACCCTGTGTTGTATTATACAGACACGTTCAGTCGGATTTTAGAACGTGTTACTTTGAACAGACACAGAAATTAAGGCTGATTGAAAACGTTAATAATAAATTCATGCACATTCCAGCGGCCAATCCATATCACGCTATATTGAAGTGACACACCTTTCAATAAAATGCAAAGAAAGTAAAAAAAAAAAAATGCTCTTACTAGAAGGATACTGTTGCACCGTATTGTCATTTTTTTACTCAAGTACATCTCACTATTAACTTTTTCAATGGGAAATTATAAAGGTAGCAAAACTATTGTCGTGACTAAATAATTCTCAACTAACACAATTTTAATTGTCCAACCCATTAACAGACTTTATTCCCCTAATATTCACTAAAACGTGGTATTACTCACGTTATATTACAATTATGAAATATTCACTAATGTCAATTTATTTTTTAGAACCAAAGTACTATTTTGTGTCCTTTAAATGATATCTAAAATTGTTTGTTTCGCCTTTTATTTAAAAAAGTGCTATGCATATAAGCATAAATACCATATACTTAAGCGACGCCTTTTAGTTTTACTGAAAACTGCGCGGACTATGAAATGTTTTTACAGGTGGAAAATGTTCTATGATACATGTAGATATCATTTTGTCAGACACTTTTCTTTTTTTTATATGGTTCTTATAATATGCCATAAATCTGTATATTTAACAGAGTTTAACATTGAATTGTGAGTTTTACTCTTAACAGACGTATAACCGACCCAATTAACAGACCAACCACCCATATAGCCGCATACTCAATATAGATTAACCGACCAATCTCTCGGATAGCCGAGTGTCGGCCGTGGTCTTTATTAAAACATTTTTGATTTGCTCTCTCCCGACTCCTATTTTCATCACTTGGCAGAGAAATACGACAAATATCTTACTCGATTCTTCATAAGAGTGAAACATTTAAAGTTAAAACAGTTGACATTATAGTGATGATTGGTCGTCTTTAAAAAGAGCCTTACAATGGATGTATCATTTGAGTGTATTACTGGGCGTTTTTATTCCTTGTTGATAAGGAACAATATAGCATAATGTTTTAGCACACGTCATCGCTAATCTTTTATGCTGTACTCTAATAAATGTATACGTATATATATTTACGTTTGTAAAGTATAATTATGTATCTAATTAGCTTGCGTTTTTGCATCTTCATTCTAAATAATGATATTTAATCATAGTCTGTCGGTTCTGAAGTGATATGCCCCCTGTGATCTTTTACCACATTCTATAACGTGCTAAATAGCTTGCTAAATATCTTTTAACTTAACTGCATGGATAACATATTACAGTGCATTATGATATAAGCTACTAACCTGACTAAGCTAGTCCCTGAAGTACAAAAAGAAATGTGGGTCAAAATGATACTGCAGTTCTTGTTGTTTTTAAGAGTTTATATAGAGACATATTTAATTGTAGGTTTTCGATTTGTAATGCTCTTCAACTTCGTATTTTATTTGGCCTTGTTTGATTTGAGTGCCATTAATGAGTCTTCTGTAGACGAAACGCCCGTCTGACGTAACGAATTATAAGCTTTGTATCTTTAATGAGCTTTTAAGTATTATTCTGTGCTATTAGGGAATATTATCTTTGAATAATATTTCTAGCTTGGAGCACAATCACCTGTGAGATATATATTTAATTATTTTGGAAAAACCGTGGACTGTCTGTTTATGCCATAATAACTACTGGATCCATCAAATAAAATAACGTTGTAATTGACATTATTTATTGGCTAGAAATGGACTATAAATTTGAAATTATTTTTGTGATGTGTCCGAAGTTCTTTTCTGGATTTATCAATGGAAATATAAGAAAAGTTTTCGAATAAGCATTCAGCAGGAAAATTCAAACCCACACATTTGAAATATGAGGATGTAACACATGAAGAGCTATATAACCAAAAAGGACATAAAAAATAACCAAAATCATTTAGGTCAACTATGTCCGAGGTAGTTGAAACCTTATTATCTTGATAATTTTAAGGGCTATAAGGGCCGAAAATGGCCCCAGATTTACCAAAAAAAATAAATTTAAACTTACTTTTTTTTACTTTTTACCTACGTAGCGGTAACTTGTAATTCTATTATTATTTTCGCAAGTATATATATGTTTACTAAAAAAAAAACAACAATGAGCTTGATATTGTAAGGAAGTCTACTTTAATTTCGAGGGAAACACTTTTTTTTTTTTGCAAATATGAATTTTCTTAAACTATAAGATAGACGTGTAATATAACAAAATCTGCTAATTTCTCATGATTCTGCTAATTTCAATTCAACATTAGGTGTTCAAAAACAGAAAACTTTCTCTAGTATAAGGGGTTGATCTAGGATTTTGGAAATGGGGTGGTGTATTTCAGAAAAACTGAACATAAAGAAAAAAGACTTACACGATGATATGCACTTGTAGAGTTCCGCTGTTCAGACGAAACGCAAGATATGCGTTCAATCTTTTTAAAAACTGGAATTTAAAAAATTATTGCATATATAAACAGGTATAAGGATACTTTTTAGCATTATTTATTTTTATAACAGGGGATCTTACTATAACTGCATTACTGGAAACACATTCAACTATAGTCGGAGACTCCACAGTTACCATACTGTGTAAAATAAACGGCACACCACCTGCTATTGCATGGGACTGGACAAAAACGTCCATTGATGGAGGCAATGCTGAAATAATAGCTCAGGGGACAAATAATGCTAAGAGACAAGTGAAAATGTCTGCCACAAACCCTAATTTGAATATATTCAGCATAACAGAAAACGATGCGGGTATCTATAAATGTCGAGCAAACAATGGGAAGAGGCAATTTATGAGTGAACATGTAATACTTGACGTTTTAGCAGGTAAATGTTGATAATTTCATTTATAATATTCACATTCCGCCTATAAGGGCTATCTTCGCTTTATCATATAGAGTCAATGTTTCTTGAGTCAATTTTGGTGGAATTCTACATTTTTCAACTTTCAATTTTAACTATGAATATCATTTTTTTTTATGTTATCGAATATTCACATTTTTTTTTACTTTTGACTGAGAAAATTGGAATATAAAACTGACTGTTAGGAGCCGGTTTGATATTGAATATAGAATAACAAATAACAAACCGGCTGCTTACTCCACATACATGATAAATTAGCTACGAATTTTTAAACTCAACGATGAGCACTACTGAATGCCAATTTTATTTCGGAATGATTTGATAGAGTGCACAAACATCCATTTAAACGTATTCAGAGAAAATACTTGCTTAACCTGCCGTTTTGTTTTGAAATGTTATTCAATTATTTTCTGGTTTTTCTTAACATGTTCATGCCTTACAAACACCAACTATTTGTTGGAAAATAGTACATTTGTAGATGGTATGTCTTGCTCTAAATTTAAGTTTACATATGTTTCTATATGTAAGTTTCCTAGAATGCTTTGGTAGATGAGTTTATTTTGTTTTTTTTTATTATTTGTGGGGGTTACGATATCTTATTAAAGATTAGTTTTTGAAAACGATTGACTTTCTATTGTTTCTTTATAATTGTGACTGGTTTCTGTTACTTCATACTAAGTATTGCGTCTACACATTCAATTATACCATGTATACAGGTACATTATGTACAAAAACAAACAAAATATAAAAAAAGGTAAAACAGGAGACTTTAATATTTCAGAATCTTTTCGGAGAGCTCCAGGTGAACCTGGAACAGTTATACCATTAGAATTTCAGGGAGGAACAACTGTAATTCTTTCATGCAGTTCTACTGGAGGAAATCCACCACCACTAGTTGTTTGGTTGAAAGATGATATTGTGATTTCATCTGGTACTAATACATCAACTAGCGGTAATGTAACAACAACAAATTTGACTCTTGCAACAACTGCCGATGACGATCTTGAGGTATATGAATGTCAGGCAGATAATGGATTCCTCCAGCGACCACTAGTAAAGACAACATATCTTACGCTTAATCGTATGTATTGTCACGTCCTACACATTGTATATACATAAATTTCTTTAAAAAAAATGTTGTTGACGCTTTAATATGTTTGATTTTGTGACATGTAGTTGCTGTCATATTGACATCAACCCCGCATTGCCTTTTATTCAAATCTGTTGTAAAATAAACATATGATTATTTAAATTAATTTGCTTGTAAAATATTTTTTTTATGTGAAGTCACTGTTTCTTTCATTATTTTTGTGCGATTTGTTGATAAAGGACATATTTTGGATTTTGTAAAAACATTACTGTGGATTGATATTTTCCACAAGTTCCAAGTAAAATTAACGAAACTGTTTTGTAGGACGTAAAGGATATTCATTCACGAAAAGAAATAGAGAAAGTCTTACAAACTTTTAATGGTTAATTTTTTTTTTTTTTTTTTTTTTTTTTTTAATAGTCTATCACAACTTCTTTTTTTTTTTTTTTTTAAGACTTGAAATACATTTTTTGAAAATCACCTGAATACAATTTTCCTTGTATAACCTAGGGAAGAATACACAAGGGGCCCTGTGTTTACAATAATCCAACGTCCAGGGATAAACGGTGGACTCTATTATAAAAAAAAAATCTATTTCATATTTTTTCCATATATAAGTTATACATTCATATTAATTACACAGATTGAGTTTGCGTATAAAATGTTCACAATATTCTACAGTAAATAAAATACATCAAAAGTCCCCCAAAACACACTACAATCTACACAATAATTTACCTTTACTTATATAATTGGCATTTAATTTTTTGTACTTTTAACACCTGGATTACATTGTTATGTGTCGGTCAGTGATTTTATAGGTCACATGCTCGACCTTGTAAATGCGTGTATTGTATATTTCTATCGTTGGATGTATTATGTTCTAAAAAGGAAAAGAAAGTAAGTACAAATTATTTCGTCACTTACTAATGTATAAGATTTATTATAAGTTTTATTTCAGCTGCAAAATTTTCTTTTTTGGATGATAATGATTTGTCCATAGATTCAATTAAACTTCCCAGTTCCCGTTTTGCATATGCTATCAATTGACTGGAAGTAAAACTTTTAGACTGATATTTAATTATATTCCTACATTTCCAAATAATCCATTTAACTGTATTCATAATCGTATTAGTTATGACATTGTACTTTTTGTTGTAATCGTACATTCCTAGTATGATAAGTTCTTAGCTCAATGGAATATATACTGTGTTATTTAGTACAGTATATGTTTTAAGCGCATCAAAAATGTGTTCCCAAACAACCATTATAATGTTACAGCTGTGAAAAAGGTGTGTGAGAGTTTCGTTTTCTGTTTTACAAAAATGGCATTTGCCATTTTTTGATTTGCCCATTCTAAATAATTTTTGCTCCGTATAGATAATGTTATGAACAATTTTCCAGCTAATTTGATTTGCTTTCCTAGAGGACATACTTTTATTTAAATTTATCCAGATCTTTTTTCCACGGTAATTCCGAATTATACTGAATATTCCATTATATTTGACAGTTTGGAACTATATCTAAATTTAACGAATATTGGATTAATTTCAAAGATATCTCACTTGGGATTACTACTTTATTCTGTTTATTGTAAAATTCAAATGTATTTTTAATGTAATAACCATTTTTGGGGGGTTCTGGATCTACGTGGACGTTTTTTAGTCTGTCCTTGAACAATTTAGGAATAGCTAATTTCAACCTTGCCCATTCCGAAATCCAGTTTCTCTTATCTTTAAGAGTATTGTATATAAAGTCGTCGCTTTTGATGTTTTTTGTTTCTTCATCCCAAATATCTTTTATTGTATGAATTCCACTTTTTCCGAAGTAAGCGAAAAAAATAGGTTTTTTGTTGTATTGAATTTTTATGTTTCCAAAAAGTTGTTGGTTTAGGATATCGTTTTTATTTATTGGACTTTGTATACTTAAAAATTTTGACCACGTTTTAATTAACTCAAGATAGTATTTTGGAAAATTTTCCATTTGAAATCCTCGTAAGTCCGAACACTTTGCTAAAAAATTATCACAATTATATTTGATATCAAACTTCTGTAGCCACCATTTGGCTATTGTGTTCCAGTTATCAGTTTTTGATCTTAAAATCTTTTGCATACTTTTGATTTGTTTGGATTTAATGAACGAGTCTATATTGATCATACCAATTCCCCCTTCCTCTAACGGTAAGCAACACACGTCCCTTTTAATTAAATTTACTTTCCCCTCCCATATAAAATTCCACATGACATTGTTTATTTCTTTTTTATATTTTTCAGGTAAACCTCGCATTTCGATTTCGAACCCTATTTTAGATATGATCAATGATTTTAATATTAAGACCCTGCCCTTCAATGTACGTCACGAGATTTCCAAACCTCAAGACACGCCTTAATCTTCTTTATTTTTTCTAACCATATAGCTTCTATATCAACACTATATCCACGAATGACTCCCAATGCTTTAATTGGTTCGCTTGACCACCTAATTTTTTTTATATTTTGGTGTTTTATTTTTCCAACGACCCAAATATACCCCTACAGTCTTTTCATAATTTATCTTAGCACCCGATGCTTTCTCGTATATTTCTAAAACCTTGAATGTTTCCTCGATTGATTCCTCTGTTCTATTAAAAAATTGTGTATCGTCTGCAAACATGTTAATCTTATCCTCTTTCTTTTCATTTTCTATGTCAGGGTGGGGTAAATTTATTCCTTGAATTTTCGGATTAGCCCTAATTGTGGCTGCCATCGGCTCTGCTTGTAAATTGTATAGCATCGGCGATATTGAACAGCCCTGACGGATTGATCTAGAAATTGGGACGTATCTTGATTGAAAACCGTTAGTCATTAAACAAGTTTTAGCATTTTTTAGTAACATTTTAATCCATTCCCGAAAATTTTCCCCAAATTGAAATTTTTCTAAACATGCATCTAACCATTCCCATTCTGCATAGTCAAAATCTTTTGTTTGATCAAGAAAAAGGATTGATCCTTCCTCGTCTTCCATATCTATAAAATCGAAAATATCATGTAGCATTCTATTAGAATCAAAAATATTTCTGCCCTTAACAAACCCTTTTTGATCTGTTTCTATAATTGATGGGAGAACTATTTTCAAACGTTCAGCCAGAATTTTTTGAGCAAATTTTATAGTCTACATTTAATAATGTTATAGGTCGCCAGTTTTTAATATCCTCCCTCTCCCCACTTTTATATAATAGGCTTATCATTCCAAGTCTCTGCGATTCGGAAAGTGTTTTATCAAAAAAGGTTTCTTTTAATATTTGCGTAAGCTCATCCTGTATCAAAAACCAATATTCCTGATAAAATTCTGCAGTTATGCCATCTTCCCCTGGTGATTTATCCCTATTCATTGTTTTAATTGCTTTGAAAATTTCATCTTTTGTAATTTCACTATCACATAACCGTTTGTCTGCTTCAGATAGAGTTTTATTTACATTATATAGTAATTTTTTCCCAGCCTCTTTATTACAACCCCCCGAGGTAAAAAGTTTCTCATAATATTTTAATTGCTCGCCTAAGATTTCATTAATATTATTTTTGTATGTGCCATTTTCGGCTTTTATTTTCGACCATAATTTTTCTTTTCCTCGTTTTTGTTCTAATCTGAAAAAATAATTTGTGGATTTTTCATGGTTAAATTTGATTCGTTCTCAATATTACCCATGTTGATATCAAACATCATTTATATGGTCATATTCATAAATTAACTCTTTGCAAAACCCTTATTCGTTCTTAAAACTGATGGGTGTTATTCCCGGAATAGATTACTTTTAAATAAGTTGTATTTGGCAAAACCATTCGGAATTCTGGGTCCACAGGTTGTTCTTTAATTGTCCTTTTAACTTTTTGATTCGAACGTCACTGAAGAGTCTTTAGTAGACGCTCGTCGCCTGACGTATAACAGTAAACAGTGTTAAAAGTGTGGTGTCTTCGCTGAGTTTGTTGTACAGGCACTTGGTAGATTAAACACCCGTCGAAGGATTCCTCTTCGAGAGTTCTCCCAGCCCAGTAGTCAGCACTTATCTTTGAAGAATTTTTGTTTAGAAAACTAAAGACTGGGCAACACGAACACTACCAAAAACCGAAAGTGATCTCAGGTGTTTAGGAAGGATGAGCAGATCCTGCTCCACATGTGGCACTCGTCGTGTTGCTCATGCAAGTGCAAACTTGGTGATAGGTCTAATTCGGTAGGTCACATTCTCGGAAAAGAGGAGTTTTGTTTTGTTTTCAACCGACCCTCTTTGTCAATTTCTAGATGTAAGTCAATATATGAGACAGACTTAATTATATCTGTTGTATCCTATCTCAAGTTCAATGGAATAGATGCATTCATCATAGTAATCAAATTTTGAATTATTTGGTGAGAGAACATCATCTTTATAGTAGAACGTGAGGTTAAAGGATATTGCTAACTTCGTTTCTTTCCTCCTAAGAAGTTCCTGTATAAAGTCAGTCTTATGTAAATCAAGGAACAAGTCAACAAGAAGAGAAACACAGTTGGTTTCCATGGGAATACCTATTGTTTGTTGAAAAACGCGGCCTCCAAAAGTAACACATATGTTGTCAATCAAGAAATCAAGCATTTTGATAATGCTAGTTTAAGATTTTTTGTATTTGAATCTGAGTAATTTGTTACAAAGAACGATTTGTCCCTCTCTTTAATCATTGTGTTAACCAGAATTTAAACTTATCTTAAGTAGGTATTGTCTTAACTTAGGACAATTTAAGCCTGCAAATAGGTATTGACAATGCGATCGTCTATTATGACCACATGTTGAGCCCTTGAAGTCTTATATTTTTGTTGGGTTGCTCCCTAATTTACAATCAACCTGTAACATATCACATGTAAATCAGTTTTACAAATACTTTTTATGTACTTGTATAGCTTCCAATAAACATCCAGGTCAACCACAAATCATCGGATCGCATAGCTATGAATTAGGAGATATTGTAAAATTATCATGCAGTTCTACAGGAGGAAATCCTTTACCTACAGTAAATTGGTTGAGAGATGACAATATAATCACTACTGGTATAAGTACATCGTCAGTCAACGGAATGATAACAACAACGTTGACATTTACTGCTGGTTTAGAAGACCACCTCGAAGTGTTTGAATGTAAGGCGGATAACGGTGTTTTGCAGAAACCACTTGCAACAACAACACACATTGAATTATATTGTACGTATACGCTTCGAGCATTTCGTATGATGTAAATAGATCTACGTTAACCGAATGCAGTTAATTAGTCACACAATCTGCAATATTACTTACTAAAAATAATCAATACCGCTGCAGGTGCAATGTTGTTCCCCTAAAACAAAGCTTTAAGAGGCTGTGCCAACAAGCATAGAGCTTCAGGTGGAAAGTGAAAAAAGTTAAAAATCATCAAACCTTGCTTAAAATAAACATCTTAGTCTTAAAAGATCATACGACAAACAATAACGATCATTTGCGAGGGAAAAAAAACTTTTTTTACAGTTAAATAATGGTTACCATAGAAACTAGTGAATCTGAGACACTATTTGAGGTAAAAAACAGGATATTCCGACATGAAATATAATATCAGAATAAAGAATAGTGGTCATTGCAAGTAAATATTTTAATGATATAACCTTAAAATTATCAGCTAAAAAAAATCTTTTCTTAAAAAAATGGTAATTAATGGTTGCTATGGTAACAGGAAATTTAAAGGGTTCAAGTTTATAAATTTTACACAAAAATGAGCAATTTTTGGGTTAAAATTATAAAAAATCCAGATGTGTATAATATAAAATATGGTACTGACAAAAATGAATGACTATCATATAATTCAAAGAAAAAATAAAATTGGGTAGACTATTGAATTTTTATTGGTGGCAGCTACCCAACATTATGCTGTTTCGGAAGCAATTTTGTACAAAAACTACAAATTTTGTCACCTAATAGGGGTCACTATCATAAAAAAATGCACATATGATTTAATTTGTACTGATAAGATAAGTGTCACATAAAAGTGTATTCAATTGAGTAGAAAAATATTCATAAAATCTCCATGGCAACCATCTTTTTTGCATAGCAACCTACTGAGGCTGAAAATATACAATGTTGATTTTTAACAAAAATGCACAAAATAAGTCACTTAAAGTCTGCTGGGTATAAAATAACACACAATAACAGTCAAACTGTGCGTTAAGAGATGCAAAACTCTCCTAAGCAACACTTATTCGTGACATAAATGCCTAGTAACCAACTGATACTTGAAAATACCCACGCTCAATTCATGGATAACAAGCACAATTTAAAAGTATAAATACCTGATAAAAACTAAACTAACATAAAAAGATCAACTATGCTTCATGTGCATATTGATATTGTATTTAAAAATATCTTATGTAACACTACTTATTGCATAGCAACCAGCATATGTGGTGAAAAAGAGGGACGAAAGATACCAGAGGGACATTCAAACTCAAAATCAAAAATAAGCTAACGATGCCATGGCTTTAAAAGAAAATGACAAACATGCAATAGTTTACAAAACACAATACAGAAAACTAAAGATTAAGCAACCCCAAACCCACAAAAAACTTTGGGGTGATCTCATGTGCTCCAGAAGGGAATGCTGATCCTGCTCCACATGTGGAACCCGCAATTAAATTATATTATTTCATGATAATTCAAAAAGAATCACCTTTGTTCGATGATTCTATGCATTCAATCTTTCTTTGAAACAGCAATAAGCGAATAATTGCATAGGCTCTGGTGGGAAGTTGTGACTGGACCAAGGTCCAAGTTTAATGGCATACGATATAGTTACAGGGGAGGTAACATTATTTGACGCTGATAACGTAAAATATTGTTTTCGCGACGTCAAACTGGGACATATCGGGAAAAGATGTATAATTCGACTGATTTTTATCATTCAAACTGATTTAATTTGAAAACAAGTTCATGAACACATTTTTATTTCAAATAACGTTTGTTTTATATGTATGAAGATTATTTATTTGTATTAAGTTTCAAGAAAGTGTTAGTAATGCATTTTTTTTTTAATTAAATAAATAAAAAGCAAAAAACTCATTTTTTCTTTATTCATGAATATTTGATAGATATGAGTTATTTTTAAAAAAAATGCATGAATTTAAAGATTTTTTTACAAAACAGAAATTACAGATAATTTAATGAATAACAGCTTGTGTTTATCATTTAAAAAAAAAATATGTATTTCTTTGAATGGAAAATTAAGTCCACAAATCCAAATGTTGTGCAAATATCTGAAATTTCGACCACATTTACTCAAAAAGTAGCACATGAAGGTATATATTTTATTACATATTTGATTCAATCAGGACTGGTATTAATAAATATGCAAATTTTCATCAAAATTTCAATATGGGATCAAAACTGTATTGTATGCCCTAAAAACACTACTATTTGATTTTTCAATACTAAAGGAGGGTGACCATAACTATTTTCGGCCCTCTGCATTTGAAAATAAAGTCATAATACAAGTAAGATTTAAAAATAAGTCAACATGACCAAAATTGACCAAGGAGATATGGCCTTTCAAATTACATAGACAAACCGATGTTGAATTACTGTCGCTCAATTTCCAATATTATTATTGATAAATAAAAACCAAAAACGGCAAAATGTGTAGCAAGGTTGTGTCTACAAATAAGTCAACATGATCAAAAATTGCCATTGACCCATAAAGAATTAATGGCCTTTGCAGAAAGTTTTTTATCATTTTTAGTAAATTTTTTATAAAAATAGCTCCTGCAAAACAACTGGGCCAAATCAAGCCAAACTTGGTCGTTCAATGTCTAATAGCCTGTTGATTTATCAATAAAGTTATCATACTTTTGCTAGACTTGAATAATTTTACTTTTTTGTTTTTCTGCAATTTCAGGGTTCAAATAATGGCTTGTATCATACCTCCCTCTTTGTTAGATAAGATTGTGAACAAAAATACTCAATTGACTTTATTGTAGGGTTGTCATTTCAAATAGAAATTAAAGTGAATATTAAAAGTTTGATCTTATTATCTTTTTAAACTTTTGGGATTTAATCTTTACATAGCCCCTTAGGTGACATGTAGATATAAATATTTTGTTTGCTGTAGATTTAATCAGGTGTGCACCAGTTTAAAAATTCGTGTGCATGACTTTAAAACTGGTGCACACGACTTTTTAAAGCATGTGCATGACTTCAACGTCATGCGAACAAATTTAAATTGTGCGCATAAGTTTCAAAAATTTGTGTGCATAACTTTCAAAAATAGTTCGCACGACTTTCAAACTTGTGCGCTTCTCCCTATTGAATCAGTCAACTTTGTTTGAAAGTCGTGGTCACTAGTTTTTAAACGACCGCAAACATTTCTTGGTGTTGTATATTGGTATGATATCGTCTCAGTCGATCTCTATGAAATTTTCCAGATGGTTCAATATCAAAATAGGAAGTTTGGGATTGATTTTCGGGGTTTTGGTACCATCAGGTAAAGAAGAATTGGGGACCAAAAAGGGCCAATAAGAAGTTGTTTTGCAGTTTCCTGACAATTACTTTTATTTAAGTGATTGGATATCTCTGTTATTCTAGCACAAGGTACCATACTATAAATGGAAAGTTTGGGGGTAATAACTCCAAGAAGGGTTCAATTTTTTTTTTTTTAGGGGGGTGTCATATATTTTTTGTTTTTCCCATTGATAATTTCTGATTTTTATATATAACATTTTTAAGATTTGCGTGATAGTCAGAAATCTTCATTTGCATAGTATTGCGCAATATTGAGAAATAATTCAATTGCACAGTATTGCGCAATATCACAATGTTGCACAATATCAAGAAATCTTCAATTACACAGTATTGCGCAATAGCAAAAAATCTTCAATTTTACAGTATTGCACAATAAATCTTCAGTTGCACATAACTGCGTCATAGTAAAATTGCCAAATGACAGAAAATCTTCAATTGCACAAGTTGTTGCATTAGCAAGAACTGTTCAATTCCACAGTTTTGCGCAATAAGCAAAAAATATCTGATCGCAAAGTATTTTGCAATAGCAAGAAATCTTTAATTGAAAATTAAACAAAAAAGTTGGCATCAAAGTAAAAAAAAAAGAAGATGTGGTATGATTGCCAATGAAACAGCTCTCCACACGAGACCAAAGTGACACAAAAATTAACTATAGGTCACTGTACGGCCTTCAACAATGAGCAAAACCCATACTGCATAGTCAGCTATAAAAGGCCCTGAAATGACAATGTAAAACAATTCAAAAGAGAAAACTAACGGCCTCATTTAAGTACAAAAAAATACGAAATACAAATATGTAACACATTAACAAATGACAACCACTGAATTACAGGTTCCTGACTTGGGACAGGCACATACATACATAATGGCGGGGTTAAACATGTTAGCGAGATTTTGCCTATTTCAAATTTTTAAGATCTTTTGCCACATTTATGTGTCAGAAACCGATATTATGTCAAAAACTTGATCACAATCCATTCAAACTGTATCAAACTGCAATAGTGTGTCCAAAAATGCATCAACTTTTCAGTGTTTTACCTCAGCAGTCGTATCAGGCTGCGATCGGTGAAGCATTTTTTTTTAAAGTTGTGCACGATTTTTCAACCTGGTCGGCATCACATTAAACCTCTGGCAAAAGAAAATATCTATTTTATTTACATGGCACTTAAGGGACTCCATAAATGTTTGACAATCTTTTCATATTTGTAATTCATTTGGTGATCAATCTCTGTTCTTTCAAGTTGGCAATGATGAAAAGGGATACAACTGCAATGAAAAGTTTGTATTCTTCTCAAATATATTTTAATCAGAGATTTTTAAGAGCTAAATTCATCAGAAATTAGGGACATCACATGTATAGAAAAGAATGTATGATATTGAAATAAATTTAACCTAACAATACTTGTATTCAAAACCGTCCCTGATGGTGGGAAAAACAGAGGAGATAGGATCTTCAACGGGACGTTGGGTCTAGTTTGGGTTCGGGTGTGATTAAGCTCGGGATTGCGGTATTGGACCTTTCGGGATTTCTATTTTCGCGATGTCGGGAATTAAATTTATTTAAAGTTGGGACCTCAGGATTTCATGTTTTTAAGCCAGGGATTTCGGAATGAGGACCCCTTCTACCTCTCCCTCTTTATACTATTACAATAGATACAACAATAATGCAGTGTAAGTTAAAGTTTTAGGTATATTCCTTCCATGGATATATATCAGTTATAAAATGAGAGAAAAGTCAGTTAAATGACTGATTTTTTTTGTATCAGATGAACTCAAATAAGGAGTTGTGGTATAATTGCCAATAAGACAAATGCTCACAAAATACCAAAATTGATGTGTCTACTATTGGTCTTCTTACAACCTTCTACATTGAGCAAACCCCATACTCTAAAGCAAGCTATAACAAATGATAAAAACCAGCAGCATGAACAAATATTTAAAGCAAATAAATTAGAAAACCTATGCATGATTTAGCCTTTAACTATAAACTAAGAAATTATTATGGCAGACTTTGAAAATTGAGTATGAAAATGGGGTATATATATATGTCAAAGAGACATTAACTCAACCAAATAACTACCACTGAATCACATGCTCCTGAATTGGGACAGGCACTTACCTAATGTGTGAGGTGAGGGGTAATTTGTTTACAAGCTTAACCCTACTAGTCTTGAATAATAGTGTAAAATTTCGCACCAAATTAGTTCAGAAACTTCCAGCAAATACCATGTAAATTGACTGATTTTAAAAATCAACAGGTTTTGAATTAAAGATGCTTGACCATAGTTGAAATAAAGCAAATCATTAACATTTAGGTTATTATAATATGATGTTGTGGGTGCTTTAATTAGAAAAAGAAGTTAGATCAATAATTATAGTGAATTCTAATCAGACAAACTCTGTAAAGTTATCAACTGTTGAACATATAAAAAATCTCATTTGTGTAATTGGAAAGGTTGGAATGAATAAACTTAATATTTCAAAAAATCAAAATAATTTATGAATTCAGGACTTAGTATTACATTAGAGGGGCATAACTAGGGTTGGTGAAATAAAAGAGGGTTAAAATTGTAAATTTTAAATGCCCATTAATATGGTTAATTTTTTAGACATTTTAAACCAATTTCCAAAAAAAAAAAGAAGCTCCTCCCCCCTTTTTTTCAAACCCTGATAAAAATCACTGATAAAAATGTTTCATATGATTTGCAGTGGTAATCTTACTTTGTACTTTTAACAACAAACACACTCCTAGTCACACTTTTGCTCTAGTTAGCCTGCAAATGTGTTGATTTTTGTCTAATTTTGGTACGCTCTTTGGACTCGTAACTAAGGAAACATTTTCCTTAGCTACGAAATGTAATGATGTGATCGAAAAAAAAAAAATATTCTCTAACATGTTTTTTATGGTATAACAAATCAATTAAGAGCACTTTAAACTAAATCTAAATTTGCACATTCCATGTTTGTACAGTATGAAGCTCTATGCTTATTGGCATGGCCTCTTAACAACTTCAGATAATATTGACTATATATAGATAGTTTTCAATTCAATATTTACAAGTGATTCGTTCTCCAAATTGCATTTCATTCTTTTTATCCAAACATTGTTGTTTTAAATTTATTTAGTTTACGTGATTAAGCGATACGAACTTCCTACATTTATATTGCTTGTAATTTTGAAACTTTCATCAATGTTAATCGATGCAAATTAAAGGTTGTTGCGAGTCAGACTAACACATTTGGTTGCACTTGTTCATTAACCGGCTTCAGGTTGAAAGATGAGGAAATTAGATTTCTAATAGTAATTTTCACTTCACCTAATATGGAACTCGATATCGTAACTATTTCAATTTATTATATTTTATATTATTTGTTGATAACTTATATGTAAAGATAATATAAGTTTCCATTGTCGTTTCATTTAAGATGAACCAAAATTTCCAATACTGACCGGACCTACCCAACTGATCTCTGGATCTTCAGGAAAGTGGACTTGTTATTCAATGAATGGATATCCTGCTCCGACCATTTCCATTAGAATTCAGGACCGACATTATACTAACGAGTTTATTGTTGTACAGTCATATGATATTATTGATAGAAGTTATACAGTAGCGGGTACATTGAACTTGGTTCCATCGTCTGACATAAGTGGACAAAATCTTTGTTGTGATGTTCTATATTATAACAAAGTACCGCATTCAGTGTGCTTGCATTTGACAATTACTGGTATGTTGTATGATACATAATTTAAAATACTGTAATTTTTTTTTGTATTTTTTTTTGCCCACCTACGATAGTAGAGGGGCATTATGTTTTCTGGTCTGTGGCTCCGTTCGTTCGTCCGTCCGTCCGTTCGTTCGTTCGTCCTGCTTCAGGTTAAAGTTTTTGGTCAAGGTAGTTTTTGATGAAGCTGAAGTCCAATCAACTTATAACTTGGTACACTTGTTGCTTATGATATGATCTTTTAAATTTTAAAGCCAAATAACTTTTGACCCCAATTTTACGGTCCATTGGACATAGAAAATGAAAGAAGGAGTTTCAGGTTAAAGTTTTTGGTCAAGGTAGTTTTTGATGAAGCTGAAGTTCAATAAACTTATAACTTGGTACACGTGTTGCTTATGATATGATCTTTTAAATTTTAAAGCCAAATAACTTTTGACCCCAATTTCACGGTCTATTGGACATAGAAAATGAAAGAGGGAGTTTCAGATTAAAGTTTTTGGTCAAGGTACTTTTTGATGAAGCTGAAGTCAAATCAACTTATAACTTAGTACACTTGTTGCTTATGGTATGATCTTTCTAATTTTAAAGCCAAATTAGACTTTTGACCCCAATTTCACAGTCCACTAAACATAGAAAATAAAAGTGGGGATTTCAGGTTAAAGTTTTTGGTCAAGGTAGTTTTTGATGAAATTGAAGTCAAATCAATTTGAAACTAAGTACACATGTTCCCTATAGTATAATCCTTCTAATTTTAATGCCAAATTAGATTTTTACCATATATCACGGTCCATGGAACATGGAAAATGATTGAGTGGGGCATCCGTGTACTTTGGACAAATTCTTGTTTTTAATCATACATATTTGAAAATGTTAATCAGTTGGAAATATGCAAACTGAAAAATAATGAAAACATTTGATGAAATACACCGAATTGATTTGATATTTGGTATCGGGCATTCCACACACATTTTTGGTCACTCAAATTGTGTTTTAACATTTTAAAGATAGAACATAGCCAACTATTTACTGTCCACATGTTATAATCAACACGGAAACCCAAATATATGCAAGCACTCATAAACTGAGGGTTCTTTAATATTAATGTTTCATTTCAATTACTTTGAAATACTTTTTTCTTCAGCTTTTCACCTTTTGTGATACATTTCTCTCTACTTGAAGTGAATGTGTGACATATATAAATAACATTTCACAGTGCTAAATTCTACACTGTTTAGGTAATAGGTTTGCATTCAATACAGATCTGTATAGTTTATGTTTAGACTGTACATTTGTTTTTATTCACTTATACAAATCAACAATCATAATGGATTGAATACAGGGCAAGTGTCCCAACAGCACTTAATTTACAACAAGAAAGTATCTAAAATAGATAAAACTCTTATCAAAATGTAACGTTTTCAGATACAGACTTTTCAGTTGATGTTCAAATCCAGTTGTCTCTTTAAGAATATAATTAATTTTGCGTACCAAATTATTAGCCTAGTATCTTTGGTAAGTTTTTACTAGTGAAATAGCTAAATAGCTAAAACCTAATATTTAATTTTAGATAAAGAGAATCAGACAGTTATTATTTACGCCGTGGTTGGATCGGGAACAGCATTGCTGCTCTTCATATTTATCATTGCAATACTTTGTTACAGAAATGGTATGGTTTATTATATTTAAAAAGTTAGCTTCACGCGGTTCATACATGCCAAAACATTACTTTAACAGTAATGATAATTAAGTTAGCAATTTTACAAGTTTAATATCTACTGATCTACTGATAAATGTTTTAAAATAATATATAATATGTCCGTTCTCAAAAAATCGCAATAAAAATGCACGCAATAATTTCTGAATTAACAGTAATGTCGTGGGCTTTCTTTTTAGAATTGTTTCACATTTATCATCTAGGGTTGTTATATAGTTCACTATTAGGAATTATTTTTCTCGCTGGTGAAGATGCTCTGTAGTTGTTCACATCCTTTTCTTGTCGTCTTTCATGGTTAACTGTCTTAGAAGCAAGGATAACTTCTATTCTCGTATTTAAACATAAATTACCTTGTAGGTAATCAAAATCGTGAGAAGTGTAGTCAGTATGGACATCTTCACCATAAGCCGAAAGCTAAAATCGAAACCGAAACCGAGACCGAAACCGAAACCACAGTTGGAGCATGGAAAGAGTTAAATGATCATCTGACAATGTACCAAAACAAATACAAATTTCACCAACCTTTGTATTTCAAAGACTACACGTTTATACCGCAAATATCAATCTGATGAGCAAACTCATAAGTGCAAATGCGTTCGGCAAAAAACCTTAAGTTATTCATTATACGTTTTATGTCTTCTTCTCTTGTTTGCTCTTCCTTGAGTTTGTTGTTCTTCATACTCCATGTTTTCCTGTGGGTA
The DNA here is from genome assembly GCA_037788925.1 of Mytilus galloprovincialis. Lineage (NCBI taxonomy): Eukaryota > Metazoa > Mollusca > Bivalvia > Mytilida > Mytilidae > Mytilus > Mytilus galloprovincialis. Next base: position 38,690,160 of record CM075343.1, on the reverse strand, counting down.
AATCCCCTCTTGATGTTCTAGCTTTGGGCTCTATTAGGATTTCTAGTACATTCACGTCCTCAACTGTAAATCAAATAATATCATAATCGATTCCGCGCTTCATACAAAATGAACTTCGGTCAACGCTTTTACACCCCAATGAAGTTACAAAAAGAAGCATTCAATTCTTAAGTAATATCAAGAACACTAGACATGAAAGGTAAGATTTCAACTCACTAAACTATCCTTGGTTTCGGTTTCGGTATCTGTTTCGATGTCGAGTTCGGATTATGGTGAAGATTTCAAGTAGTAAACATATCATTTATGTTCAATTAGATATAGTATATATATTTTTAATGCTATACACTAGGTCGAGGCAAACACAGAGAAAATATAACATGTGTAAAGTGAGTAAAGTTATTTAAAAGCTATAAATTTACATATTTATCATTAACATCTTTGTTACTGAATGAGCGGTTCATTGTTTAAAAGATAAACTTATATCTATTATATATATATATATATATTAATTGTTTGGATTCAGAAAGCGGCAAAAAATGTGGACACGTGTCTAATTATTTGAAACAGCATTTTCACCTCTCAGATTTGATTCTTGGTTTTGTTGTTCGGATAAACACTTATTATATTATGTTTTAACCTAGACGACAAATAAACTCATCATATATACCCGGATAAACATTTATACGCCATACCCGCGTTTTGTCTGCAAAAGTCTCATCAGTGACGCTCGAATCAAAAAAGTAAAAAAGGACAAATAAAGCACAAAGTTGCAGAGCATTGAGGACCCAAATTCCTAAAGAGTTTGCTAATTGCTTAATTATCTAATCAAAATAATATTTCAAACGATAACTCTATAACTATCAAGGTTGTTTAAAAAAAAAGATACAAGCATTACCAAGAAACACAATTTGTCATCACATTTGTATAAAGTTTAGATCTTTTTATTGTCGATTTTTCTTAAAGTCAGTATTAAGTAAATTCATTATAGAAACCAAAACTAAAATTTTGTACGACAGACGCATTTTGTCCACAAAAGATTCATCAGTGTCGCTCGAATAAAAAAAGTTAAAAAGGGAAAATAAATTACGAAGTTGAAGAGCATTGAGGACCCAAAATAACGAAAGGTTTTTCCTATTACAGCTAATGTTATCTATTCCTGAGGTAGAAAATTCTTAGTATTTTAAAAAGTTTAATTTTTGTAAACAGGTAATTTTTAATTATGACCATATCATTGATAATTCATGTCAATACAGTTATGCTGGTTACTTGGATAGTGATACACTCGGGAAGAAAACTTCCACCAGCAGTGATATGGACCCAGTGGTTGTAGATAAACTCATCACGGATACCAGAATTAAAATTGTGTAGGCCAGTCCCGCGTTTCGTTAAGTACGAAGTCGAAGAGTATTGAGGACCCAACTCTCAGAAAGGTCCCCCTCCCCCCGAAAATCAAATAAAAGCCCTCTATATGGGAGATATTTTATATATCAAATGTATTTAATTTTTTGTGGTCGATAATTTTTACCTTATTGCTGCACTTTTTTTTTTATAGTTTTAAATAATACCCTAAGGTTTTATTATTTAGATAATACAAATTCAATGAAACAAAAACAGAGTTCTTTAATAAATTGAACTTTCACCATTTAACCATTTTTGGTCCATGTTGGTTTTGATACTCTTAACTTTTAAATATCCTACGCCTCCAAAACAATAATATCAAACTATCTAATGATGGTTTCATTACATTATCTATACTGCTTGTACGTTTACGGTTTAAAAATTGTGCAGTTGTACGGTAACGAATATCAGAACTACCTCGGAAAAGGGGTAAACGCAAATTACATTTTTTTAATCCTCTCATCACTTGGCGTCCGCAGTCTGTCATCGTCGTTGTCATTGGCCGTTAAATGTTTTCTTCATTTCTGAAACAACTAGGCCAAATTAAACCAAACTCAACCACAATCATTATTACGGAATCAAATTAAAAATATGTCCGATGACCCAGCAACCAATATGAATGACATGGCTAAAAATGAAACATATTGGTCAAATTCAACTTTTATCTATTATCTTTAAAACCGATATATATATTATAGGAGAAATTGTCCCTAAATGACAAATTTTACCAATTATTTTTCTTCTTTGTCCTATTATTTTGTAAACTATAATCGATAGAGAGAAACCTTAAAAGGAAAAACTAATCCTCTAGGCAAGATCTACAGGTAAGTTAGATAGCTTAAATAGTCAATAGATCTCCTGTTGGAGTAATTGCCCTATAATGACAACGTTTACCGATTTCTACGATTTTGCATATTATCTTGAAACTATAAAAGATAGATAGCAACTTTAGAGGCACAATTTATTAGCGAGACAAGATATAAAATTAAGTCAACATGGCTTAAATTATTGGTTAACTCTGATTAGGTGTAAGTGCCCTTAAGGTGGTACCTAACACTACAGGGAGATAACTCTGTAAAATCAGCTAAACGTTTTAATTACGTTGTGTTGTTAAAGGAATATTAAGCTTCTCAATGATCAAAATTCGTGTTAAACTTTGTCAAACTGCTATATAACCAGTGTAATTTTTCGGATAAAATGGTTGGTTCAAATTTTTTGAAATTTTTATATTTTTGTCATAGGGTCAAACTAAATCATTTGTCAAAATTTTATGAAAATTAAATGAGCCAAATAAATTTCAGTGAAAGTGTTGGGTACCACCTTAAATGACAATTCTTAATTTTTTTTGGTTGCGTTTTTTGCCTTTTATCTTGAAAACTTGAAGAGGGATAGACATTTAGATAGCGAAAAAAATCTACAAATGGGTCTACATGGCTGAAATCCTCAGTCAACTCCTTACAGGATATATTGCCCTTTAATGAGGATTTTTACGATTTTAGAGTTATTGCCAACATTTTGAAACTAAAATAGATTTAAATTAAATTACAAAAAAGTTGATATTGCTGACATCGTTGGTAAACTTTTTATAGGAGTTTCTGTTCTTGAATGACAACAGTTACCAATTTTATGCACTTTTGCCTCTAAAATTAAAATTGAAATATAAAGATAGCAACTTTAAGTCAGGAAGGAACAAGTCAGGAATATGACAGTTGTTTTCCATTCGTATAATGTGTTTGAGCTTTTGATTTTGCCATTTAATAAAGGACTATCCGTTTTGAAATTTCCTTGGAATTTCGGTAGTTTTGTTATTTTACTTTTTAAAAGCAAAAATGATCAGCAAGACCATATCTGCAAATAGGTCAGCATAGACGAAATTGTCAGTTGTTTTCTTTTAGGAGTTAGTTCACGGGCGGTGACGTCGTCATTTAGAGGAGCGTTTAATACAGTGATTTTGTGATAATTTGGTTAAGTTGGTCATGGTTTAGTTAGGTTACTTCCTATATCGATTGCCTCAGTTCTTTTCAAATGAGCAAAAAAAAGCAAATAAGATGTTTGAATCTATATTGTAAGTCAAAAAATCTTCATTGAAATTGTTGTTTTTAAGAAATTAACGCAGAATAACCAAAACATCGAAATTGATATGGTTTGGTTCAACGATTGACATAGTTCAGTTAAGTGTCTAGAAATTGTCATGATTTTTATCAAAATTGTCATGATTTAGATCCAAATTTGTCATGGTTTAGATCCAAGTAAATGCAAACTTGTTTTACCTTAATATTGATAGTTTGTTTGAAGGCGCTTGTGAAAAAACGACGTAACACATTTTACCAATTGACTAAAATTTGGTAGGCGTAATCGGCAAACCGTACATTATACGTTTTTACTTTTCGTGTGTTTCATTAGATAAATTAATATAGCAACTGCTCTTTTTAACTGGCATTCGATCAAATAAATTACAAAAACAGAAAGTGTTGCTTCTGTTTCACCTAGAATCTTTTCTCCGTATGTCCATGATTGACTCTGGTGGGAACGTCGTGAGCGGCGGCACTAGTCAAATGGTTAAAGACGTCCTCCTGAAGTTGCAAAACGTGGTAGCTAGTCAAAAAATAATTTTTGTTTCACATTTTTTTCTAGCAAACTAAACATCTGTTGTTTTTTTAAATTTTGAACAGATTATGTCTATGATGAATAATAGGATAGGGTTGTACGCCCACGATACAGTAACACAACTACAAAACTAACCAAACGATATCGAGAGGGCACCATACAGTCTTCAACCCCCAACAAAATGTTAACATGGAAAACTGTTGAAACTATTTTTTTTAAATAAACTAGAAATGAAATTACAAAGAAAACTACTTATAAAGTTCTGAATTTAAATATCTGAAAGATCACAATTTCGAATTTAAATTAGGTCGATATAATCTCAATTTTTATCAATTATTATTACTATTGAATAAAAATGATTATGTTTTTGTCGTATTGTATAAATCTATTGTGTAGTATCACACAACCCGTTTAAGCTTTTTTCTTTTATGCAATTAAGTTGCGATTATCAGAAAAAGCAGAAAAAATCTGAGTTAGAATTTTGTATGAGAAATTGTACATTATTAGATGTGTTTGAAAAAAAATAGATACACGTGTTATTTTGTTTGGTACATTTGAACTGTGTGCGACCTCATCTTTCACCCAATACAATAAGAAATCCTATAAGAAATCATCGTTCTTTATAGCAGAGAATAAGATGGATGAAGATAAATATTGGCAGCAGAATACCATTCTGAAATTTAAAAAAAATAACGTTTTGTCTTCGATTCATGCTTTTTTATTAGTTGTTATTGGCTTGGAACTAATTTAGAGTACTCACAGATCGACTCTGTGTGATTATGTTACTTGATTATTTTTGCGTTGTATTGATCTGATGAATCAAGTCCTTTTCAACTGATTTTTATAGTTTGTTCTTCTTTGTTGTGTTGTTACACTACTGCCCATGTTAAGGCGAGGAGAGGGTTGGGAGCCCGAAAACAGTTTAACCCCGTCATAATCTGTATGTGTCTGTACCAGGTCCAGAGTCTGTAAAGAAGTAGCTGTCGTTTGTTTGTACTGTAAACCAACTTATTTTCGCGGATACTTTATTTCGCGTTTAACCCTTTCCAGTCCACCTCGTGGCTATCTAATTTCGCGAGTTTCTAATTTACTTGAAGTAGTTTAATAAGGAAAGATCCAAGTTTTAACCATTCGCGACGATTTATATTCGCGTTATTTTTCTACTCGCGAAAGTCGCGAAGATAAATCGCAAAAATTAGTTGGTTTACAGTATATCATATTTGTTTTTCTTTTATTGTTTTGAACATGAATCAAGCCGTTGGTTTTCTCATTTGAATTGCTTAATATTTAGTTTTCGGAGCCTTTTATAGATTTCTAAAAGGTATTGGTCTTGTTTATTGTTGAAGGCCGTACGGTGTCTAATAGTTGCTTACATCTACGTCATTTGGTCTCGAATGATAACTATAATGATAATAACTTAAATTTACTGTAGACGAATTATTTTCTCGAGTTCGTGAGTAGAAGATCAAGGTAAATATGTGAAGCTTAGATCTTCTCGCATTGGAACAAAACAACAACCTTAGAAAATGGCGACAATATATTGCCTCGAAATAGGATATAGTGGGTTAAACGCGAGAAAAAAGGTATCGACGAAAACAATTTTATTAACAGTATTTCAATAGTTGTATAGTGTCTGTTTATTTTGATCGTTACTCTTCACAGAACTGAACCATGTCGAACATGAACCAAACCATGACACTACTGAACCAAACCATGACACATTTTCAGTAATCCTAATTTGTGTACACATGTAGCTTTTTTTCGGAATAATTAACGGCACTTTTATATTATAACGAAATATGTGATGTAACAGACAGTAACCACAGCACTTTTTTTATGCATGAGAAACAAATAAGCAACTTTGAAATTTTGACATACGCCAAAATAATTCTGTTTCAAATTATTAACTATATGATACAAATTTTAATGTACTAACATATTAGCTATAGACAAAAATACTTACGGGCTTGAATTTATGTTCAGAAGTTCCTTTAGCAAAAAATCTGAATGTACTAAACGCTCATCGATATGACGACGTTACTACCCGTGTAGTTGCCCTCAAATGACGATGTTCTTCTTTTTTTATGTTTTGGCACAAAAATTCATACAAAATAAGTATGATTCTAGGCATAAATTATATTCTAGTCTACATTGCTGGAATGTGTTTAATTTGAAGATGTTGACCTAGCTGATCGACACGTGCTCTTTAGAGCCTCTATTTATTATTGGAACTCACTGTAGGGTTTAAGTAAAGGGTATACATTGTACTGAATATGACCAATTATAAAGGTAGAAATAATGTAATTTAAAAAATAGAAGGTGTAGGTGTGTAATTTTGCAAATTTACTTGATTATAAAGCAATAATCATTGGGATAAGAAATTAAACGATCTAGGTAAATCTGATATGTCATGGTTTGAAATACTGTGGATTCATTTTTATTTATAAGATACCAATTTTTGTTAATTTAATGAGCTTGATTAGTGAATCATCACCACACAGGACGTACAATTTGTTTTATATATTTGTAAGGTGACTTTGACAAACCCTAAATATCAAATATCCACGAACTTCAATTTTTCCTCAATACACGAAATTTGTATCAACGAAAATAAGTGAATCCACAGTATTGAATAAGTAATCATTGTAGTGAAACATTTATGAACATGTCATTAATATTCAACATACCATTAAATTCACACTGATGATGGTTAAACACAACGGTGCTTCGATCGATAACAGCCAAACTGGTATGTTTAACCTATTTTTACAAAAAAAAAAGATGTTCACATGAAGTGTTCAATTTAAACTAAAATTTGAGCTATAATTAGGATTAATTATCAATAAGGGATTTGCAAGTTCCTGACCGTGCATGACTTTTATAGACTATCAATGACGGAAAGTTGACATTTGTTTATGCATACATGTAGCAAACCTGCATAAAAAATCTATAATGGAGTACTTTAGATAATGAAGTATTATTCAATTTACATGCACGACTTAGCCAAGTTAGCCTTTAGATCAATAAGGCCTAACGTTTTGCAAAAATTGTATTGTTCTTGGCCAACCAGTCCTTAGTTATAGTTTTTATTTAGATAAACGTATGTTGCACTAAGATATAGAAATAGTACAATAACATATAATCTGTATGGTCAATGAGATCACATATTGTTACTTAATCTTGTTACTTTTGTATCATTGTATGCAATGCTCGTAACTGTTTATCATTTGTTATGTAGTAAAAATGCTTTTAATGCTACATAATATTTAATACTTTTTGCCATAATTAAGTATGTAATCATACTCCGAATTTAATTTAATTTGGTAAAGAGGACCGAACACATTTTAGCAAACAAAATACATATCTAGAAGTAACTTGTATGTCTGAGGTTTATTATTTTCAGAGATTATGACGCAACTAATCCAAATACACAGGAAATGCATATGTATGACATGCCACAAGACAATGATTACAGTCATTATATGACGATACCTGCAGACAATACTTATTTTCAACCAATAACTGGAAACTCTTAAATTAACAGCGTAGTTGTCCTGATGTTTTAATTAAAAGCTTGATTTTCAAAACCTTTTGTAGATGTGTACTTTTTTTTTATTGCGTAATAAATGAAAAAAGTGTATTTATCAATGATGGTTCTTAAATTCATGCTCACAGAGATAAAACTCTGCAAGAGCTTAAATTTTTCTTTTTGAAATTGTCCACTTGTATATATTTATGTCCTTAACACACACACACACACACACATATCACGGATTACAAATGTGTCAAGTTTTGTGATTGGATAATAAGACAGAGATATCAGTATAGATTCCGGAACCAGCCGCGGTATATATATGACGTTTCTTACTAATTGAAACCTTAATAATGTCAATAATAACGAACGTTACTATGTGATGCAGTCTTAATTTACATAACAATCAAAAAGACAGAGGCTCACCAAGAGTGAAATATTATGAGTTTCCTTCAAAAGTACATTGTAAATTTAAAATTACGTTATTTACACATCAAAGGCAAAATTAAAAGCTACATTTTAATAAAGTATTGCATTATATATTGCATTTGTAGAAGGGGGACTAACACTGTAATGAGTATTATGGATGAGCCTCTGGGTTTGGTAAAATTATCAAGCGTCATGATATATGATAAGGTCGAGACAGTAAGATAAAATATATGACACAGTTGCTGATTAAATAATAAGTAGCTGTCGATTTATCTCTCAGATCGGTTGAAATTACAGTCGTAAATATGTGACAGCGGAAATTCACGTTTCACTACTTATTTCAGATTTTCATGTTTTATTGTATATATTTATATGTTTTAATAAAGATTCTTATTTTCATGATTTTTATAATAAAAGTTCATTTCTAAGTTTTATAACTTTACAGATATCTGATTTCACATGGAAAAATATAGTTTCGTAACTTTTAATCTTCATAGCATTGTTTGGTAAAATTACGTTACATAAAGAATTTACAAGTCAATTAACAAATACTTTTTCACAAAAGATAGCAAATAAGAATTACATCATTTAGTACAATTTCCTTCTCAATTGTAGAAAATCCGTCTCTAAGTGAAATTTTTGAGTCACATGATTCACAGCGTTACCTTAAGTAACGTCGAGGTACCCCACAGGATTATTAATTGTTTTTCCTTTGTTATTAATCATAAGAAATTCCCCTAATTAACCTCACCTGGAAACCAAGCTTGATACCTGGACAAGCGTTTCTGGTCACTTTCATTCGTGACCAGCAAACAATAAACATCTATTTGTATACAAGCTTGTTCTTATTCCAGGTGAGTGAAGTTAAAATATTTATTTTATATTTCTTAATGCTTAGATTTTATTACAAAGTTTTAAGACAGAATAAGTAGCATTTTTGTTCATATTCATGTATTTTGCATTTATACTTTCCAGTTCATAAATTACATTATTTTTATAGATATAGTTGAACTCTTAACAGTTTATTTAAATTAAGTTAGTTTGCGCACTCGAATGGGAATTCTTTATACAAAATATATTCAATAATAGTTACAAGAGTATATTCTTGCCCGGATCGTATTCAAGTATTTTCTATAGTTTTAAGAGTTCAGAATAAGTATTCAATTCGTTTTTGTAAATAGTTTTGTTATTTTTAATATGCGTGTTTCAATACGTTTTATGTTAATGTGCGTGTTTCGATATGCTTTATTCAATTCCATTCAATCTATATTCCTTTAGATAATAAAACGATGCGACATTTTCAGGCATTTAACTATTTTAGTTCGTTTAAGCATTTAGAAGCAATTTTGTATATAGTTAGTTATGGTTTTCTTTTAGTACTTTAAGTTCTTTTATTTTGCGGTCATTGTTCATATCACTGCAGAGTTACTCCCCTTATTGAAGTAGCGTTTATTTTGACAAAACAGAAAATGATGTGTTCTTCATTCATTCGACTATTCAAGGTGTTTTATAGTGTTCAATTATTCATATTATTATGCGTAACGTTCAATGCTTCATGCACATACGTTATAAACATTTTCTCATGGCACTTATTCATTCAATCGGCCAGTGCATAGAAAAGGGGGGTGCTCTTGCATTCATGTTTTATTTGTATTTGTCAGTTATATTTTTCTGGCACATTGTACATAGCTTTTGGTTAAATGTTTTATATAGTTTAGCAAGAATTACATTAATTGTTTATGTAGAAACAGGTTTAAATGAGATAAACTTACTTTGGCATTGTTTCCATAGAAACTGTAAAATATACTATTCAAATTATCTCCCTTTATTTATATTTCATTCCCCCAGTTCAAGTTCATATTTATATTTTATATTTATATTCCATTCCCGCAGTTCAAGTTCATATTTATATTTCATTCCCCCAGTTTAATTCATATTTAATATTTCAAGTGAGCTAGTCTTACCCCTATTCATTTAAAGTGAACTATACTTTTGGATGGGTTAATTATTCTTATTCGCATTATTCAAATACCAGAGTTACTGATACATTCAATTGTATTCATGTTTCCATATATATATGTTCTTATTATGTATGTTCATTGTTCATTGTATTATTATTATACACTTGCATTCGTGACCACCAAACAATAAACATTTATTTTTATACAAGCTTGTTCTTATTCCAGTATTATAAGTTCGAGTTCAGTGCAGTTCCAGCACAAGTTCATACAAGCAGTACACGGTCACTCACACTACATAAGCAAACACCAGCAAGTCCAGTAACTTTGTATTACCCTACCCAAACAAAGTTCACACACAAATGCATCAGTCATTTGCCAAAAAATATATGATAGGATACATATTTTTTTTATTGAAATATAACAAACAAATGTGGTTTACTCACACTATTTAATAATTGTCCTTTGTTTCGATAAATGTGTTTTGTTATATACTTTTAAAAAGCTAATATTCACATTATTCGTTGGGCTCATTAAATATCAGTTTTCAAGAGTAAATAATATAGAGAAATAAGAAGATGTGATATAATTGCCAACGGGACAACTCTCCACAAGAGTCCAAATGACACAGAAGTTAACAACTATAGGTCACCGTACGGCCTTCAACAATGAACTCAAACCGCATAGTTAGCTATAAAAGGCCCCGAAATTACAAATGTAAAACAATTCGAACAAGAAAACTAACGGCCTAATGTATGTACAAAATAATGAAAACAAATATGAAACGCAGAAACAAACGACAACCACCGAATTACAGGCTCCTGACTAGGGACAGGCACATACAGAATTTGTCAGGGTTAAACATGTTAGCGGGTACCCAACCCTCCCTCTAGCCTAGGACAGCGGTGTAACAGTAGAACATAAGAACAAACTATAAAAATCAGTTGAAAAGGCTTAACTCTTTAGATGGATACAAACAGAAATACATCTAACAAAAAAAAAACAGATTGGACGTGGCAGGGTAATTATACATCCCCACAACAAAAAGAAACTAAGTTCAGATCTGAGAGTACTCACAGTAAGTTCAAAGCCAATAACAACTAATACAAAAATCATGCATCTAAGACTAAAATATCTATCATGATTACACTTACAACAGCCAATAGATTTACCGATTATATTTGATTCGTTTAAAGTAAGTTCCTTTGGGTAAATTTCGGCAGTATATTTAGAAAATTCTTGATTATTTAACGAAAAAATATCACAAAGATAATGATAAACGTTGTTGAATTTATCAATTAAATGCAATTTAGAAGGGACTTTACTCAGTTTCGTCATAAACTGTGATTCATAACAATACAAGAATAAGTCTGCTATGAAAGGGGCGCAATTGATTCCCATAGGAATACTTACAACCTGTCGATAAACTTTATTGCTGAAACGTACATAAATATTATCAAGGAGAAAAATTAACAGCTTCAATCATCTCATCAAAACTCCAGTAAGTATATCTAGCATATTTACCTTTCTCATTAGAGAAGAAATCTTTAAATGAGTTGCAGCCAATATATTTGTATTCATATTTACCAAACGAACATTTTTGTTTGATAAGATTATGTGGTAGTGCAGTGTAAAGAGTTGAAAAGTCAAAACTGTCAACAGAATCAAAAACACCATCAAATGCACGAAATTTATCTGAAACATCAAAAGAATTTTTTACACTCCGAAAATGGTTAATTCCACTATGTTCATATATATAATTACAAAAGTTAATGATAACTTCTTTGATAGTAGTTAAAAGCACTGAAAGATTAGTTGTAGAATACTTACTAGAGGCCGAGATGAACCAATATTTACTGTTTTTTTTGGTGTAGTTTAGGTATCCAATACGTAGTAGGGACCTTCAAATGTTCAGAAAAGGCCTTACATTCACTTCATTAGATTTTTGGTTGATAGTTGTCTCATTGGAAATCATACCACATCTCCTTATTCTTATATTAAGCTGTGACGTGGTTATGATATGATTGTTTACTATATGACTCTCTGTGGAGCGCACCGACTTGAATGTAGAAGAATTTAAAATTTCATTCTTAAGAACGTCCGTGTAGTATTTATGGCATACCACGACAACATTGCTGGCTGCTTTGTCGGCCGGTACAAACACAAACCGCTTTAAAAGTACTTGAAGTTTGTTTCTTATACTAGAAATAGGCGTTTTATGTACTAGTACTCTTTTATTTATTTATGAATTATTTTCAAAATGTGATATTCGAATATCCACAATCGAAGATAACACATTTACCTCATCAAAGTACAATCAATGTATATTTTAGAACTAAATCTAACACAAACACATCCAAAAACGAAAATGCTTTATTTCCAAAAAGACGTCCATAATAACATAAACGTTAAAAAGAAAAAACAAATGAATTCATAAAAAAAAACAACGATTTAAATGAGAAGTTTGTGAGCATTAAACCTTATCGACCGTCCTTTAAAATCAAACATGTCATAGGCACTGAGGTGTTTGTATAGTTGATCGTTTCGCTAGCTTACTTAAGAAAGATTAAATGCATTTCACAGGTAGGCCGTCATGTGTTTTCTGATGTGCTCATTTCTTTATCTTTTCGGTAGGGTTGGTGTTATATAGTTTCTTAATATATTAACTGTTGTTTTCTTGAATGGGACAATTAACATGATTAAGAGACAGACTAGTTGATAAAAAAATTGTATATTGATGAAAAACGTTTTTTGATTTCGCTTTTAGGGACTATTAGATCAGTTATGTGTGTCCATCTAATGAATCAAGACTTTTTAATTGAATTGTACAGTTTGTAGTTTTATTAAACGTGTTAGAAAAGTCAATACGATTTCTTAGGCTGATGTTAGAAACAAAAACTACTGCAGGCTATAAGGGGACTGTCTAATGAAAATACAGATAATCAATCATTATTGTTACCTGTATAAATGTGTTTGATAAAGCTGCGATGATTTTTTTAACAATGAAATAACACTATATGCCACAATACGCAGACAAGGATAAAAAAAAGTTGATCGTTATGTTGAGTTTCCAAGTGAATTGTCAAATCTAATTCATTTATCAAGCAGGTTATGTAATGTGATTTACACACAAAAACGATGTTGTTTGTGGCTTTATCTGCGGGGACAACAACATATTTGTCATGGAGGTAGGACAAGTGTTTTGCAACATTTGGGTCTTTAAAGATTAATTTAGCATGTGTACTAATAGACCCATTCAGTTTCTTAATTCTGATTTGTATTAACGACCTCAAAGCCTTAATCCATTCGGAAAAAGTATCTACGTCTTCTTTCTCGCATATAACCCATTGCCTGGCATAATCCTCGACTGAATCTATCAGTATTTTGAAGTTGTGTTTCCAATTGATGGACTTAGGCTGACGATATTTCGAGCCTTTGGCTAACACATATTATAGAGAGGTGTTATTGACAATGTTAAGGTCACCGGTAATAACGTGGCCAGCCGGATTATATATGAATGGGGAACTAGCACAGGTGCAATCAGGACGCTTAGACTTGAAGTCGTCAATATTGAGATCCTGCAACACGTGTTTGTAATTGAAAGTTTTAGTTGCAATTGGTTTGGTATCGGTATATGGACTGATCTTTAAAATATGGAGGTATTTTCGATTGAACTGATTTATGATGAAGGATATTGCCCAAGTTGATGGCATCTAGACCTTTGTTGGTAAAGGAAAGTTTAAGAAAGGATCTTTTCTCCTTTTCATCTTTTCCAATACGAACTGGTTTGAAAAGTCTGTGACTTGCAATATCCGAAATGATAGCTGTAATTTTGTATTGGTTTGAATGAGGGTTAGTAACAGTGGTTTCCAAACATAAGTTGTACAGAGAATAAGGTTTGGAAGGGGTAATGAATAAAGCTTCGTGCGAATGTGATGAATACCTAACGGCTTTTGTATAAATGACATCAGGTCAGTAATAGAGACACCACGGAGAGTAGGTGTATAATGACGATTACCATGACTGGGTCTACGTTAAGGAGTAGAGTTGAAAATATTCATCACATTCACTGAGCTACAGGAAAGACTAGATAGAATACCTATACCATCAATTTTGTCATTGCAACCATATGGTGTCGCAGTTGCCAATTGTCGAATCCAGTAGTCTTCTTTTGTCTACGGAGAGGTGTTGCAAGAGAATCTCATGGTTTTATCTTAAAAAAGCCAGTTAAAGTCAAAATTTGTCTATTTTTTAAGGAATAAAGAATAATGGCAGACTGACGATTCAAACCCCTGAATTTCCACTTTCTATTTATATATACAACCGAGTATAAAAACCCTGCCTTCATATTATTTTTAACTTCTTCAGATGCCCACTTTAAAACCAACTATGAACAGTCTTACAGAAGATGTAATTCCTTCTATAGATGTCTAATCAGACCTGAAGACATATTGTTTAACCTTAGAAATCATAAAATCCAATCTACTTGATGGCAACAGTAATCAGAAATTAGAATGTGTAAAGAACTCAAAAACTCAGCCGAGTTTGCGAATCTAGAAAACTACGAGGAAGCACTAGTTAGCACAAAAGTATTTGGTAAGTTTTCGCATATCTGCCAAAAAACGTAGGGATATGTATTAATTTCGCGCCGTTATTAGTAACAAATGAATGTTTTCAGACAATTATTCTTGTAAATTTTGTTCATCGTAAGTCGGCTATCTTTAATGTATGGCATTGTCATATAATAAAATAGAAAAGATGTTCATAATACATGTAATATAACTTATTAACAGACAGTTGGCATGAGTTTAGGTACGATAGCAGCAAGTATTTGGCTTTAAATATTAGTTCAGTTATTCTGTAGATCATATTGATAAATCAAATTAATAATGTAGTATGGTCTTTTGAATTAGAAATGTGATGTGTAATGTCACCGTGTTGTCATTTAATCATGCTTAAATCAGCATTTGTGACTTATCGTGAACTATAGGGAAAAGAATGTCATATTCCTGTCTCGGGTCCAGATAAATTTTCAATGGGTACCGTAAATAACGCGTGTTTCGCTTAGTTTCAGGACAAAGTCTTCTCACGAGTATGACCATCCCTTAAAGTGTTACCCCTCAGCTAAAACCTAAGAACCCCCCCCCCCCCAAAAAAAAAAAAACCTGGTAAGCTACAGTATTAAGTAAATCGTCATTCCTAAAAAAAAAACGCAATCAATTATTTAAAAAAAAATAAGATATTTACAAAAAAGGCCAAAAGAAACCAAGAGATAAAGTCGAGAAAAAATTACAACACTATTGCCAAAAACGAAAGACTAGGAAAAGACAAACAAGTTCTCAAATCGATACATAAAGTGGTATATCTTCTCTAAATAATGCAATAAGGCCATTAATGATGTGGTTATCTTTTTCTTTGCAACACTATCAATACAAGTGAGTAACGGTCCACGTATAGGAGTAAGTGGATGCTGCAGAATGTTTTTTTTCTATGGGTAGGTCATAAGGGTCATATGATACGAACGCGGGATGAAATAACGTAGACACGTGACATATTGGTTGAAGTGAGAGAAAGCAACAAAACAATCGTTGGAATAAAGCCTTCGTTTGTCATCAAGGGGTCAGTCAGTGAAAGTACATGTTTGTAAAATAAATCAACAAGAAGTCGGATTTTTGTATGCATGCAATTTTCAGAAATAAACAGAAAACTTAACTAGTGAGTGCTAATATAGATACTGCTTACATCGTACTTGTAGGTCCCACAGACTGCATGTTTTACATTGGATCAATTCAGAAGCTTTAAGTTTTTTCACCAATAACGAAAACATGAATTGTTTTCTCGTAATCTTTAAGCGTAATAGTACCGAACGTTTGACACAACAGACTAACAATGACGTGATTACAAACGTCAACAAGTGGTGAACCGAGTGTAAAGTCCATGTATGCATGGTATACTACATATAGTACTACTTACATTAAATTTTCGTTTGTTTTTGTTCTACTGTATGTAAATAATAATGGCTAAAAAATATATATCATTGACTAAGACTACCCTTGGTGAATAAAAGAACATCTTACTTCCTGTTGAACATCGTACATCACTCTGAAAATCGGTTCATCTTCAGATCATCGTACATGTGTCGTATGGTACTCTGAACATGGTATTTTACTCTAGACATCGTTTTTCACTCTAATTTTGGTAAATTTAAGTATTATCTGGCATGTGATTTACCTCAATTATTGTACATGAACTCATCATTTGAACAAAGCAAAACTATACCACAGTTGCAGAATCACTTAGTACGTAATGTGTGGTAGGGATGAGACATGGAAATAAGTTGTTCAATATTCCAAACTTCGGGATATATGATAAGGTAGAAGCATTAAGATGAATAAATAAAGGCAACAGTAGTATACCGCTGTTGAAAACTCATAAATCCATGGACAAAAAACAAAATCGGGGTAACAAACTAAAACCGAGGGAAATGCATTAAATATAAGAGGAGAACAACGACACAACACTAAAATGTAACACACACAGAAACGGACCAAGCAGCAGACAAAATACATGAAATACTCCAAACTGTGATATTAATGATAAACAGATTGGACAAGTGGTGCTATTATTTGTTTTTATAAGCATTATACACAATTAGCTGTTTGTGTCAACCTTATAATCAATGGGATGCATGTGTTTGTTTTGATAAACACCTTCTGTGAGTTTAAGAATTTTCTTTTCCCTATTTGAAATAGCAAAATGCGTTTTAAAATATTGTTTTAAATTGATCATGTTGATATTAAATCAATAACAGAACTTTAAAAGCAAAAACAATGACAGGTTCGTGTCCTTATTTCTGAAATATAAGCGATTGGAAATTCGGCGGAAACAAATTCTCAATATAATTTGCATGATACTGAACCGCTTTGCATTACTATCAATTTTGATTTTTTTGGGCCTTTATGTGAAATACTGGTAATAAAGAAAACCCCAAAAACCCCAAGAACATTTAAAGTTCATGTACTTTTTATGCAGATTTTTACGGTCGTCGACTTTTCCAAAGGTAAACACAATATCCTTTGTATCAGAATCTACATAAAGAAATGGTCATACACATATAACCTTTGCAACAGATAACTGTGATTTTGTTTGTAAGAAAAGCTACGTGTTCTTCATGTTTTTTTTTACTAACAATTTGGAAATGTTTAGTACTGTTAATTCCGAAGAGTGTGCGATATGTTTATTTTTTATTAGAAAAATAACAAAAGAAAAAGCTTCGCCCCTCCACCACCCCCCAACCCCTCCAAAAAAAACCCCCCAAAAAACCCGACAAAACCAATATCATTCTAAATTACCAAAATTGTATTTGTACTTGTACGTAACCTTAAAACAAAAACTACAAGTAAGCTGACTCTTAGTTTATTTTCATTGTTTAACAATGGCAGCCAATTATGAATTAAAAAACACATATTGCATAACTGAGTTTACAGTAATTATTAAGCTAAAAATACTTACAAGATAACACTTCCCCAAAACAACATTTGCATTCTTAAATCAATGTTTAAGCTCTTATATTTTTATTAATTTCATTTAGTCGCTATTTCATAGACAAAATTATTTTGTGTTTATTTGATATATTTTTGATGAGTTTTTGGCATTTGTTGTCTTGTTGTTTAAATTTCTAGCGTATAGAAATAGTTATTAGAAATTTCTAAAGCCTCGTTTTCGTTGATATATAAGCATCGATGTTTCAACTTGGATTTTCATTATTGAAACTAACATTCTTCTGATCTCCTTATCATTGCAATTGTCAATTATCATCGTTTAATTAAAAGGCAATGGAAACTAAAATAAGAATGGGATTTTTATTAGCACTACTTTTAACAAAGGCTTTATGTGGAACAGGAATTGTAAAAATACACAGAGACAAACTATTTAGTGGTCATGTTATGTTTGAGACGTCTACGCCGATGTGGTTACCGTGTGCAAAGCTATGTTCAAGGATAACAGCATGCAAATCTATTAACTTTATAGCATGGAATAAAACTTGCCAGATTAACGACGATGAACCTGGAAATCACACAGATGGATTGATTCCAGCGGTTGGGACTATTTTTGTTCCTGAGCCATCATTTCGAGAGGTATATTAAAAATGTGAAAAACGCTTTATAAACTGGGCGCGTGATACGCACTTTTCTTTATCACTATCATCAAAAACCTAAAAACGTTGGAAGGCTAACATATAAAATATAGATATTTGAATACATAAACAATGATACGACACGATACATAATTTATATTTTACTCTTCAAAATCAGAACACTCACTACCGATGTTCATCCTTAAGTACTTCGAATCGGTTATTATAAATAAAACAAAACTGACAAAAGAAGAAGAATATCTTATCCTATTCTCGACCTAAGTATTACATCAGT
This sequence comes from Mytilus galloprovincialis, assembly GCA_037788925.1. Lineage (NCBI taxonomy): Eukaryota > Metazoa > Mollusca > Bivalvia > Mytilida > Mytilidae > Mytilus > Mytilus galloprovincialis. Next base: position 38,671,804 of record CM075343.1, on the reverse strand, counting down.
TTGATAACAATTAATTTGACTAAATCAGAGAGCTTCTACTTCTATATTGTAGTTTCCGAAGCTTTAAAACTACATCACGATACAAATAAAGGCGAAGTTTTTATTTTGTAAGTCAACATTGTTTTAGAGGTGTACCGAACTATTTCACGAACATAGATTAGACTCGCTCAAATTTTTACAAAATATTTACTTTGAACTGGCGAAAAAAAAATAATAAAAAAACTAAAGAAATTTAAAGCACACATTTTACAGGAACAATTTTACATACAGATCCACTGCTGGTGGACGTTTCATATCACCAGCCCAGTAGTCAGCATTTTGGTGTTGACATGAAAATCAAGTATATGGTAATTTCTTATCAAATGCATAGATTACCTTAGCCGTATTTGGCACAACTTTTTTTGGAATTTTAGGTCCTCAATGCTCTTCAACTTTGACCTTGTTTGGCTTTATAATTATTTTGATCTGAGTGTCATTGATGAGTTTTATGAAGACGAGACGCGCGTCTAGCGTATTAAATTATAATCCTGGTACCTTTGAAAACTATTAATTGACATATATCAGTTTGACAAACACTAAATAGTATCATTGAGATGTCTCTCCTCTATTAGTTTATGACTATAAAGTTCTGTTGATTTAAAACAGTTATCTCCCGTAGGTCAAGTAAGTGTTCTGTACATCTTCGAAAGACCTTTAAATATTTCTTTTAATTGTATTGAAAATAATAAAAAAGATGACGTCAGTTTATTATTTTAACTACCTTATACAATGGCATGCAAGACTTTCTCTTCAGTTATGATATATATACCAAAACATGACCTCAGATGTTTCAGAAAAACAACGTATTTAAAAAAATGACGATGAGGCATCCACAGCATTTATATCAATAAAGACACTATATTTGTTTTGGGTTCTTCATTCAGAAGTGATTTCTGATTTTTTGTAAAAAAAAATGTTTAAAATTTTACAACATTAAATATGCACAATGATTAGAATTGATATCATACTGGTACCAGACTTTAGTTATTAAGAGCCAGTCTGTGATAAAACCATGCAAAATGGTCCAAATCCAAAATATTCCAATTAGACTGATATTTTGTATTTTAGATACCTTATATGTAATAACTATTTGTGCAAAATATTTTCAAAAAATATTCAACCATTATTTGTGTAAGCCGAACATTCGATACTTGTCCATTTCTCTACTGACAAAAGGCCATGTTAAGCCTATTTTATGGTGCTTTGACCCGAATTTTTATTGTTTTATAGAAAAATTACAGCTTAATGGTGAAAAATATCTTAACAAACAACTTAAAATGAAAGGAAATTATGATAATTCAAAAAGTTGTGAGATTTCTCAATATCCCTACTGACAGGTTGAAATTGCATGGTTTTGAAAAAGTGCCGATTCAGCAAAATTTGTATATTTTTAAAGGGTTGAATCTTGTAAGATCCTGTTTTATTTTCAATAAAATGTAATATTTCATGAAGCTTATATATTTATCTACACAATGCAAGAAAATGGTGCTCGGCAAATGATACCTTCTTACGAAAAAATAATAATTAAAGATAGGCATGATGGCAATTTAGTCGAATTTTTGATTTTTTTTATCTGTTTCAATAGAAACTTTTCAAAAGTATGTGATAGTCAAAATATAAGAAAAATAATGACTGAACTAATGTTTACTGGTTATATTAATTGAATAAACCAAGTTTAACTTAGTTTAAATTAGAAAATATACTAAAGAGTAAACCCGGTAAGACCCCTTTTTGCCTTTTTTGCCCCTAAACTGAGCATTTTTACAATATGTTTAAAATATAAACTTATTCAAAAGAAAATTACTTTAGCAACTTAAAAATTGGCTGTTTTATTTGCAATACTATGCACACTAATCAGGTAATATCATCATGAGTTCCTCACAATTTTAGCATTTTATAATATTCTACTTTTTAGACACTTTTTGTCTAAATTCAAAGTGGCCACAATTGAGTTCAGTCTTAAATTTTTAAAACATGTTGTATTTGATCATGATTCATAAAACTGTTTAACATATAAAAGATAGAGACTCAACATGAATGCAACCCTTGCAATTAAGACAGTTTATCGTAAAAGTACTAAACATTTTTACTACTCGTCCATCTTGTCTCTGGTCATTGATACATGTGTTTTCTTAATAATTTGGCGAGAAAAAAAAATATAAAAGAAGAGTTAAATTCCTCTTGTTCGATTCGGACAAGAGGTAAACGATTATGTGGTGGTTCTTTTAAATGCCCTCTCAATTTTAGTTTTATACACTTTCTAATACTTTGACTGTTGCACCAGATTTACCCCGAGGTAATTATTTTGTAGATAGACATTTTGCAGAGTAAATGCTTTGTGGCTGAAAGTAGGGCTGTTGTTTTATATTAATGAATTCATCAAGATATTTGGGTTGATGTGCTATTTTTTTTCTAGTTTTACTCATATGTCCATTTGATTGACCACGATTGTCTTTATTTACGCAGATATACATTGGAATTACGACTGTCAAACAAAGACATATTGTCCGTTAGTTGTCAAAATTGACAGTTGTAAATTCAATATTAAAGGATAATTTTCTGGAGATTAGTTTTATATGTGTGTAATGTAGTATTTTTATTTCATTTTAATGTGTATATATGCTTTTAATGTGTATATATGCTTTTAATGTGTATATATGCTTTTAATGTGTATATATGCTCTCTAAAAATCGTAGATGTTGAAATCTTCAGAATTGTCTTTGATGATAAAAGATCGTATTCAGTTGTGTTTTATCAAAAATATTATATAAGACAATGCCATCTGGACAAAAAAAAAAAACGTGTACTGACATGACTGCACTAGTTTGAAAATCAAAAATGCTAAATCTTTCAAAATATACTTAATTCATGAATTAGCCAACAGGTTTGTGGAAAATAAATCTAGATTGTCACTGTAATTATTAAATGTCAAAAGATTGGGAAACTAACAACAACCTTGATATGAGATACAATAATATCCTTGTATATTGCTAGTCAGGTTAGCGCTTACATAAAAACACAAATAAGGTTAACGCTTCTATAAAATTTTAATGAGGTAAAATTACATGTTTTTCTTTTCTTTTTATCTCATTTTCTTATAACTTGATTCCCATTGTTGGTCCAGACAAATTGATGCTGACTATAGATTTATATAAATCACATTTATTTATCTTTGGTTGAAAAAAATACACTGTTTTTTCGACCAGTTTATTGGGAGAGTGAAAGTTGTAAAAAAAAGATATTTAAACACAAACAAAACACGACAAAGCTTTATCAACTGCTGTATCAATTTCAAAAATGAAAAATCATAATAAAAATGACTCCATTTCCATATTTTTTGTATCATTTAGATATGAGTACCAATCTTTTCATAAATGATAAATAATTATATCTGTCCAAGCTTCTTATTCATATTAAACTTTATTATTTTTTAAATAGCTATTTTAAGTCAAATAAGCGAATTTTGAAATCTGTGACATAGGGCTATGACAATTGACATTAACGAACCAGAACTTCGGTTAAATACTTTTGTCTTAATGATAAGGTAACTGAAGAGTCCAAATTTACTTAATCAGAAGCACTCGCATATTTCTTAAGGTCTTCAAGTGTATAATCAGCATTCAGTTGTTTTTGCTTTGGTACCGACATGATCTAAAACATACAATTAAAACAATTCGCCGTAGACAAAATGGAGAGGGGACATTCAAGATAATTTTGGAAAAGCTTTCGATTTTTGAAAAAGTAGGGTCACCTCAACTGTCTTTTTTTATCTGGATTTAATCTGAGATATAAATCAAAAACTTTTATGTTGCACATTATATATGCACATTTTTCGTAGATAAAAAAAAAGGGCCACTTTTTTTTACATACGCTCTAATAGACACAACTTTCTAATTTAGACACTCAATGAGTGATTGCGTCTATAATTTGTTTCGTTCCAATCAAAAGTTTCAAAGAGGAAGATATTTTGAAGTACAAGTATGTTCACAACTCTGTTTCATATAAGCTTTTTAAAAGACTGTCATCAATTGAAAGTATGTAAAAACCAGGTGCTCCGCAGGGCTCAGCTTTATACAACCGCAGTGGTTTGATCCTGAACAGTTGGGGGCAAACTAAATTTGGTCACAATGTTCAAGCTTGATGCTGGAATTTGGATTGTGAATGAATATTTGACAAAATAAAGGTTTTTGTTACAAAGTAAATGTGGTCAAAGATCAAACAAATCTATTGCACAATACTGTGCAATTGAAGATTTCTTCTTTAAACTTTTCAAAATTTGAAATTTGAAAAATGTTGAAAAAAAAAGAAATTCCTTAAAATAATTGTAAACAAATCCCCCCCCCATTTATTGAAACCCCCTTTAAGTAATAACCCTTAAACTCTATCCAATCCTTTCCTTTGTAGTATAGAACCTTGTAGTACAATTACAGAGTAATCACTACACTTAAACCCAAGTTATTGTTTGGAAACCGGAAACATGCTTCTTTTTGGCCCTTTTTTGGCCCCTTTTTCCTACATATTTTGGGTAATTAATCCAAAACTAAATCACAGCCTCCCCTTTGTTATAAGGTGCATTGTGGTACAATTGTAGAGAGATCCATACAATTACACACACGTTATTGTCTTGAAACTAGAAAAATGCTTGTTTTTGGCCCCTTTTTGGCCCTTAATTCCTAACTTTGAACCCATGACCCATTAAATGAATCCAAACCTTCTACTTGTGGTTTTAAACATTGTGGTACATTATCAGAGCAATTGAAATACTTATACACAAGTTATTATCCTTAAACTATAAAACGCTGGTTTTGGGCCCCTTTTGGGCCCTTAATTTCTTAACAGTTGGGACAATCATCCCCAAAATCGATCCCAACCTTCTTTTTGTGGTATTGAATCTTCTGAAAAAAAAAAATCATAAAGATCTATACACTTAAACTTATTATCCTCAATATAAGTCTACTTTGATCAGTTTTAGTTAAAATATTAAGGGGTAAAAACTATTACAATTGGTGCATTTTATAGATATTTTGGGAGCATTTTTTACTAACTTCCCATTATATGCCAGGATAAAACTTTTTACTTGTCTTAGAACTGATATCAACCTTTAAAAAAAATCCTAAACGTTAAAAAAAAAAAATATGATCTTGAGAGAAAACACCTACTAAGTACATGTACTACATGCAAGTTATATAATACATTGGTTGCACGAACCTCTCTGGCAACCTGCCAAAAGGTAAACAAATTCTCAAAAAATTTTTTTCTTTTTTTTTATGATGTTCTTTGTAAAAGATAACAAGATAATGTAATATCTATTAAGAGATATATCAACTATCCGGACCTTTGAAAAGAACCTAAATATGGTGATTTTTTTTGCATTTTTAAAAAGAATTCACAAATTGTATTGTGTAATACCATGTCTTTCAAACTCATGCTTGTCATGCTTACTGCACATTTGAAGTAAACAAAACTGTAAGACAATCCTGTTGAAGCTTGGACTAGGCTTAATAAACTCGTTCGATTAAAGTTTTTAATATCAACATATAGTGCATCTAGGTCAAAGATCGTAATGTTAAAGAAAGCCGGTAAATTTAAAAGGTGACTATAAGCGGATATATGCAACATGTCAAAATGTTGGTGCAAGATATTATGTATCTGTGTCAATGTAAAAACGGATCTGTGTATACATGTGTGTACATTTTAACGTTATTTTCTGATTTGATTATTCATTATTAACAATGTGAAAGTTCTATCAAAAACAAGATCATATTGGGCCAGAGTATTATAAAGTGCATTTCATCTAACGACAAATAAAATATTTCCAGGTCGCAAACATAACAATTTAAATATTTTTTCAAACAACAATATCATTGGAGTTTACTTTCAGATCATAAATTTAGGAATCAACATACAATATCATAGGGAATGCTAAATTTATAAAATCAGTTTATTGCCTTGTGATATGCCTTCGTGTCCATTTAAGCAATCAATGATTACAATAAGATTGCTTCTACATCATAAATCAAAGAAAATAAATGTCTTTTAAAACATGCAATATCATAGGGGATGCTAATTTTGTATAATCAGTTTATTGTCTTTCAATATACCATCATGTGCATTTTATTGTCTTTCAAAATACCATCATGTGCATTTTATTGCCTTTCAATATACCATCATGTGCATTTTATTGTCTTTCAATATACCATCATGTGCATTTAATTGTCTTTCAATATGCCATCATGTGCATTTAAGCAATCAACGAACAAAATAAGATTGCTTCTAGATCATAAACTTAAAACTTAATATGTCTTTTCAAACATACAATATCATAAGGAATGCTAATTTTGTATAATCATTGTATTGTCGCTCAATATACCATAATGTGCATTTAATTGTCTTTCAATATGCCACCATTTGCACTAAAGCAATCACCGAAAAAAATAAGTTTACTGCCAGATCATAAATTTTAAACTTAAAATGTCTTATATAGGCATCATTTTAAAACTTAAAATGTCTTTTTGAACATACAATATCATAGGGGATGCTAATTTTGTATATAACCAGTGTATTGTCTCGCAATATGCTATCATGTGCATTTACGCAATCACCGAAAAAAATAAGTTTACCCTCAGATCATAAATTTAAAACTTAAAATGTCTTTTCAAACACACGGTATCATAGGGGGCTGTTCTTGTATCAGTGAGAATATAGATTAAACATGGAAAAGTAGTTTATCTTATTTTACAACTAGAAAATGTCCCTTCTAATCAATTATCTTTAGTTATTAACTTTTATTTATAACTTATAATGATAAAGGTTATAAAGAAAATCATTAGAGGCATGATACAGTCTTAATTAAATAAACATGACTGTTTTGTCAATATCAATAAATAACAATAAGACCTTGATATTCAGTGTTTTATTTATTTTTAGATGGTCCCATCTATTTGTCAGCATGCTGTATCCACATGCACATTATTGACTATCTTTTGTTTGTTTTGCAATGCTCTTTAGCTGTGTGATTCATATACTCTCCTTTGTTTTAGCACCACTGGAAACCTTTGAATAGTCTGGAATACTAAAACATATAATGGTCTTCTCGATGACTTCTAATATCAATGTGATACAATCACAAGTATCACAAATATTCTGTCCATACGCCGTTCTCACAATATAATATTTCGGACTATAAAGTGAATCGATAGGTGTTTATGTACTTTCAAACGTCCTAAATACTCAAAATGAGTTACAGCTTTAAAGTCAATTTAAGGATCTGAAATTATGTTGAAAAATAAATTGTCAGAAATTTCTGTTTCATTTGATTGAGAACTGTTCAACCATTTATCAAAAACGTAGAAGATAATAAAAAGGGGTGGGACATTTTATTTTCTATTTTGTAAATGTTAGGCTCACTGCGACATCTTGAATAGTCCTTACTGTTTTAACCATGCGCCAGATTTTTGTTCAGTCTGATTATTATTATTATAGGGGTAAATTCAGTAAATAATTAAAATAAGAGTCATCTGGGACCGCCGATTTTAGGGAGAGCTGTCTATGAGTTTTTGATTGGTAGATAATGTTTGTAATAAATATTTTTTAATAGGGTGATCAAAACTACAGTTAAAAAATGAACGCTAAATGCACTAATTTATTATGCCCCACCTACGATAGTAGAGGGGCATTATGTTTTCTGGTCTGTGGCTCCGTTCGTTCGTTCGTCCGTCCGTCCGTCCGTCCGTCCGTTCGTTCGTTCGTCCCGCTTCAGGTTAAATATTTTGGTCGAGGTAGTTTTTGATGAAGTTGAAGTCCAATCAACTTGAAACTTAGTATATATGTTCCTTATTATATGATCTTTCGAATTTTAATGTCCAATTAGAGTTCTGACCCCAATTTCCCGGTCCACTGAACATAGAAAATGATAGTGCGAGTGGGGCATCCGTGTACTGGGGACACATTCTTGTTTGTCTACTGTTATGAAAAGTAATGGGGATCAGTAAAGGAATCTATTGCGAATCTACAGTGTTTGTAAACAAGGTCATGTCAATGCAAAAAAATAACATTTGACTCGACGTTTTGTACTTTAATGACTGGTAAACCAAAGCTGATGATTTCTAAAGGTAAGGTAAGAAATAGTTCATGCAAGGTATACTTTATTGTAGGTTTAAGATGGGTAGGCGTTATAATCATGATTATATTTTTGCTCGAGCGATAGTGAGGGCTAAAATAACACAAAAATAATGGCTACTCACGTTTAAACTGCAATAAAGTATAGCTTGCATTAATTATTTCGATTCTGATTAGGACAATTAAGGTTATTTATATGTCTGATGTGTAAAAGTGTAGAGCCTGTGTAGGCTCTTCCATGAACGTCCTTTTTTCGTTTGTAAACAAGCAAAAGACTGGCAACGTGATTTTTCAGAGGGAGGAGTTTTGAACAGCCTGCATGAACGGTTTTCGTATCTAGGACAAATATGTCAATTACGAATTGCAAAACATTACAGTCATGATAAAATTAATTAACAACATGTGCATTCTTTAAGAGTTTGGTTTTTAGGTTAAAGAAACATATTAAATGCATGCCAATTTGATAAAATTCATTTTTATGCAGTAGTCAATATACGCATGCGCAAACGAATTCTATTAGATTTAGAACATGGGTTTCTTCACAAAGCGAAAGCAGCACGTCATATTAGAATCAGGTATACATTTTATTCAAAACATAGATTTGTTTTTAAGTCAATGGAATATTGTTTACTGAATTTAACCCATCTCAAATAAATAAATATTCGCACTTTCTGATTATTAGTAAACTGACACTATTTGTGATTTCTGAATATAGAATGACCTACCAAATATAACTAGCGTATTTATTTATGTACATGTGGTCGTAAAAAATTGGTTCAGACCCGACTGACGATATAATTTATCCAAATTGTCAGTGCACAACGTTTTACTATATAATTTCAGATTGAGCATTATGTATAGGTAGTGAATACTTGAAGAATCGACAGAACTGTTGAACAAATGCTTAACCCTTGTTTTACTTTCAATGTTAACATTCGTTTCCTTTAACTAGATGAACACGCCTAAATCATGAGCAACCCATCACTAGTTGAGAGGCTCAACTAAAGGTTTCATGAATAATGATTTAATGAGGTCAAATAATTAGCTTGGAAGTTAATTATTCATTAGCGATGTTTCTTTGCTTTTTTTTTGGACAAAACTGAACCAAACAGGCTTCCCAAAACAAATTTTTATTTTACTTTTTCACTTTCATTAATGATAAAAAAAAAAATCTATATCACATGATCAAGTACGGGCAAAGTTAACTTTGAAATACTACGAATGTTATTTTAGAAATGTTTTATTCAAACACGGCAATACAAAACAATATATTACACAACGTACTATTGGTTCAAATACAATAAAGATGTTTCTCTTTTTTTGCGTGTATTTGTCTCTATAACCCAGACCTTAAACTTTTACTATAAAAAATCACTATATTCTTAGCCAAGTATACCGGCCGATTATTTAGATTCGGCATGTATGATCAAAATGATCTGCAACTTATAATCGGTTATTGCATAACGCGCATTTACTATTTAGATTAAATCAATTTCAATTTAAAGAAATGAAGAGCTTTTCTACTTTTCAATTCAGAGGAACAGAAAGTGCCTATTATCATACACAATACAGACAGTTCTCTTTGTGTGAAGTGTTTTCAAAACACCATATTTATTTACAGGGTATTAGCAAACTCTTAACACTAAGTTTTGCAAATTGTTTTCTTTTGTTTAGGTTTTTGAAGGTCCTTGTGAACGTCCTGTGTGTAAATTGAACGAAATTTGTCAACCAAAGGCGCCAGTGGATATATGTGTTCCGTTGTTCGCACCGTATGGTGAATTTGAAAAACGTAAGTAAAATGAGAAATTCTAGCACTTATAATACATGTTCCATCTACTTCTCTATCAATAGTATTGACACATTTGAGACTTCACTTTTGCATAACTATTCGTCATTCTCATTCTGTGGTTGAATAAAAAAAGGATCACAGACTGTTTCAATTTAAAAATATCAATCTCCGATATAAGCTAATTATTTGATATATACGGCTTTTGTTAAAGAAGGCTAAACATACTAAACAGAGGAACAAGTGATCAGTATGCTTGAATTTCTCATTCCCAACTTAATTGTGGTATTTGAAGATAAATTTTTAGCACGTTATCGGCATCCCTATCGGAACAAACTATGCGCCTCTTTGGTGACTTCTTCTTATTTTCATATCAGTCGGAAGTCCTCCTGATACTTGTCAAAACAATAAAGTGTCGCCAGGGCAGAGATTCCCATTGATACATTTTAAAGATCAATCTTTTTATCTCTCTTTGGAGTTTTTTCGGATATTTTTTGTGCATATAGCACAATTTACTGCTTAATGAATTTTTTTCTATAAATTAACTCGAAGCTCCATCATGTCCATACCATATCTAAAGTAAAAAACATAATGATCCCAAATTTGGCATACCATTTAACTTTTTAAGCCCATTAAAACAATTGTAAAAAAATCATTTTCATCAACGTGGCCTTATTCCTTCTCTTACAACGAAAAGCTTATACAAGATGAGATAAGGCAGCTATATAATCAGGTTAAAATCCACCATTTTCTACATACGAAATTGCCTGTAACAAGACAAGAATATGACATTTGTGTTCCATTCGTTAGATGTGTTTGAGCTTTTGGTTTTGCAATCTTAATAAAGACTTTGCGTTTAGAATTTCCCTTTGAGTTCTGTATTTTTTTTTAAGCTTTTACTTAATATTTCTATGTAGAAATAATTATCTAATGCGAAAAATCGGCATTGTAGAAAAAAGAATAGTTATACCATGTATACTTCGTTTCATTATTTTTTTTAACTGTTCTAATTCTAAATCTGACATTAACACAGTGATGACTGCTGTACCAATAATTTGACAATTTTACCTATTATGTTTGTTTTGTTTACTCATCGTTGTAAATATAATTAAATTTGATACGACTGTCATAAAAGTGAAAGGTTTAACGCTATAACACCAGGTTCAATCTATCATTTTCCACATTTGAAATGTATGTACCAAGTCAAAAATATGACAGTTGTTTAATGTGTTTTATCATTTGATTTTTGTAATTTGATTCGGGACTTTCCGTTTTGAATTTTCCTCAGAGTTGAGTATTTTTGTGATTTTACCTTTTATCTTTCCTGAAAAAAAACCCCTAACAGCTATAAGTTTATCATCTGTTTCAGGTATTTCGATAATAACGGTCGACAATGGTGGCAAGTTGGGTGATTGGAGTGAGACAGAATTTTGTTCTGAAGGACACTTCGCTATAGGATACGTAATGAAGGTTAGCCAAGTATTCATTTAGTATATATGATAATTAAAATGAAAAGTCGAGTTTAATGTTTCGATATTGCACTTATATTTTTTTATGACTTGTAATCGAATCACTTGCTAGGATCTAGTTCTGACAGCGTTATACTTCTGTTGCCTTTATTTATAGATCAAGAGTTGAACATAAAAAAATCTAAGATCTTCCATCAACACCAAAGTTTTCAACAAGAAGAACACCTGAACATGTTGAGAAATGACAATTTCACATGAAGGTCTTGTCACCAAAGAAAAAACCCAACCAAACAATGTCATAACGTTTAAAATAAGCTACATGTTACATTCAAATTGAACATGTAATGGTAAAAATTAGGATTATGTGTATCATGAGATAAGTAATTTTAACGTTTCGAATATCCTTATTGGTGGAAAATGCACAACAATATGTTTTTTAAAAAAAATACCCGAAAGAAGTCTGTTGGTCGTTATACTATGTATGTTTTGTTTGAAATATGCCGCATGTCATTATTTTTCTATTTCTCATAAGGCTTGCTAGATCATGCAAATACCGTTAAGAGTGTACAGCATATCGCAAAATGAACGACGTTGTTACTAAACCAATTATTACTATGAAATAATGTTAATCAGAGAAAGCAATTGTTAAAACAAAAGTCCGAAATAGGATTTGTTTGTATATTCATGTGTTTTACTATGGTTAAATTCAAACTTCTTAGGACACGTTACAATATAGTTTGTGTTTCAAAAACTGCGGATGATTACAAAACAAACAAAACAAATCTTAAAACTGCGTAGTATGCTGCTCAAACCGAAATTGTTTTTTATTGTTATTATTATTTTTTTTTATCAAAAGATTGAAAAAAATCAAGGTGGTGGAGATGATACTTCACTAAACGCCATTCGTCTATACTGTGCTAATCCGGATTGGACACACGCTAACAACAGTATGACAATCATGGGACAAGATTCAAGGTTCGGATTCTGGAGAGACGTAACAATGTGTTCTTATGGTGAAGTTATGGTGTCTTATTCTCTTCAGTTTGAAAGATTGGTAAAATACATTTTGTAATATATATTTTTTACATTTAGGTTTTCAAATTCTACTTTATTTCAATATCACATATATTTTTTCAAAATTCGTTGCAATAAATATAACTAATCTTGCTTGATTTTGTTTTTTGTCATTTGACGAAAATTCTCTTCGATTGCAATAAAGTTTGAAATAAATCTAGGCGTGTCTTTATAATATATTCGTTCGTTTGATTATCTTCATAAAAAGGTTTATATTTAAAAACAAGCTAATTTTTAATATATTTTATTATAAGATATTTATCTTACCTATAATTGTTTAATACGTTTGTTTATTTTTCCAATATTTTGATGGCGTATTTTCCTCCAGCATAATACAACACAACTTATATTTCTTCATAGGGGAATAATTTTCTAAAAGGGATTAATGTCGGGTAGCAATTACATTTCATTTACTAGTAGATTGAATGAATATAGATATAGGAAGATGTGGTATGAGTGCCAATGTGACAACTCTCCATCCAAGCAACAATTTATAAATGTAAACCATTATAGTACAAGGTACGGCCTTCAACACGGAGCATTGGCTCATACCGTACACGAAGCAATAAAGGGCCCAAAAAATATACTAGTGTAAAACCGTTCAAACGGGAAAACCAACAGTCTATAAACTATATAAAAACGAGAAAACCACATAAATAGACGACAACCACTGAACATCAAATTTCTGACTAAGGACAAGTGCAAACAATTGATTTGTGAAGAAAAATCAGTTATTGATACTAGTACCTACCCTCTTGATGTCTTCTATAAAACAACTTAAAATAATTAAATAGATACAAGAATTACTTTTGTACGTCAGACACACGTTTCGTCTTCATAAGAATGATATCAAGATATAACTGATCAAAGGAAGAACGATATTATTTTGTAACAACTTAGAATATGCGTATGGATATTTTTAAATTACAGACCTGTTATCGCTTACCAGTGTCTGAGCAGAAAATTGATGAACCAGGCGTATGTCAAAGAACGTCTCGCCCTTTTTCTAAAAAAAGTTCATCGGAAGATACCCAGAACTTGTTGATAAATATTCCGTATCAACTTCACAAATAATACAAGATGGTCTTGAAGTATAGATTTTGCGTACTGACGTTTGTTATCATCTTAATTACGTATTATAGTATTCTTTTATATGTCTTTTTTAGATATTCATTAGAAGTGACTCTGTGGTTACGTAAAACCACATACTTTGAACGCAAAATTATTTCATTTATTGATATTACTTTTACTTAAGGATCTTGACATACTATGAATGACTAAACTATTTTATTCAATAAGACTACTTTTTCTGTTTAGTCTGTTTTTTATGATATACATTTGACGTGAAACTGTACTTATGTATCCCGTCATACTTTGAACCACACCATTATTTTATTTATTATTATTACTTTTACTGTTAAATCTGGTTTTTGTTATATCTACTTTACGTGAGTCTGCATTTATGTATGCCGTCATACGACAAAATTATTTTTATGTCTACCTGTGCGAAATTCAAACGCGCAATTTTACACCAGTAATGAAAACCTTCTATCATTTATGGGTAGACTTTACATAGATAAATTCAGCCGTATTTGACGTGAAACTGTACTTATGTGTCCCGTCATACTTTGAACCACACCATTATTTTATTTATTATTTTTACTGTAAGTCTGTTTTTTGTTATATCTACTTTACGTGAGTTCTGTTCTGTTCTGTTTGAGAAAATCCCTCCTTCAAAGGAGCACTTTGCACAATGACGAATAATGTTTATATATATATATGTACCTAAAAAGACATACTACGTACGCCTCGTGAGATGAGTGTTGGTTACTGTCAAAGACCCTTACGCTTGCTTGGCGGAAGGTTTTTAATAATACGGGATCGTAGTCCATGTAGAGCAAAGCAAAGCTTCCTTGTGATGTATTCTACAGTGTAGCAGAAATCCATGCATTTACATTTACAACCACAAGCACAAATAAAGCTACTAGGGTCTAATATAAAGTTAGTGTCTAGTGTGATGTTACTATGGATACTACATTTCATGCACACATCAATACTACCAATAAAATTATCTAATTCTTGTAGATAAGGTGAACGGATTTCATGCAGAGCTGGACATTCCATAAGGAAATGATCGATTGTTTCTGGCTTACCCTTGCATAATAGGCATGTTGGATCAACTGTGTTTTGGTTGAAGGCAGCTTTGTTGCTTTGTAAATAGTAAGTACCTGTCAACAGTTTCAACTTCGTCGGTAATCTACTAATATCTTGAGAAGAGGTATTTACGCTGGCTAAGCTTGGATGTGGTCTATTCCATAGCAGATTATTGGTGGATAAGAAGCGAAGCGATGAGTATAGACGAGCAGAAGATGTAGTTTGAGCTCTGTAATAATTGTCTACAGCCTTTTTTACTATTGATTTCCAGCGCTCCTTGCTGTATGGGTTATCAAGAATATCCTGTGCTGATGGGAGTTCATAAATGGCAAGGAGATTTCGAAGCTTTCCAAACCAGCTAGAAGAGGAAAATCCAACTAAAGCAAGTTGTCTTACCGCAAGATCTTTTTCCACGGATGAATCCATATTGCAGATTTTATTGAATGTGTTGAGGGCTGATTTATGAATTGTCCCAATAATAGGAATAACTCCCGCAAGTGTATATATTGCAACATCTGCTGTATTTGTTGGCATGGATAGAATTTGCTTTAATGATTTTCGATAAAATACTTCTATATTATCTAGTTGTTTCTTATCTGGGAGGAGAATTTCTAAGCCGTATGTTAACACCGGTAGAACGTATGTATGAAATATATGAAGACTTGTTGTAGGGTTAAGTCCATTTTTGCCATGGAGCCCTGCGCCCATCAGGCTATACATACTTCTTCTTGCTTTCGATATGTTTTCATTTATGTGAGAGGTGATGGTCTTCTTAAAGTTAGCATTATGTTTAATACCCAGGTGTACCGCTGAGTCTGGTTGAATAATTGCCTGCTCATTAATTGAGAAGTCTTGGAGAGAACTGGCGCTACTGTTACTGCCTTTGTTTTTTAAGACGACGCTCTTAGTAGGTTGAAGAACATATTTTTCGTGTTTGATGTAATTTTCCACCGTTGAGATCATTACTTGGAGTTCTGTTGGCGAGTTTGCTACCAAGGCAATATCATCGGCACATGTTGGCGCTCCACAGTAGATGTCTCCAATATATTTTCCTAACCCGTTGTCCTCTAGTTGGTCAAGTACATCATTCACGTAAAGTTTATACAGTTCAGTACTTAAAATTCCACCCTGTCTAACTCCTTGTTGTATAAGGAATGGTTCAGAGGTAAGACCGTCCCATTTGATAGAAGTGAGTGCATTAGTACTTAGCTGTCGTATTAGTAGCCAGAGTGTACCTCCTACACCTGACAGGAATAGCTTTCGGTACAAGCTGTTATGGTTCACAACATCAAAAGCAGACTTTGCGTCCAAAAGAGCTATAAAGATTGATGTTTTTTGATCGAGAGATTCCAAAATAGATTCTAGAAGAATAAGAGCACTGTAGAGCGGGGAGACTGTGGGAGTAGATCCCCTTTGAAGCCTGTTTTGTAGAATTTTGATGAAGTCCCTGATAAGATCACGGAGTAGACATTCTAAAATTTTCCCTATAACTGGTAGAACCGTAATTCCACGGTAATTTTTTGCTTCAGATAGTATGCCTTTGTTTTTGAAAATTGGAGTAAGTATACCTAATTTCAGGGAATCAGGTACTGAAGCTGTTAACATATATGATTGATTATTGCTGTAACTGCCTTAATTAATGTATCTCCTCCAAATTTTATATGCTCTACCGTGATGCCGTAAATATCTGGAGCTTTTTTGGTATTAAGTTTGCCGATTGCTTGACAAATTTCCTCTTCTGTAAAAATTATAGGTGAGGCGTTGTTTTTGCAGATTTCTTCGATAACGTCAATATCAAATTCTCTATCTGTATATTCCACATTTTCGTTTGACATTTGTGGTGTTGCAAGTTGTTTAAAGTGTTTGTTCCACCCTTGAAGAATGTCGTCCTTTGACGTGTGAATTTCTCCTTGTACATTAAGCTCTGATAATATGGTTTTTCCTGATTTTCTTTGCGCATTTACCAATTTGTGAAACATTTTACTGTCACTACGTTGTGCCGTCATAATGGCTTGCATAGATTCATCTCTTTGTTTAGCAATCTCCTGCCGCCTAGCTCTTCGAAGTGCCTTTTTTGTTTTCTTACGCTTTTGCATTGTTTCTCCATCAACAGGTTTATCCTCTTGTCTCCATTGATAAAGTGCCTTTTTGATTTCTATAAGTGCCAGACCAATTTTATCATTCCAAATGTGTTTGTTTCTTTGTTTTGAGGGCTTCTTTATAGTAACAACTGAATCTTGTGATTGTTTAATGATGTCCAATAGTTTTTCAATGGCTAAAGGATCAGCAGTATAATCAATTGGATTACGATCAAGTCTAGTTGTTAACTCAGCCTCGTACTTAGAAATGTCGATTTTATCCCAGTTGACTTTTTGAGGTTTGATTGGTTGATCACTTTGATGTTTAAGCTTTAGTTCCATTTCAATTTCTGTTAAAAGTGGGTAATGATCAGATGTATTATTATGAAGCATATCTAGTCGTATTGTATTATAGACTTGTGCATTGATGGAATCATGAGTAAGGATGTAGTCAATAGAAGAAGACTCGTGACCGTTTGGATGAATAAAAGTGAGTGGCATAGATCTGAATTTCAAATTTGATGTTTCGATAAATTCTTTCAACCACGATTGTCTGGCTGATGTTGTGGAGCCATTTATTAAGTCACAGTTTAGGTCACCGCATAGAATGGGGGTGTATTTACCCGAGTATTTTACTATTATTTCATGAAGTTGGTCAAGGCAGTCTTTAAATTCTTCATTTGCATGTTTAGAACCACGACATGGCATATAGGCACAAATTAAAAGTATTGGCCTTGGGTTTACATTCAGTTTAATGCAAACGATTCTTTCTGAGCCATCATCTACCTTTTCGACAATATGATTTAGACTATCCTTCCACAAGATAGCAACTCCTCCATAACCTCTCGGTTTTTGTATTGGAGGTATTGGGTTATTATCATCTACAGATTTAATCGACCAGGAAGCATTCTTAAAAAGAGTTCCCATATTTTCCTGCTCAAATTTAAAAAGCCAGTGTTCTTGAATACAAATAAAATCAGTAAAATCTAAAATATCATTTATACAGTCCTGAGAATTATATACATTTTTACAGTTAAAAGTTGATATCCTTATCAGATCGGAGGAGGTTTCTGTTAAGTTATCATTAGGTTCTGACCGCCCTTTGCTAAAAAAGACCTGTTCTGTTCAGTTGTTTCTTGCGTATGTACATCAACTGGCGGGATTTCTTGTTGTGTGTCCTCAAGATCAGAAGAATCTGAAGTATCAACAACTTCAATGGTGGTCACTGCTTCAATAATTGAATCTTTGCTGAAGTCTACAATTTGTTTTTCTCCTATTTCAGTACTGTCAGCACCAGTGTCAGTTAACAGATTGTCATGTTTAGGTACTCCAGGTTGAGCAACAGGCTCATCTGGAATCTCAATTGTTTCAGTGATATTTGGTTGTTTTAGTTCAGGCTGACAAACTTTAATTTCATTGTTGGGTATTACTTCAGTTCTGCGAGCTTGTAGAGTATTTAACCTGTTCTGGTTGTTATTGCAATTATATTTTATTTGTGCTCCTTCAAAATGAGATACAGGTTTAAATTTTGGATCAGATACACCCATTGGCTGTTGTCCAGCATATGACGGTGGTGGTATGTTCATTGCCTGAGGAGGTAAACCATAAGGAAAATTGCCTGGTGCATATATTTGTTGTGCTGGGTTGTAGAGATGTTGCATGCCGACACTCGTTGGAGCAGGGAGTCAGTGGAACTGTAGATTAAACGTTGAAAATGGAGGATTGTACATGGTAAATGCTGGATGATTTGGAATGGAATGAGGAGTTTGAAATGGTTGATATTGTTGGTAAGATTTCTGTTGTTGAAAAGCCATTTCTAAATTTTTAAGTCTATTTTGGATAGATTGTATTTCCATATCCTGCATCTGTCTGTATAAAGTCCTAGTATTTTCTATGTGTGCTATTCTATCTTTTAACAAATTATTTTCCAAAGATGAAATATGAGATTCTATACTGAGTTTTGTCTCATCGTTTGAGTTCTGTGGTAGGCTATTTCTAGTTTTTGTAGGTGAGTCTGAAGGTTGATTTTGAGTGCCAACTATTTTCATACGCAATATGCGGTTACTATTTTCTAGCTCTTTAACTTTGGCTTCCATGTTTACGGAGTATGTTTTCAGCCGTGATTGATCTTTAAGGGTGTCGCTTATAGAGGCTTTTTCTTTTTTTAGTTCTTCTTCTAACCTCTTTAATTTTGATTCTCTTTGCCGTAGCTCTTTATCAGTTGTGCCTATCTCAGATGAAGTCCCATTGAGTTTTTGATTACGGCTCATGGATTGCTGTGGAAGTACAGGTACCTTTGGTGTTTTTAAACCTTCAACTGAATGAGTCCTAAGGGATAGCTCTTCATCTAGTAAAGCTTTTGCTGACGTGATAGTTTGTTTTTCCATAGGACTTACATGTACATGTATTGGGTTGCCCTTAACATGTTTGTCTGGTGTGTACACAGAGTTCAAAGCTATTGGCATTGTTCTTTTATAATTAGGTTGTTTGGGCAAGGAAATCGAGGATTGGTCAGTGGTCTTTTGTTTTGAGACTTCTTTGGATGTTGGACTATGAGTCATAAGACTATTATCTGTGTCAAGACAATGAGAGCAGATGTAGTGCTTGTCACTGGCTGGATTTTCGAGCTTGTCAATGTCCACTTTTTTAAGTTTTTCACAAGCATAATGTATCCAGTGTAGACCTTTTGCGCATAAGACCCCTCTTGATAGAACCCTGCGATTACATTTTGGACAGGTCTCATTATGATTTGACGTAGGTTGATCATCGGTATGCACAGTGTTGGAGTTTGGTCTAGTTTTGGTTTTAATGCATTTGTCACTAATCTGCACACTGTTTGGTTCATGAAGGGATGATGCTTTTGCATGTTTCAAGCATTCATTTCTTATGGTTTCATTCATGTAGGAGTAGTCTTTTATAACGTTCATTTTTGTCGCTATGGTTTGAAGTTCACTAAAGAACTGTTGATGGTTTCTCCCATTTATTTCTGCTCTACATGTTGTATTATAGAGGTTTATTCTGTAGATTTGTCTTTGATTTTGTTGGTTTTTTATTGAAAAGGACTGTTCAACAATTTTCCCTCTACCATCCTGCATGTCATGCAATTCAACTGTGACATCTGGGTGTGAATAAAAATGTTGAGCTAAAGTTTGACTGAAGTGCAGGAATGCAGCTGCGGTGAATTCTAATATAATGTTCCCCTTTTTGTACTGAACATTGACATCAGTTGGTCTGAGAGTAGTATCAGCTATTTTATCCAGGGCTTTCTGTTCATTTATGATATAATTTTTTGCACTGATATTTACTTTTGATGGGGTATAAACCTGAGTTGGGATACGATCCCTTCTTGGTCTCAGAGCTGTTAATGGATCAGACATTACGAAACGTATGACGAGCCACCAATTTCAATCAATAAATATGGTATAGCGTGGTAACTCCCACACTTACCAGTTATCGAATTTAGTTTTAGTATTTTAAATAAAGTTGTAAAAGAGCTAGACGGTACAGATTTTATGATTTACAATTCAGGCAGTAAATTATGGTATAGCGTGGTAACTCCCACACTTACCAGTTATCCAAATTAGTTTCAGTATAAATAAAGTTGTAAAAGAGCTAGGCGGTACAGATTTTTCGGTCTACAATTCAGGCAATAAATTATGGTATAGCGTGGTAACTCCCACACTTACCAGTTATCCAAATTAGTTTCAGTATAAATAAAGTTGTAAAAGAGCTAGGCGGTATAGATTTTTCGAATTACAATTCAGGCAGTAAATTATGGTATAGCGTGGTAACTCCCACACTTACCAGTTATCCAAATTAGTTTCAGTATAAATAAAGTTGTAAAAGAGCTAGGCGGTACAGATTTTTCGACTTACAATTCAGGCAGTAAATTATGGTTTAGCGTGGTAACTCCCACACTTACCAGTTATCCAAATTAGTATCAGTATAAATAAAGGTGTAAAAGAGCTAGGCGGTATAGATTTTTTCGGATTACAATTCAGGCAGTAAATTATGGTATAGTGGGTAACTCCCACACTTACCAGTTATCCAAATTAGTATCAGTATAAATAAAGTTGTAAAAGAGCTAGGCGGTATAGATTTTTTGGTTTACAATTCAGGCAGTAAATTATGGTATAGCGTGGTAACTCCCACACTTACCAGTTATCCAAATTAGTTTCAATATAAATAAAGTTGTAAAAGAGCTAGGCGGTATAGATTTTTCGAATTACAATTCAGGCAGTAAATTATGGTATAGCGTGGTAACTCCCACACTTACCAGTTATCCAAATTAGTTTCAGTATAAATAAAGTTGTAAAAGAGCTAGGCGGTACAGATTTTTCGGTCTACAATTCAGGCAATAAATTATGGTATAGCGTGGTAACTCCCACACTTACCAGTTATCCAAATTAGTTTCAGTATAAATAAAGTTGTAAAAGAGCTAGGCGGTATAGATTTTTCGAATTACAATTCAGGCAGTAAATTATGGTATAGCGTGGTAACTCCCACACTTACCAGTTATCCAAATTAGTTTCAGTATAAATAAAGTTGTAAAAGAGCTAGGCGGTACAGATTTTTCGGTTTACAATTCAGGCAGTAAATTATGGTATAGCGTGGTAACTCCCACACTTACCAGTTATCCAAATTAGTATCAGTATAAATAAAGTTGTAAAAGAGCTAGGCGGTATTTTTTGGTTTAAATATAGATAAAGTTGTCAATAAGCAGATAAAATATGGTTTAGCGTGGCAACTTCCACACTTACCAGCCAATATTTGTTTTGGTATATATTTAGAATCCTATTCCTCTGTTAGTCTTTTAAGATATAATTATATTTTCTCAAGAGTATTTGCAAGGGTAAGCCAGGAAGAATGTCAGTGGTTAAGGTTTAAAGTTTGGTGTAGCGTGGTAACTCCCACACTTACCAGTTATCCAAATTAGTATCAGTATAAATAAAGTTGTAAAAGAGCTAGGCGGTATAGATTTTTTGGTTTACAATTCAGGCAGTAAATTATGGTATAGCGTGGTAACTCCCACACTTACCAGTTATCCAAATTAGTTTCAATATAAATAAAGTTGTAAAAGAGCTAGGCGGTATAGATTTTTCGAATTACAATTCAGGCAGTAAATTATGGTATAGCGTGGTAACTCCCACACTTACCAGTTATCCAAATTAGTTTCAGTATAAATAAAGTTGTAAAAGAGCTAGGCGGTACAGATTTTTCGGTCTACAATTCAGGCAATAAATTATGGTATAGCGTGGTAACTCCCACACTTACCAGTTATCCAAATTAGTTTCAGTATAAATAAAGTTGTAAAAGAGCTAGGCGGTATAGATTTTTCGAATTACAATTCAGGCAGTAAATTATGGTATAGCGTGGTAACTCCCACACTTACCAGTTATCCAAATTAGTTTCAGTATAAATAAAGTTGTAAAAGAGCTAGGCGGTACAGATTTTTCGGTTTACAATTCAGGCAGTAAATTATGGTATAACGTGGTAACTCCCACACTTACCAGTTATCCAAATTAGTATCAGTATAAATAAAGTTGTAAAAGAGCTAGGCGGTATATATTTTTTCGGATTACAATTCAGGCAGTAAATTATGGTATAGCGTGGTAACTCCCACACTTACCAGTTATCCAAATTAGTTTCAGTATAAATAAAGTTGTAAAAGAGCTAGGCGGTATAGATTTTTCGAATTACAATTCAGGCAGTAAATTATGGTATAGCGTGGTAACTCCCACACTTACCAGTTATCCAAATTAGTTTCAGTATAAATAAAGTTGTAAAAGAGCTAGGCGGTATAGATTTTTCGAATTACAGTTCAGGCAGTAAATTATGGTATAGCGTGGTAACTCCCACACTTACCAGTTATCCAAATTGGTTTTAGTATAAATAAAGTTGTAAAAGAGCTTGGCGGTATTTTTTGGTTTAAATATAGATAAAGTTGTCAATAAGCAGATAAAATATGGTTTAGCGTGGCAACTTCCACACTTACCAGCCAATATTTGTTTTGGTATATATTTAGAATCCTATTCCTCTGTTAGTCTTTTAAGATATAATTATATTTTCTCAAGAGTATTTGCAAGGGTAAGCCAGGAAGAATGTCAGTGGTTAAGGTTTAAAGTTTGGTGTAGCGTGGTGACATCCACACTAACCAGATTTAGTCAAGTGGAAACCAGCAATCGTGTTGAATTTGAAGTGCAAATTTGTGTAACCACACTTTATTTAATATAAAGCGGGGATGTATTCCGTCTTGGTATAATTCAAAGTTATAATCCAGTTTTGTATATCTTTCTTGACCTCTACATGTAGTATGCCTCGAGTTTCTGCATAAATCCTTACTAAAATCGGGTGAAGTTTGTTTTTGAAGTTTATTTAATTCACCGATCTGTTCATTCAGTAAGTGGATTTGAAATAGAAGTATTGAGTCCTGCTCGTAGTATTTATCTAAAATCGGAAGCCTATTGTATTTGTTGTATTTTACAATTGAGTATGCTGGTATGGATAAAAATGTTACTCTTGAGGATGTATAATGGTTGACAATACTTGCAATTTCTCTATATTGTGTGATAATATTATTCACAATGTCATTCGACTCTGAAGTTAATTCAATACTATGGTCTCGATTTTTTGTGGTTAGATCACAAGTAGCAGCCCAAATACAAATGTATATATGTGAATGTCACCATGGGTTTGGATTTCTTGTTCAATATGGTGTCTTAACCAATTTGTGCATTCATGTGTTTTTGCACCAGATTTACAGCGAAATTGGATGCTTTGATGTATTATGTTTGTTGGTGAGATTTCCCTCTCAAGACGGGAGCCTTTGCTATCTGCAAGCAACAGTGGCGTTCTTCGCTGAACACCGTGCACAGAAGGTTGTACTTTAGCAAGGTATTTTCGGAGCTTGTTTGAAGTCATAGATTATATATATTGTTGTTATTCAAGTTATATGATATATCACTATATTTGGCTATAGTTGGCTATTATATATATATATATATGTAAGCTGGTTAATCAAAGCAGGCTCTAATAAAGCAGTGTATTGTATATATTGTCTGTGATATATAAGCGGAAAACAGAAATATAAAAGCAAAATTCAAAATTCAAAATTCAAAAAAAAAAAAAAAAAAAAAAAAAAAATGGCGCCAATCAGCTGCACGGACTTTTCACTCAGCCGCCATATTTAAAACAAGAAAATTTGTGTAATTCAAGTTTAAAATGTCCAATTGTCAATAAAAATATGGCTTAACTTAAAACGATAAAAGTCATATAATGTCTCAAAGTTTAGCAATCACTAATTTGACGCAAATGAGGGCAGACGACAGTTACCAACACTCACCACACGCCGCGTGGTAAAAATCACATAAATCACATAAATATGTACACGAAAATTATTTAAATGAAATAAAATGAAGTAGGTCTTCGTTACGAGATTATAAAACAATAATGTTTTGTAAAATGACTATTCTACGACACTAAAATGTAAAACAATCTTCTCTAGAAATTTTCCCTCCACCATTCACCATTCACCGGAAGACTGTCCATTACAATGTAATGAGTCTGCATTTATGTATGCCGTCATACGACAAAATTATTTTTATGTCTACCTGTGCGAATTTCAAACGCGCAATTTTACACCAGTAATGAAAACCTTCTTTCATTTATGGGTAGACTTTACATAGATAAATTCAGCCGTATAAGAAAAGCAAAATGAGAATGTTAAATTTGATGTATGCCTTTTTGTGCTACTTTGTTACATTTGTTGTTTATGTAGTGATATTAAGATGATAACACAATATTGACTGTTGTACCCCTATTTTTGACATTTTTACTCTTTGAGTATGTTTGTTTTGTTCATGCATCGTTGACAATGTAATGGAATTTGATGCGACTGTCATACAAGTGAGAGGTATAGCTAGCTATAAAACCAGGTTCAATCCACCATTTCCTACATTAGAAGATGCCTGTACCAAGTCAGGAATATGACAGTTGTCATCCATTCGTTTTATGTGTTTGGACTTTTGATTTTGCCTTTTGATTTTTGATTTTCCTTTTTGAATTTTCCTCGGAGTTCAGTATTTTTGTGTTTTTACTTTTTTTTTTCATAAATATTAAACATTTTTTACAGTTTAACGGAGATAACACTGCTGCAAATTATGTCAGATTTAAATGTAGAAACATCAACAGTGCGAGTTCCGGTACAACATTGGGAACAAGTGGATTGTGGGGCGACTACGGTGCATGGAGTGAGTATTGTGCTGTGGGGTCAGCTATCTGTGGCCTAAAAGTAAGGATACAGCTTCCCCAGGGAGTGAGTATTGATGACACTGCTCTCAACGATGTTCAATTCTTTTGTTGCAAGAATTAATCTAAACTTGAACATTTAATTTAAGTGCTTTTGTTTTTACTATGTTTTTGTGTTAAAGTAAAATAGAAAATTCGTGTGTTTACATACATAATTTGAAATTTGTATTTTATTAACTTTGTAGATTTTCTTAAACATTTCAATTTTACCAATTAAATGACGCATATTTTTGGATCTGATTGTTTTGTTTATTTTCTTAATATGTGTCCCTATATTCAAATACAAGAGAGTGTAGACAGATGAGCTTCATTTCTTAATCTTCATTCTTTTTTAACCAATTTTTAACAATTTTTTTCTGGTATGCTAATTTTTCTATATTTTTTGTCTTATTCTATATTTTTTTAAAACTGCACAATTTCCCCATCATACTACATTCTGTTAACCCTATCCACACCCTCATAAAATATGGACACAAATTTTACACTGTTGTATAACCATTACATATAATTACTTACTTGGTATTAATTTTGATGTACAAGACGTTTTTGTCATACAATGTTTCATCAGTGATATTGATGCAAAATTCAACCAAACCATACAAACTTTATATAAACAAATCATTTCAAGCTTTCAGTTTACAAAAATGACATGTGGGAGCCAAAACAGATACAGGTATAATATGTTACAATGTGACGTACAGTTTCAGAAATCAATAATCTGCTTAAGAAATCACCTGGGTTGAGCAAAAACCTGTGTAATAAAGCCATTAATTTTTGATCCCTTTAAAGTGAACCTCGTAAAGATGGAACCTGTATTTAAAGACCACCTGTCGTATCAGACAGCTATTTTGCTTTCATTTTTGTTCTCTTTAAATGGCATTCACAGTTGTATAAGCTGAGTTTTTTTTAGATAGCGATAAATTACTGGAATTAAAATAGGACGTTTAAGCTTTCTTTTTCTAAATCATCAAATCTCAAATTTATAATTCATAGATTTTTGTGAATGAAATATATGCTATTGATACATAAATGTAATAGATATATTCAATAACATGACATAATAATACTGTGTCTGGCTTCCTTGTCGTGGTAAATAAAAGCATCATAGATACAAGGATTGAAATTTTAATTTTAGATGCACGCTTCGTCTACAAAAGACTCGTCAGGGAATCGCGGATCACATCATTCAAAGTGGTTTTTCGAAACAAAAGTGCACATTAAGTTGAAATGAATGCACGTCATTAAGTGGTTATTGTTTTATCTTTTTTTTCAATTAACTATGCAGCATACTAGTAAATACAACCACAACGAAGAAGGTGACAATACAATAAATTGACGTATTCAAAATGGCGATTTATGTATAATTTTGTGGATTTAAAATTAATTAACTAAGATTGTCAGTTTTCAGATTTTATCTTTCTTAAACAAAAAATGCATTTAACTTTTATATATCTAGTGGATGCTAGGCATTAAAACTTTAGAGGTACGTACAGGTAAGTCTGTACACAGAGTAGTTTTTGTGGTGAAAAACGGCCATATTTGTCCATTTGTTATGATGAACCTTAACGGAAGAAAGTCACCTCGCCCCACTGGTAAAACGCCCCACTTTTTAAACAGCACGACCTGTTTTTTTTTAAATTGCTCCACTCTTTTTTAGGGAGCTTAGTCTCATTTATATACCATTTGAATTGTATGGGAGAAAAGGGGGTGGGTGGGGGTTGGATGAAATTGAAAAATCGAGGACGAGTTTTGAGTAAAAATCTAAAAGCTATGACCCCCCCCCCCAAAAAAAAAGGAAAAAAAAAAAAGAAGAGTAACGACAATGCAGGATAACATTTTCATCATAGCCCCCCAAACCCTTGAAAATCCAAGTGGTAACTACCTTGCCAACTCACCACACTTATCATGCTTATGCAATTTTGGATTAAATCCAGTTAAATATAAGGGTTTGAAATTAGCAGGGGCCCACTTGACCCTAAAATTTGGAGTGGGCTTCTAAAACTTCTGCTTTTCTTTTATAGAACTATATAAATTGTTTTAAAAAATATAAGATGTGGGCCACTATGCCTAAAATTGAACTTCAATCCCTAATCATACTCCTGCCAAAAGTCATGACAGTGGCAACTCGCCTGGAATACAACATTAATATATGTTATAAAGGTCTGTCAACTTGCCCTACTTTAAAAAATGAAAACTTATCTACCCAGGTTTTAAAATAAATGTGACTGTCACTACGAGTCAGTAAAACTGCATTTGCAACCGTCAAATCCACAATTGACGATGACACCTCTTCAACTACAGTACTGTTATTCCGAGTCTACTGCATAACAAAAAGATATAATACGATGGAGTTTGAAAAAATGTATAAATCTGACATACAGAAAAAATCTGTGAAACTTCATGAATCATTTACGCGCAAAGACGTCCTGGCTAAATGTGACTTCATACTTAATTCCGCTCCGCTGATTTTTAATGAAATTAAAGGTTTAAAACTTTAAACATTGTCAAAAATCACAGTTATACAGACTTAAGGTGAGACTACCATCATGTTTGTGTCCACATGTCTTGTTGAAATTACAGATTTTTCAACTTTTTAAGACACATGAATATTAGTAAAAAAAAATGTATAAGCTAGTTCTTTACAAACCTCTTTGGATACTTAGGCCAACCATAAAAATATGTTTGTTCGCAGTTTTTCCGACTGTATCTTTAGACTGAAGGGTCGGTAGGTAGGCATTTTTTTTTATTTTATCAGCCAAAGAGGGACGAAAGATACCAAAGGGACAGTCAAACTCATAAATCCAAAAACAAATTTACAGCGCCATCGCTTAAAATGAAAAAGACAAACAAACAACAGCACACACGACACAACATAGAAAACTAAAGAATAAACAACACGAACTCCCCCAAAAAACTAGGGGTGATCTCAGGTGCTCCGGAAGGGTAAGCAGATCCTGCTTCACATGCGGCATCCGTCGTGTTGCTTATGTGATAACAAATCCGGTAAATAGTCTAATTCGGTAGGTCACATTCATGAAAGGGAAAAGGATTGTAGTTACAACGTTAGGAACATATCCGATATCATTTGTGAAACGGTTATTCCATAACGGTCAACCAACTTGTGATGGCGTCCGTAAAATTTACGAAGGGATGATTTCAACTTCATCATTTGGAACTCTTGGTTTAATAGCTTCCTTGTTAGCAGCAACCCTCTATCAAGAAAATCATGATAGGAAATGCAAGCACTGGGAGATATATACCCCGTATGCAGGTCCTGCTGGAATGTTGCTACTTAGAAATGGAAAATTCACAATTGGACAGCTGAAATCATCTCTTTTGTCGTAAAGTTTTGTTTTCAACCGACCCTAATTGTCCATTTCTAGATGTAAGTCAAGATATGAGGCCGACTTAACTGTATCCGTAGTATCCTTTATCTCTAGCTCGATTGGATAGATGCGTTCCACATAGTCACTAAATTTTGAATTATTTAGTGACAGAACATCATCTATATAGCGACAAGTAGAGTTAAAGGATATTGCTAACTTTTTATCTTTCCTTCTAAGAAGTTCCTGCATGAAGTCACCCTCATAATAATAAAGAAACAAGTCGGCATGTAGAGGGCACAGTTTGTTCCCATTGGAATGCCGACAGTCTGTTGAAAAACACGTCCTCCGAACGTAACAAATATGTTGTCAATCAAGAAATCAAGCATCTTGATAATATCAGTTTCAGAGATTTTTTTGTTCGAATCAGAGTGATCCTTTTCAAAGTAGAATTTATCCCTCCCTAAGACAAGATACTTGTCTCTACGTTGACCATTCTTTTTTACGAAGCAAAGCAATACCACTCTTTCAATTTGTCTTTTAGTTTGGAATGTGGAATACTAGTGTACAGAGTAGAAAAGTCAAATGTTTTAATATTGTTACAAGATGAAAGAGAGTTAGATTGTATGTACTCTAAAAGATCTTTGGAATTTTTAAGTATCCACATCTGAATAGAATAGGCAGTTTCACAATAACTTTGAAGCCCGTCTTTGATTGTTGATAAAATAGATGTTAATAGTTTAGAAAGAGGTTTCGTGGAGCACTTGGAAGATCCAGCAATATACCGTTGTTTGTAAGGACACTTATGTAGTTTAGGTATCCAATACAGTGATGGCAGATCCAGTTCTTCATCTTTGGTTGAAATTCCAAAGGAACACAGAACAGATCTATGATTATCCAGGATTTCCTCTTTGGTAAGTGTCGTGAGGGTATATGTTGAGTTACCAAGTGAATTGTCAATACCCTATCAAACAGTTAATGTAATGGGTTTTACATACAAAAACGATGTTGTTGGGGCTTTATCTGCGGGGACAACAACATATGTGTCATGGAGGTAGGATAGGTGTTTTGCAACATTTTGGTCTTTAAAGATTGACGTAGCATGGGCATTGATAGACCCATTCAGTTTCTTAATTCTGATTTGTATCAACGACCTCACTGCCTTAATCCATTCGGAAAGAGTGTCTACGTCTTCCTTCTCGCGCTTAGCCCATTGCCACGTATAATCCTTAACTGAATCCATCAAAATTTTAAAGTTGTATTTCCAATTGATGGATTTAGGCTCACGATATTTCGGACCTTTCGATAACACATTTCGTAGAGAAGGGTTATTAACAATGTTAAGGTCACCGGTAATAACGTGGCCAGCAGGATTATATGTGAATTGGGAACTAGCACAAGTGCAATCAGGAGGTTTAGACTTGAAGTCGTCAATATCGAGATCCTGCAAAACGTGTTGGTAATTGAAAATTTTAGTTGCAATAGGTTTGGTATAGGTATAAGAAATGATTGGTACAGACTGGTCTTTGAAATAAGGAGGTATTTTCGATTGAACTAATTTATGATGAAGGATATTGCCTAAGTTGACGCCATCGATACCTTTGTTGGCAAAGGAAAGATTAAGGAAAGATCTTTTCTCTTTTTCATCTTTGCAAATGCGGACTGACTTGAAAAGTCTGTGACTTGCAATATCCGAGATTGTAGCTGTAATTTTGTATTGGTTTGAATGAGGGTTTGTAACAGTGGATTCCAAACATAAATTGAACAGAGAATGAAGTTTTGAAAGGGATAATGAATAAAGTTTCGTGCGAATGTGATGAATAACTAACGGCTTTTGTATAAATGACAGCAAGTCATTAATAGATACATCATGCAGAGAAGGTGCTGTATAATGACGATGACCATGACTGCGTCTACGTCGAGGAGTCGAGTTGAAAATATTCATCACATTCACCGAGTTACACGAAGGACTATATAGAATACCTATACCATCAATTTTGTCATTGCAATCATAAGGTGTATTTTTAATTTAAAAAAAAATCAGTCATTGAATCTTCCTCAATTGAAAATAAAAAGACAACTTAAAAAAGAAGACTGTTTTTATGTTTCTAACACTATTCAATGATATGTAATAAGGTTATATTTTGAAAGGTATGTTGATCCCAGGCTTAAATGAAAATAAAAAAGAGCACTAGTTTGGAGATCTACACATTAATAAAAGTTAAATTTCAACTCTCCCGTAAATCCATATATATTAAAGCTTATGTCCAAATACAAATGTGAATTATGATATATAAATGAATGTGGTGTATTTACTATCTTCTAATTGGTTAAAAATATTAGTTTTATTTTCAATGTTGTCAGTTTTTATTGCGCTACGCCTAGTTTGACGTTGTGTATTCATACGCCAACAGGTGTGTACGTTGTTATTGTTAATATTAATAATAAAAAAATTCTTTGACCCTTATTTTTGATAGAAATTTATTTATTATGAATGGCAATAATTTATTTTGAATTTATTGAACCATAAAATTCGCGAATTATTTAATGTGCATAGTCCTAATTTTTTTTATAGTTCAATAAATTCATATTTAATAAATGCAATTCATTAAATAAATTGATAGAAAACTACAGAAAGAACGTATATTTATATTATAATCCATTACACATATAATCAATGCATAACAGATTTCAAAACATGTTCAACATTCAAATTACTCTGCGACATTCAACATCTCCAGGTACATGACGTCATACCAATTGATGCAAACTCTATAGCTGCACGCAGGGTTTCCGCTGGCGGTCGCCATTTTCGCCATTTCCGAAAAAATAATAGTTGTGGCGACAAAAAATCGTCATTTGCGAAAGAATTTGGCGAAAGAAATATATATATAACGATTTATTTTCTCCATCTTGTTTATTTACTTTTTTTCGAGTTTCTCGGAATTTACCCGATCAGACAATACTCGGAATTCACCTTGAGCTCAGAAAATCAATAATCAGCTGATTGCATTTTAAAGCTATCGACAACAGAGGACTCATTAATAAAGGTGTTGATTGAATTGTTTGACAAACTGATATGGTTAAATGGCTTCCGCTAAATGTCACATACAGAAATTATTGACCACTTTGCGGCGCACGTGTTTTAAGTAAAGTTTTGACGTCTCCTCTCTATTCAAAGACAGTTTAGAAAAGAAAGCTGATTTAAAACTTTAAATATCCTTTGACTTTAATATCATGAGGTAATTGAGTAGGGAGACTACTTTAAAGTTGTTTGAGTGACACACGTCTTTCAAGCATAGTTTTACGTCTCAACTTTTTCATTTATCATTGTTTACGATGGTCAAAAAAAGAAAACTGTCGTTATAACGAAATATATCCAAATGGTTGGGAACAACCCCTCGAATAAGAGTAACTCCTCAATGAAGGATCAATTTCATGTGATAAAAGCTTTTGTTTTGTTGTAAAAACCACTTCTTAGTACAAAAGGGCACATCAGCATTTTTCTTTTAAAGAAACTTTCCCTACGAACTATACTGGTATTATTATTATATGATTAAAAAAAACCATTAATTTGTTATATTCCAGGAATTATATCTTCTTTATTATTATAAATGTATACAGCCCCCTCATTTACAAAAGTTGTTTAAAAAACTATGACTATTTTTCCCTTTTAAGTTAAAAAAAATTCTGATGTTTAAAAGCAAATGTTAAGTGTTTATTCATTAAAATGTAGACTCTAAAATAAGTTTAAGAGAATAATCATAGAAACAATGGGACAAAATCATCTCATTTGAGGGAAGGAGGGGGTAGAAAAAAGGTAAATTTTAAACGAAAAATATGTTTATGTTACTTGGCGATAAAAAAAATAAAGTGGCGAAAAATATATTGTTTTGGCGAAAGAGGTGGCGAAAAAAATTATTGACCCAGGGAAACCCTGGCTGCACGTTATTCCATAATTTACAAAAGTGGGACGAAAGATACCAGAGGGACAATCAAACTCATAAATCCTAAATAAACTGACAACACCATGGCTACAAATGAAAAAGACAAACAGACAAACAATAGTACACATGACACAAAATAGAAAATTGAAGAATAAACAACACGAACCCCACCAAAAACTAGGGGTGATCTAAGGTGCTCCGGAAGGGTAAGCAGATCCTGTTCCACATTTGGCACCCGTCGTTTTGCTTATGTGCATAACGTGCAACCTGAAAATATGAATAGAGGAAAATTCTACACGGAAAGTCCAAAACCAAATCTCAAAATAAAAAATCTCAAACACATCAAACGAATGGATAACATATTATTGACTTGGTACACACATTTTCTGGTGTAGAACATGATAGATTAAATCTGGTATTAAAGCTAGCTAAACCTCTCTCTTGTATGACAGTCTGATAAAATTACCTTATATTGACAACGATGTGTCACAAAACAAACAGACAAAATAGGTAAGAGTGTCAAAAATAGGGCTACAGCAGTCAACATTGTGTTGTAATATTAATCACAAACAAATATGTAACAAAGAAGCACAAAATGGGTATTCTAACATTTATAAATTCCAGAAAGTCCGTCTTGTTAAAAAATGTCAATTGTGGATTTTGAGTTGAATATTTGTCGACAAAAGAAAAGATTTGGGATGACAATTATAAAATTTAAACGTGTTTTCAAGAACATATCTAAAAAAACGTAGATGCAAAGTGAAATTAATGTGATATATATTTTGCTTGTTCCTACAAGCTGTCTCTGATCATGGTATTTGTGAAACCAACCGCTTCTTAAAGGAAAGTTGATCTAGTGTGTTTCTGAAGGGTACATGTAAGCAGTTCGAGCTTTAGCAGTGCCCCATGTTTTGTTGTCAAAAGGAAGTAAATAACATTATATACAAATAGCTGTTTGGGTTAACCTTATAATCAATGGGATGCATGTGTTTGTTTTGATAAACACCTTCAGTGAGTTTAAGAATTTTTTTTTCCCTATTTGATTATAGCAAAAGGCGTTTTAAAACATTGTTTTAAATTAGTCGTGTTGATATTAAATCAATAACAGAGCTTTAAAAGCAAAAACAATGACGGGTTCGTGTCCTTATTTTTGAAATTCAAGCGATTTGGAATTCGGCGGAAACAAATTCTCAAAATAATTTGAATGATACTGAACCGCTTTGCATTACTATTCAAGTTTGATTATTTTTGTCTTTATGTGAAATACTGGTAATAAAAAAAAAAAAAAAAAAAACGAAGAACATTTGGAGTTCATGTACTTTTCCAGATATCTGTGCAGATTTTTACGGTCATCGATGTTTCCAAAGGTAAACCCAATATCCTTTGTATCAGTTTGTATATAACCTATGCAACAGATAACTGTGATTTTGTTTGCAATAAATGCTACATGTTCTTTTTTTTATCAATACTTTGGAAATGTTTAGTACTGTAAATTCCGAAGAGTGTGCGATATGTTTATTATTTATAAGAAAAAACAACAGAAAAAGCTTCGCCCCTCCTCCACCCCCACCCCTCCAAAACAAACAAAAAAAAAAAACCCCCGACAAAACCAATATCATTCTAAATTACCAAAATTGTATTTATATGTGTACGTAACCTAAAAAAAAAGCCACCACACATAAGCTGACTCTTTGTTTATTTTCACTGTTTAACAATGACAGTCAATTATGAATCAAAAACACATATTGCCTAATTGAGTTTACGGTAATTATTAAGCTAAAAATACTTACAAGATAACACTTCACCAAAACAACATTTGCATTCTTAAAGCAATGTTTAAGCTCTTACATTTTTATTTGTTTCATTTAGTTGCTATTCCATTGACAAAATTATTTTGTTTTAATGAGTTTTTGTTATTTGTTGTCTTGTTGTCTAATTTTCTAACGTATAGACATAGTTTTTACAATATTTCTAAAGCCTCGTTTTCGTTGATATATAAGCATTGAGGTTTCAACTAGGATTTTCATTATTGAAACTAACATTCTTCTGATATCCTTATCATTGTAATAGTCAATTATCACCGTTTAATTGAAAGGCAATGGAAACTAAAATAAAAATTGGATTCTTATTAGCACTATTTTTTACAAAGGCTTTATGTGAAACAGGAATTGTAAAAATACAAAGAGACAAACTATTTAGCGGTCATGTTATGTTTGAGACGTCTACGCCGATTGTGGTTACCGTGTGCAAAGCTATGTTCAAGGATAACAGCATGCAAGTCTATTAACTTTATAGCAGGGAATAAAACCTGCCAGATTAACAATGAAGAACCTGGAAATCACACAGATGGATTGATTCCAGCGGTTGGGACTATTTTTGTTGCTGAGCCATCATTTCGAGAGGTATATTTAAAATGTGAAAAACGCTTTATAAACTGGGCGCGTGATACGCACTTTTCTTTATCACCATCATCAAAAACCTAAAAACGTTGGAAGGCTAACATATAAAATATAGATATTTGAATACATAAACAATCATACGACAAGATACATAATTTATATTTTACTCTTCAAAATCAGAACACTCACTACCGATGTTCATCCTTAAGTACTTCAAATCGGTTATTATAAATAAAACAAAACTGACAAAAGAAAAAGAATATCTTATCCTATTCTCGACCTAAGTATTACATCAGTTTGATAACAATTAATTTGACTAAATCAGAGAGCTTCTACTTCTATATTGTAGTTTCCGAAGCTTTAAAACTACATCACGATACAAATAAAGGCGAAGTTTTTATTTTGTAAGTCAACATTGTTTTAGGGGTGTACCGAACTATTTCACTAAAATAGATTAGACTCGTTCAAATTTATACAAAATATTTACTTTGAACTGGCGAAAAAAAAAAAAAAAAACTAAAGAAATTTAAAGCACACATTTTACAGGAACAATTTTACATACAGGTCCACTGCTGGTTGACATTTCGTCCCCGAGGGTATCACCAGCCCAGTAGTCAGCATTTTGGTGTTGACATGAAAATCAATTATATAGTAATTTCTTATCAAATGCATAGATTACCTTAGCCGTATTTAGCACAACTGTTTTTGGAATTTTAGGTCCTCAATGCTCTTCAACTTTGTCCTTGTTTGGCTTTATAATTATTTTGATCTGAGTGTCATTGATGAGTCTTATGAAGACGAGACGCGCGTCTAGCGTATTAAATTATAATCCTGGTACCTTTGAAAACTATTAATTGACAGATATCAGTTTGACAAACATTAAATAGTACCATTG
Organism: Mytilus galloprovincialis; assembly: GCA_037788925.1. Lineage (NCBI taxonomy): Eukaryota > Metazoa > Mollusca > Bivalvia > Mytilida > Mytilidae > Mytilus > Mytilus galloprovincialis. The sequence continues at coordinate 38,636,215 of CM075343.1, read as the reverse complement.
AGAAGTTGATGTCTCTTCTCTATTAGTTTATGACTATAAAGTTCTGTTGATTTAAAACAGTTATCTCCCGTAGGTCAAGTAAGTGTTCTGTACATCTTCGAAAGACCTTTGAATATTTCTTTTAATTGTATTGAAAAAAATAAAAAAGATGACGTCAGTTTATTATTTTAACTACCTTATACAATGGCATGCAAGACTTTCTCTTCAATTATGATATATATAGCAAAACATGACCTCAGATGTTTCAGAAAAACAGCGTATTTAAAAAAAAAAAGACGATGAGGCATCCACAGCATTTATATCAATTACGACAATATATTTGTTTTGGGTTCTTCATTCAGAAGTGGTTTCTGAATTTTTGTAAAAAAAATTGTTTTAAATCATCATTAGATATGCACAATGATAAGAATTGATATCATACTGGTACCAGACTTTAGTTATTAAGAGCCAGTCTGTGATAAAACCATGCAAAATGGTCCAAATCTAAAATATTCCAATCATGCAGACTGCTATTTTGTATTTTAGATACCTTATATGTAATAACTATTTGTGCAAAATATTTTCAAAAAATATTCAACCATTATTTGTGTATGCCGAACATTCGATAATTGTCCAATTCTGTACTGAGAAAAGGCCATTTTAAGCCTATTTTAGGGTGCTTAGACCTGAATTGTTATTGTTTTATAGAAAAATTACAGCTTAATGATGAAAAATATCTTAACAAACAACTCAAAATGAAAGGAAATTATTATAATTCAAAAAGTTGTGAGATTTCTCAATACCCCTACTGACAGGTTGAAATTGCATGGTTTTGAAAAAGTGCCGATTCAGCAAAATTTGTATATTTTTAAAGGGTTGAATCTTGTCAGATCATCTTTTATTTTCAATAAAATGTAATATTTCATGAAGCTTATATATATATCTACAAAATGCAAGAAAATGGTGCTCGGCAAATAATACCTTCTTACTTTATTTATCTTTGGTTGAAGAAAATAAATTCTTTTTTCGACCAGTTTATTGGGAGAGTGAAAGTTGTAAAAAAAAGATAATTAAACAAAAACAAAACACGACAAAGCTTTATCAACTGCTGTATCAATTTGAAAAATGAAAAATCATAATAAAAATGACTCCATTTTCATATTTTTGTATCATTTAGATATGAGTACCAATCTTGCAATAAATGATCAATAATTATATCTGTCCAAGCTTCTTATTATATTAAACTTTATTATTTTTTAAATGGCCATTTTAAGTCAAATAAGTGAATTTTGAAATCTGTGACATCGGGCTATCACAATTGACATTAACGAACCAGAACATCGGTGAAATACTTTTGTCTTAATGATAAGGTCACTGAAGAGTCCAAATTTACTTAATCAGAAGCACTCGCATATTTCTTAAGGTTGTCTTCAAGTGTATAATCAGCATTCAGTTGTTATTGCTTCGGTACCGACATGATCTAAAACATACAATTAAAACAATTCGTCGTACACAAGTTGGAGAGGGGACATTCAAGATAATTTTGGAAAAGCTTTCGATTTTTGAAAAAAGTAGGGTCACCTCAACTGTCTTTTTTTTTATCTGGATTTTATCTGAGATATAAATCAAAAACGTTTATGTGGCACATTATATATGCACATATAAACATTTTTCGTAGATAAAAAAAAAGGGCCACATTTTTTTTACATACGCTCTAATAGACACAACTTTCTAATCTAGACACTCAATGAGTGATTGCGCCTATAATTTGTTTCGTTCCAATCAAAAGTTTCAAAGAGGAAGATATTTTGAAGTACAAGTATGTTTTTGTTACAAAGTAAATGTGGTCAAAGATCAAACAAATCTATTGCGCAATACTGTGCAATTGAAGATTTCTTCTTTAAACTTTTCAAAATTTGATATTTGAAAAATGTTGAAAAAAAAAGAAATCCCTTAAAATAATTGTAAACAAATCCAGCCCCCCCCCCCAATTTATTGAAACCCCCTTTAAGCCTTTAAGCAATAACCCGTAAACTCTATCTAATCCTTTCCTTTGTAGTATAGAACCTTGTAGTACAATTACAGAGTAATCCCTACACTTAAACCCAAGTTATTGTTTGGAAACTAGAAACATGCTTCTTTTTTGCCCTTTTTTGGCCCCTTATTCCTACATATTTTGGGCAATTAATCCAAAACTAAATTACAGCCTGCCCTTTGTTATATGGGGCATTGTGGTACAATTGTAGAGAGATCCATACAATTACACACAAGTTATTGTCTTGAAACTAGAAAAATGCTTGTTTTTCACCCCTTTTTGACCCTTAATTCCTAACTTTGAACCCATGACCCATTAAATGAATCCAAACCTTTTACTTGTGGTTTTAAACATTGTGGTACAATATCAGAGCAATTGAAATACTTATACACAAGTTATTATCCTTAAACTATAAAATGCTGGTTTTGGGCCCCTTTTGGGCCCTTAATTCCTAAACAGTTGGGACCATCATCCCCAAAATCGATCCCAACCTTCCTTTTGTGGTATTGAACCTTCTGGAAAAAAAAAATCATAAAGATCTATACACTTAAACTTATTGTCCTGAATATAAGTCTACTTTGATCAGTTTTAGTTAAAATATTAAGGGGTAAAAACTTTTACAATTGGTGCATTTTATAGATATTTTGGGAGCATGTTTTTACTAACTTCCCATTATTTGCCAGGCTAAATTTTTTAACTTGTCTTAGAACTGATATGCACCTTTAAAAAAATCCTAAAAGTTAAAAAAAATAAATATGATCTTGAGAGAAAACGCCAACTGAGTACATGTACTACATGCAAGTTATCTAATACATATGTTGCACGAACCTCTCTGGCAACCTGCCAAAAGGTAAACAAATTCTCAAAATGCATTTTTTTTTTATGATGTTCTTTGTAAAATGTAACAAGATAATGTTATATTTCAGAGATATATCAAGTATCCAGACCTTTAAAAAGTACCTAAATATGGTGATTTTCTTTGCATTTTTTTTTAATAATTCACAAATATGCAAATGAGGCTGTTAAATGGAAAATAGTGTGATTTAACAAAAAAAATTTTTTTTTATCTTAACTCCTAAATACCCAAAGATTTTGGAAATATATATAATGTTGAAAAGTTGTAACTACCAATTTGGACGAAATTTGAGATTTTGCATGGTTTTATGGCAGACTGGCTCTTAAGTTTAGTTGTAATAATTTCACCAATATGAGTGGTTTGTTAATACAAAAAATGTTCTAAATGTGCAATAAAAAAGAACAACTGACATCAACACAAAAAAGTAAATAGTTGCCTCATCAATTGATTGAATCATACGTTGTGTTCATGTCTCAACTCACCAGGCCAGTGATAATACTTCGAGATCTTAAAATTTCAGACAAATCGCCATATTATGTTACTTTACCGATTGTAACATCCAATCTACGATTTTTACATAGTTAGTGTTGATTTATATTTCGGGTAAAGTATGCATACCAGTAGACGGTACGCCTTCCGATGCACTCGGTCAAGTATCTGCTGGGATTCATACGATTCGAATAGCTGGTGATTATAGGCATAGCAGGAGACGCTTACCCTTCCGATGCCTACGATCTAGCACCTGTTGGAGTTCATACAATTTGCATGATGGCTAATATAGGCATAGCAGTAGACGCTAAGCCTTCCAATGTACGTAGTCTAGCACCTTTTTGAGTTCATACGATTTGCATGGCGGGTAATATACGCAGAGCAGGAGACGTTTAGCCTTCCGATGCACTCGGTTTTCACCAGTTGGAGTTCATTCAATTTGCATGGCAGGTAATATATGCATTAGAGGAGACGTTTAGCCTTCCGATGTACTCGGTCTTCACCTGCTGGGGTTCTTACCATTCGCATGGCGCGTTATATATGCATAGCAGAAGACGCTTAGCCCTCCGATGCACAAAGTCTAGCACCTTTTGGAGTTCATACGATTTGCATGGCAGGTTATATAGGCATAGCAGGAGAAACTTAGTTTTCCGATCCACAAAGTCTAGCACCGGGTTGAGGCCATGCGATTCACATAGCGGGTAATGTACGCATATCAGGAGACGCATAGAATTCCAATGCATTCGGTCTTCACCATCACTGCTTGAGTTCATACGATTCGTATAGCGGGTAATATATGCCTAGCAGGAGACGCTTCGCTTATGCTTCCGATGCCTACGGTCTAGCACATGGTGGGGTTCATACACTCGGATGGCGGGTAATATAAGTATAACAGGAGACGCTTTGCGTTCCGATGCACTCGGTAAAGTATATGTTAGGGTTCATACAATTCGGATGGCAGGTTATAACTTATATAGGCATAGAAGGAGACGATTAGCTTTATGATGCACAAAGTCTAGCACTTGTTGGCGTTTATATGATTCGCATGGTGGGTAATATGCACAAGGTCTTCACCATTACTTCCATGGTTCATTCGATTACCTTAGTTTTTTTAATTGATTAGTATCTTTGTATCAATGATGATTTTTTGAATGGATATATAACATCTGGATATCGGTTAAATTGTATACAGATTATTTCAATGGGAGCAAATCCTAAATACTTGTGAAACAAAATGTTGCATAATTATTGACAAATCACTATTTGCAGCACGAAATTTGAAGAAGTAATGGCAGGATATGACTTTGTATTGTGTAATACCCTGTCTTGCAAACTCATGCTTGTCATGCTTACTACACATTTGAAGTAAACAAAACTGTAAGACAACCCTGTTGAAGCTTGGACTAGGCTCTATAAACTCGTTCGATTAAAGTTTTTCATATCAACATATAGTACATTTAGGTCAAAGATCGTAATGTTAAAGAAAGCCGGTAAATTTAAAAGGTGACTATAAGCGGATATATGCAACATGTCAGAATGTTGGTGCAAGATACTATGTATCTGTGTCAATGTAAAAACGGATCTGTATATACATTTGTGTACATTTTAACGTTATTTTCTGATTTGATTATTCATTCTTAACAATGTGAAAGTTCTATCAAAAACAAGATCATATTGGGCCAGAGTATTATAATGCTCATTTCATCCAACGACAAACAAAATATTTCCAGGTCGAAAACATAACAATTTGAATATTTTTTCAAACAACAATATCATTGGGGTTTACTTTCAGATCATAAATTTAGGAATCAACATACAATATCATAGGGAATGCTAAATTTATAAAATCAGTTTATTGCCGTGTGATATGCCTTCGTGTCCATTTAAGCAATCAATTATTAACATAAGATTGCTTCTAGATCATAAATCAAAGAAATTAAATGTCTTTTAAAACATACAATATCATAGGGGATGCTAATTTTGTATAATCAGTTTATTGTCTTTCAATATACCATCATGTGCATTTTATTGTCTTTCAATATACCATCATGTGCATTTTATTGTCTTTCAATATACCATCATGTGCATTTAATTGTCTTTCAATATGCCATCATGTGCATTTAAACAATCAACGAACAAAATAAGATTGCTTCTAGATCATAAACTTAAAACTTAAAATGTCTTTTCAAACATACAATATCATAGGGAATGCTAATTTTGTATAATCAGTGTATTGTCGCTCAATATACCATAAAGTGCATTTAATTGTCTTTCAATATGCCACCATTTGCATTAAAGCAATCACCGAACAAAATAAGTTTACTGCCAGATCATAAATTTAAAACTTAAAATGTCTTATATAGGCATCATTTTAAAACTTAAAATGTCTTTTCAAACATACAATATCATAGGGGGTGCTAATTTTGTATATAACCAGTGTATTGTCTCTCAATATGCTATCATGTTCATTTACGCAATCACCGAACAAAATAAGTTTACCCTCAGATCATAAATTTAAAACTTAAAATGTCTTTTCAAACACACGGTATCATAGGGGGCTGTTCTTGTATCAGTGAGAATATAGATTAAACATGGAAAAGATGTTTATCTTATTTTACAACTAAGAAAATTTCCCTTCTAATCAATTATCTTTAGTTATTAACTTTTATTTATAATTTATAATGATAAAGGTTATAAAGAAAATCATTAGAGGCATGATACAGTTTTAATTAAATAAACATGACTGTTTTGACAATATCAATAAATAACAATAAGACCTTGATATTCAGTGTTTTATTTATTTTTAGATGGTCCCATCTATTTGTCAGCATGTTGTATCCACATGCACATTATGGACTATTTTTTTGTTTGTTTTGCAATGCTCTTTAGCTGTGGGATTCATATACTCTCCTTTTGTTTTAGCACCACTGGAAACTTTTGAATAGTCTGGAATACTAAAAAATATAATGGTCTTCTCGATGACTTCTTATATCAATGTGATACAATCACAAGTATCACAAATATTCTGTCCATATGCCGTTCTCACAATATAATATTTCGGACTATAAAGTGAATCGATAGGTGTTTATGTACTTTCAAACGTCCTAAATACTCAAAATGAGTTACAGCTTTAAAGTCAATTTAAGGATCTGAAATTATGTTGAAAAATAAATTGTCAGAAATTTCTGTTTCATTTGATTGAGAACTGTTCAACCAATTATCAAAAACGTAGAAGATAATAAAAAGGGGTGGGACATTTTATTTTCTATTTTGTAAATGTTAGGCTAACTGCGACATCTTGAATAGTCCTTACTGTTTTACCCATGCGCCAGATTTTTGTTTAATCAGTCTGATTATTATTATTATAGGGGTAAATTCAGTAAATAATTAAAATAAGAGTCATCTGGGACCGCCAATTTTAGGGAGAGCTATCTATGAGTTTTTGATTGGTAGATAATGTTTGTAATAAATATTTTTTAATAGGTTGATCAACACTACAGTTAAAAAATGAACGCTAAATGCACTTATTTATTTTACTACTGTTATGAAAAGTAATGGGGATCAGTAAAGGAATTTATTGCGAATCTACAGTGTTTGTAAACAAGGTCATGTTAATGCAAAAAAAATAACATTTGACTCGACGTTTTGTACTTTAATGACTGGTAAACCAAAGCTGATGATTTCTAAAGGTAAGGTAAGAAATAGTTTATGCAAGGTATACTTTATTGTAGGCTTAAAATGGATAGGCGTTATAATCATGATTATATTTTTGCCCCAGCGATAGTGAGGGCTAAAATAACACAAAACAAATGGCTACTCACGTTTAAACTGCAATAAAGTATAGCTTGCATCAATTATTTCGATTCTGATTAGGACAATTAAGGTAATTTATATGTCTGATGTGTAAAAGTGTAGAGCCTGTGTAGGCTCTTCCATGAACGTCCCTTTTTTGTTTGTAAACAAGCAAAAGACTGGCAACGTGATTTTTCAGAGGGAGGAGTTTTGAACAGCCAGCATGAACGGTTTTCGTATCTAGGACAAATATGTCAATTACGAATTGCAAAACATTACAGTCATGATAAAATTAATTAACAACATGTGCATTCTTTACGAGTTTGGTTTTTAGATTAAAGAAACATATTAAATGCATGCCAATTTGATAAAATTCATTTTTATGCAGTAGTCAATATACGCATGCGCAAACGAATTCTATTAGATTTAGAGCATGGGTTTCTTCACAAAGCGGAAGCAGCACGTCATATTATAATCAGGTATACATTTTATTCAAAACATAGATTTGTTTTTAAGTCAATGGAATATTGTTTACTGAATTTAACCCATCTCAAATAAATAAATATTCGCACTTTCTGATTATTACTAAACTGACACTATGTGTGATTTCTTTATATAGACTGACCTACCAAATATAACTAGCGTATTTATTTATGTACATGTAGTCGTAAAAAATTGGTTTAGACCCGACTGACAATATAATTTATCCAAATTGTCAGTGCACAACGTTTTACTATATAATCGTATTTCAGATTGAACATTATGTATAGGTAGTGAATACTTGAAGAATCGACAGAACTGTTGAACAAATGGTTAACCCTTGTTTTACTTTCAATGTTAACATTCGTTTCCTTTAACTAGATGAACACGCCTAAATCATGAGCAACCCATCACTAGTTGAGAGGCTCAACTAAAGGTTTCATGAATAATGATTTAATGAGGTCAAATAATTAGCTTGGAAGTTAATTATTCACTAGCGATGTTTCTTTGCTTTTTTTGACAAAACTGAACCAAACAGGCTTCCTAAAACAAATTTGTATTTTACTTTTTCACATTCATTAATGATAAAAAAAATTCTATATCACATGATCAAGTACGGGCAAAGTTAACTTTGAAATACTAAGAATGTTATTTTAGAAATGTTTTATTCAAACACGGCAATACAAAACAATATATTACACAACGTACTATTGGTTCAAATACAATATATTCTTAGCCAAGTATTTAGATTAAATCAATTTCAATTTAAAGACATGAAGATCTTTTCTAATTTTCAATTCAGAGGAACAGAAAGTGCCTATTATTATACACAATTCAGACAGTTCTCTTTTTGTGAAGTGTTTTCAAAACACCATATTTATTTACAGGGTATTATCAAACTCTTAACACTAAGTTTTGCAAATTGTTTTCTTTTGTTTAGGTATTTGAAGGTCCTTGTGAACGTCCTGTGTGTAAATTGAACGAAATTTGTCAACCAAAGGCGCCAGTGGATATATGTGTTCCGTTGTTCGCACCGTATGGTGAATTTGAAAAACGTAAGTAAAATGAGAAATTCGAGCACTTATAATATAAGTTCCATCTACTTCTCTACCAATAGTATTGACACATTTGAGACTTCACATTTGCATAACTATTCGTCATTCTCATTCTGTGGTTGAATAAAAAAAGGATCACAGACTGTTTCAATTTAAAAATATCAATCTCCGATATGAGCTAATTATTTGATATATACGGCTTTTGTTAAAGAAGGATAAACATACTAAACAGAGGAACAAGTGATCAGTATGCTTGAATTCCTCATTCCCAACTTATTTGTGGTATTTGAAGATAAATTTTGAGCACGTTATCGGCATCCCTATCGGAACAAACTGTTCGCCTCTTTGACGACTTCTTCTTATTTTCATATCAGTCGGAAGTCCTCCTGATACTTGTGAAAACAATGAAGTGTCGCCAGGGCAGAGATTCCTATTGATACATTTTAAAGATCAATCTTTTTATCTCTCTTTGGAGTTTTTTCGGATATTTTTTGTGCATATAGCACAATTTACTGCTTAATGATTTTTTTCTATAAATTGAAAAAATACAATTATCTCGAAGCTCCATACCATATCTAAAGTAAAAAAACATAATGATCCCAAAGTTGGCATACCATTTAACTTTTTAAGCCCATAAAACAATTGTAAAAAAATCAATTTCATCAACGTGGCCTTTTTCCTTCTCTTACTGTACAACGAAAAGCTTATACAAGATGAGATAAGGTAGCTATATAATCAGGTTAAAATCCACCATTTTCTACATACGAAATTGCCTGTACCAAGACAGGAATATGACAGTTGTGTTCCATTCGTTAGATGAGTTTGAGCTTTTGGTTTTGCAATCTTAATAAAGACTTTGCGTTTAGAATTTCCCTTGGAGTTCTATATTTTTTTTTTTTATCTTTTACTTAATATTTCTATGTAGAAATAATTATCTAATGCGAAAAATCGGCATTGTAGAAAAAAGAATAGTTATACCATGTATACTTCGTTTCATTATTTTTTTTAACTGTTCTAATTCTAAATCTGACATTAACACAGTGATGACTGCTGTACCAATAATTTGACAATTTTACCTATTATGTTTGTTTTGTTAACTCATCGTTGTAAATATAATTAAATTTGATACGACTGTCATAAAAGTGAAAGGTTTAGAGCTATAATACCAGGTTCAATCTATCATTTTCTACATTTGAAATGTATGTACCAAGTCAGGAATATGACAGTTGTTTAATGTGTTTTATTATTTGATTTTGCAATTTGATTCGGGACTTTCCGTTTTGAATTTTCCTCGGAGTTGAGAATTTTTGTGATTTTACCTTTTATCTTTCCTGAAAAAAAACCTAACAGCTATAAGTTTATCATTTGTTTCAGGCATTTCGATAATAACGGTCGACAATGGTGGCAAGTTGGGTGATTGGAGTGAGACAGAACTTTGTTCAGAAGGACACTTCGCTATAGGATACGTAATGAAGGTTAGCCAAGTATTCATTTAGTATATATGATAATTAAGATGAAAAGTCGAGTTTAATGTTTCGATATTGCACTTATTTTGTTTTATGACTTGTGATCGAATCACTTGCTAGAATCTAGTTCTAACAGCGTTATACTTCTGTTGCCTTTATTTATAGATCAAGAGTTGAACATAAAAAAATCTAAGATCTTCCATCAACACCAAAGTTTTCAACAAGAAGAACACCTGAACATGTTGAGAAATGACAATTTCACATGAAGCTCTTGTCACCAAAGAAAAAAACCCAATCAAACAATGTCATAACGTTTAAAATAAGCTGCATGTTACATTCAAATTGAACATGTAATGGTAAAAATTAGGATTATGTGTATCATGAGATAAGTAATTTTAACGTTTCGAATATCCTTATTGGTGGAAAATGCACAACACTATGTTTTTTTAAGAAAATACCCGAATGAAGTCTGTTGGTCGTTATACTATGTATGTTTTGTTTGAAATATGCCGCATGTCATTATTTTTTTTATTTCTCATAAGGCTTGCTAGATCATGCAAATACCGTTAAGAGTGTACAGCATATCGCAAAATGAACGACGTTGCTACTAAACCAATTATTACTATGAAATAATGTTAATCAGAGAAAGCAGTTGTTAACACAAAAGTTCAAAAAAAAAATGTGTTTGTATATTCATGTGTTTTACTATGGTTAAATTCAAACTTCTTAGGAAACGTTACAATATATATAGTTTGTGTTTCAAAAACTGCGGATGATTACAAAACAAACAAAACAAATCTTACAACTGCGTAGTATGCTGTTCAAACCGAAAGTGTTTTTTATTGTTATTATTATTTTTTTTTTATCAAAAGATTGAAAAAAATCAAGGTGGTGGAGATGATACTTCACTTAACGCCATTCGTCTATACTGTGCTAATCCGGATTGGACACACGCTAACAACAGTATGACAATCATGGGACAAGATTCAAGGTTCGGATTCTGGAGAGACGTAGCATTGTGTTCTTATGGTGAAGTTATGGTGTCTTATTCTCTTCAGTTTGAAAGATTGGTAAAATACATTTTGTAATATATATTTTTTATATTTAGGTTTTCAAATTCTACTTTATTTCAATATCACATATATTTTTTTTAAATTCGTTGCAATAAATATAACTAATCTTGCTTGATTTTGTTTTCTGTCATTTGACGAAAATTATCTTCGATTGCAATAAAGTTTGAAATAAATCTAGGCGTGTCTTTATAATATATTCGTTCGTTTGATTATCTTCATAAAATGGTTTATATTTAAAAACAAGCTAATTTTTAATATATTTTGTTATAAGATATTCATCTTACCTATAATTGTTATATACGTTTGTTTATTTTTCCAATATTTTGATGGCGTATTTTCCTCCAGTATAATACAACACAACTTATATTTCTTCATAGGGGAATAATTTTCTAAAAGGGATTAATGTCGGGTAGCAATTACATTTTATTTACTAGTAGATTGAATGAATATAGATATAGGAAGATGTGGTATGAGTGCCAATGAGACAACTCTCCATCCAAGCAACAATTTATAAATGTAAACCATTATAGTACAAGGTACGGCCTTCAACACGGAGCATTGGCTCATACCGTACACGAAGCAATAAAGGGCCCAAAAAATATACTAGTGTAAAACCGTTCAAACGGGAAAACCAACAGTCTATAATCTATATAAAAACGAGAAAACCACATAAATAGACGACAACCACTGAACATCAAATTTCTGACTGAGGACAGGTGCAAACAATTGATTTGTGAAGAAAAATCAGTTATTGATACTAGTACCTACCCTCTTGATGTCTTCTATAAAACAACTTAAAATAATTAAATAGAAACAAGAATTACTTTTGTACGTCAGACACACGTTTCGTCTTCATGCGAATGATATCAAGATATAACTGATCAAAGGAAGAACGATATTATTTTGTAACAACTTAGAATATGCGTATGGATATTTTTAAATTACAGACCTGTTATCGCTTTCATAAATATTAAACATTTTTTACAGTTTAGCGGAGATAACACTGCTGCAAATTATGTCAGATTTAAATGTAGAAACATCAACAGTGCGAGTTCCGGTACAACATTGGGAACAAGTGGATTGTGGGGCGGCTACGGTTCATGGAGTGAGTATTGTGCTGTGGGGTCAGCTATCTGTGGCCTAAAAGTAAGGATACAGCTTCCCCAGGGAGTGAGTATTGATGACACTGCTCTCAACGATGTTCAATTCTTTTGTTGCAAGAATTAATCTAAACTTGAACATTTAATTTAAGTGCTTTTGGTTTTACTATGTTTTTGTGTTAAAGTAAAATAGAAAATTCGTGTGTTTACATACATAATTTCAATTTTACCAATTAAATGACGCATATTCTGGATCTGATTGTTTTGTTTAATTTCCTAATCTGTGTCCCTATATTCAAATACAAGAGAGTGTAGACAGAGGAGCTTCATTTCTTAATCTTCATTCTTTTTTAACCAATTTTTAACAATTTTTTTCTGGTATGCTAATTTTTCTATATTTTTTGTCTTATTCTATATTTTTTTTAAACTGCACAATTTCCCCATCATACTACATTCTGTTAACAATCCACACCCTCATAAAATATGGACACAAATTTTACACTGTTGTATAACCATTACATATAATTACATACTTGGTATTAGTTTTGATGTACAAGACGTTTTTGTCATACAATGTTTCATCAGTGATATTGATGCAAAATTCAACCAAACCATACAAACTTTATATAAACAAATCATTTCAAGCTTTCAGTTTACAAAAATGACATGTGGGAGCCAAAACAGATACAGGTATAATATGTTACAATGTGATGTACAGTTTCAGAAATCAATAATCTGCTTAAGAAATCACCTGGGTTGAGCAAAAACCTGTGTAATAAAGCCATTAATTTTAGATCCCTTTGAAGTGAACCTCGTAAAGATGGAACCTGTATTTAAAGACCACCTGTCGTATCAGACAGCTATTTTGCTTTCATTTTTGTTCTCTTTAAACGGCATTCACAGTTGTATAAGCTGAGTTTTTTTTTTAGATAGCGATAAATTACTGGAATTAAAATAGGACGTTTAAGCTTTTTTTTTCTAAATCATCAAATCTCAAATTTATAATTCATAGATTTTTTGTGAATGAAATATATGCTATTGATACATAAATGTAATAGATATATTCAATAACATGACATAATAATATTGTCTCTGGCTTCCTTGTCGTGGTAAATAAATTCATCATAGATACAAGAATTGAAATTTTAATTTTAGATGCACGCTTCGTCTACAAAAGACTCGTCAGGGAATCTCGGATCACATCATTCAAAGTGGTTTTTCGAAACAAAAGTGCACATTAAGTTGAAATGAATGCACGTCATTAAGTGGTTATTGTTTTATCTTTTTTTTCAAATTAACTATGCAGCATACTAGTAAATACAACCGCAACGAAGAAGGTGACAATACAATAAATTGACGTAATCAAAATGGCGATTTATGTATAATTTTGTGGATTTAAAATTAATTAACTAAGATTGTCAGTTTTCCGATTTTATCCTTCTTAAACAAAAAATGCATTTAACTTTTATATATCTAGTGGATGCTAGGCATTAAAACTTTAGAGGTACAGGTAAGTCTGTACACAGAGTAGTTTTTGTGGTGAAAATACGGCCATATTTGTCCATTTGTTATGATGAACCTTAACGGAAGAAAGTCACCTCGCCCCACTGGTAAAACGGCCTACTTTTTAAACAGCACGACCTGTTTTTTTTAAATTGCTCCACTCTTTTTTAGGGAGCTTACTCTCATTCATATACCATTTGAATTGTATGGGAGAAAAGGGGGTGGGTGGGGGTTGGATGAAATTGAAAAATCGAGGACGAGTTTTGAGTAAAAATCTAAAAGCTAGGACAACCCCCCCCCCCCCCAAAAAAAAAGAGAAAAAAAAGAAGAGTAACGACAATGCAGGATAACATTTTCATCATAGCCCCCCAAACCCTTGAAAATCCAAGTGGTAACTACCTTACCAACTCACCACACTTATCATGCTTATGCAATTTTTGATTAAATCCAGTTAAATATCAGGGTTTGAAATTAGCAGGGGCCCACTTGCCCCTAAAATTTGGAGTGGGCTTCTAAAACTTATACTCCTGCCAAAAGTCATGACAGTGGCAACTCGCCTGGAATACAACATTAATGTATGTTATAAAGGTCTGTCAACTTGCCCTACTTTAAAAAATGAAAACTTATCTACCCAGGTTTTAAAATAAATGTGACTGTCACTACGAGTCAGTAAAACTGCATTTGCAATCGTCAAATCCACAATTGACGATGACAACTCTTCAACTACAGTACTGTTATTCCGAGTCTACTGCATAACAAAAAGATATAATACGATGGAGTTTTGAAAAAATGTTTAAATCTGACATACAAAAAAAGTCTGTGAAACTTCATGAATCATTTTCGCGCAAAGACGTCCTGGCTAAATGTGACTTCATACTTAATTCCGCTCCGCTGATTTTTAATGAAATTAAAGGTTTAAAACTTTAAACATTGTTAAAAATCACAGTTATACAGACTTAAGGTGAGACTACCATCATGTTTGTGTCCACATGTGTTGTTGAAATTACAGATTTTTCAACTTTTTAAGACACATGAGACAGGACCATTTGTGTAGTTAAGACACATCTAGTTTCTCCATTGTTCTTAGTAACTTCCTTGACTTCAATCCATTGCTTTTTGATATTTCAAGTTAAATATAAGAAACAAAAAATGTATAAGCTAGTTCTTTACAAAACTCTTTGAATACTTAGGCCAACGATAAAAATATGTTGGTTCGCAGTTTTTCCGACTGTATCTTTAGACTGAAGGGTCGGTAGGTAGGAATTTTTTTTATATTTTATCAGCCAAAGAGGGACGAAAGATACCAAAGGGACAGTCAAACTCATAAATCCAAAAACAAACTGACAACGCCATGGCTAAAAATGAAAAAGACAAACAAACAACAGCACACACGACACAACATAGAAAACTAAAGAATAAACAACACGAACCCCACCAAAAAACTAGGGGTGATCTCAGGTGCTCCAGAAGGGTAAGCAAATCCTGCTCCACATGCGGCACCCGTCGTGTTGCTTATGTGATAACAAATCCGGTAAATAGTCTAATTCGGTAGGTCACATTCATGAAAGGGAAGAGGATTGTAGTTACAACGTTAGGAACATATCCGATATCATTTGTGAAACGGTTATTCCATAACGGTCAACCAACTTGTGATGGCGGCCGTAAAATTTACGAAGGGATGATTTCAACTTCACCATTTGGAACTCTTGGTTTAATAGCTTCCTTGCCAAAAAGTTTAATCAAGCAGTTACACAAACCAAGTTTCTTGTTAAGAAAAAAAAAACTATTTTAAAACAACAAACACTGAAAACCAACATGAAACGAACCGGCATTGTCAAATAAAAAACCCATTTATCCAATTTATGACATAAGATATGGTATTATTAAATACTAAAACACTTATAAACAAGGAATGACTAGAACTGTTTCAAAGAAATATATTCACTATCATATATATATATGCTTCTTAACTTGATTTTTTTCATGAGTAGAGTATATTCATAAGATAATAAAGATTTATAAGACAATGTATTAATAAAGAGTGTATTTTTAATTTAAAAAAAAATCAGTCATTGAATCTTCCTCAATTGAAAATAAAAAGGCAACTTAAAAAAGAAGACTGTTTTTATATTTCTAACACTATACAATTATATGTAATAAGGTTATATTTTGAAAGGTATGTTGATGCCAGGCTTAAATGAAAATAAAAAAAGAGCACTAGTTTGGAGATCTACACATTATTCAAAGTTAAATTCAACTCTCCCGTAAATCCATATATATTAAAGCTTATGTGCAAATACAAATGTGAATTATGATGTACTAGAATATAAATGAATGTGGTGTATTTACTATCTTCTAATTGGTTAAACATATTAGTTTTATTTTCAATGTTGTCAGTTTTTATTGCGCTTCACCTAGTTTGACGTTGTGTATTCATACGCCAACAGGTGTGTACGTTGTTATTGTTAATATTAATAATAAAAAAGTTCTTTGACCCTTATTTTTGATAGAAATTTATTTATTATGAATGGCAATAATTTATTTTGAATTAATTGAACCATTGCACGCAGGGTTTCCGCTGGCGGTCGCCATTTTTGCAATTTGCAAAAATATAATAGTTGTGGCGAAAG
Organism: Mytilus galloprovincialis; assembly: GCA_037788925.1. Classification (NCBI taxonomy): domain Eukaryota; kingdom Metazoa; phylum Mollusca; class Bivalvia; order Mytilida; family Mytilidae; genus Mytilus; species Mytilus galloprovincialis. Next base: position 38,619,757 of record CM075343.1, on the reverse strand, counting down.
AAATATATATATATATAACGATTTATTTTCCTCCATCTTGTTTATTTACTTTTTTTCGAGTTTCTCGGAATTTATCCGATCAGACAATACTCGGAATTCACCTTGAGCTCAGAAAATCAATAATCAGCTGATTGCATTTTTAAAGCTATCGACAACAGAGGACTCATTAATAAAGGTGTTGATTGAATTGTTTGACAAAATGATATGGTTAAATGGCTTCCGATAAATGTCACATACAGAAATTATTGACCACTTTGCGACGCACGTGTTTTAAGCAAAGTTTTGACGTCTCCTCTCTTTTTAAAGACAGTTTAGAAAAGAAAGCTGATTTAAAATTCTAATTATCCTTTGACTTTAATATCATGAGGTAATTGAGTAGGGAGACTACTTTAAAGTTGTTTGAGTGACACACGTCTTTCAAGCATAGTTTTACGTCTCAACTTTTTCATTTATCATTGTTTACGATGGTCAAAAAAAGAAAACTGTCGTTATGACGAAATATATCCAAATGGTTGGGAACAACCCCTCGAATAAGAGTAACTCCTCAATGTCATGACTACACATGCAATGAAGGGTCAATTCCATGTGATAAAAGCTTTTGTTTTGTTGTAAAAACCACTTCTTAGTACAAAAGGGCACATCAGCATTTTTCTTTTAAAGAAACTTTCCCTACGAACTATACTGGTATTATTATTATATGATAAACAAAAACATTAATTTGTTATATTCCAGGACTTATATCTTCTTTATTATTATAAATGTATACAGCCCCCTCATTTACAAAAGTTGTTTAAAAAACTATGACTATTTTTCCCTTTTAAGTTAAAAAAAATTCTGATGTTTAAAAGTAAATGTTAAGTGTTTATTCATTAAAATGTAGACTCTAAAATAAGTTTGAGAGAATAATCATAGAAACAATGGGACAAAATCATCTTATTTGAGGGAGGGAGGGGGTAGAAAAAAGGTAAATTTTAAACGAAAAATATGTTTATGTTACTTGGCGATAAAAAAAATAAAGTGGCGAAAAATATATTGTTTTGGCGAAAGAGGTGGCGAAAACAATTATTGACCCAGGTGAAACCCTGGCTGCACGTTATTTTATAATTTACAAAAAGAGGGACAAAAGATACCAGAGGGACAGTCAAACTTATAAATCCTAAATAAACTGACAACACCATGGCTACAAATGAAAAAGACAAACAGACAAACAATAGTACACATGACACAACATAGAAAATTGAAGAATAAGCAACACGAACCCCTACAAAAACTAGGGATGATCTAAGGTGATCCGGAAGGGTAAGCAGATCCTGTTCCATATGTGGCACCCGTCGTTTTACTTATGTGCATAACGTGCAACCTTAAAATATGAATAGAGGAAAATTCTACACGGAAAGTCCAAAACCAAATCTCAAAATTCAAAATCTCAAACACATCAAACGAATGGATAACATATTATTGACATGGTACACACATTTTCTAAGCTATCTAAACCTCTCTCTTGTTTGACAGTCTGATAAAATTACCTTATATTGACAACGATGTGGCACAAAACAAACAGTCAAAATAGGTAAGAGTGTCAAAAATTGGGCTACAGTAGTCAACATTGTGTTGTAATATTAATCACAAACAAATATGTAAAAAAGAAGCACAAAATGGGTATTCTAACATTTATAAATTCCAGAAAGTCCGTCTTGTTAAAAAATGTCAATTGTGGATTTTGAGTTGAATATTAGCCGACAAAAGAAAAGATTTGGGATGACAATTATAAAATTTAAACGTGTTTTCAAGAACATATCTTAAAAAACGTAGATGCAAAGTGAAATTAATGTGATATATATTTTGCTTGATCCTACAAGCTGTCTCTGATCATGGTATTTGTGAAACCAACCGCTTCTTAAAGGGAAGTTGATTTAGTGTGTTTCTGAAGGGTACATGTAAGCAGTTCGAGCTTTAGCAGTGCCCCATGTTTTGTTGTCAAAAGGAAGTAAATAACATTATATACAAATAGCTGTTTGGGTTAACCTTATAATCAATGGGATGCATGAGTTTGTTTTGATAAACACCTTTAGTGAGTTTAAGAATTTTCTTTTCCCTATTTGATTATAGCAAAACGCGTTTTAAAACATTGTTTTAAATTAGTCGTGTTGATATTAAATCAATAACAGCTTTAAAAGCAAAAACAATGACGGGTTCGTGTCCTTATTTATTATTTATAAGAAAAAAAAACCAAAAAAACAACAAAAAAAGCTTCACCCCTCCTCCACCCCCACCCCTCCAAAAAAAAAAAAAAAAACCCGACAAAACCAATATCATTCTAAATTACCAAAATTGTATTTGTATTTGTACGTTACCTTAAAAAAATCACCACAAATAAGCTGACTCTTTGTTTATTTTCACTGTTTAACAATGACAGTCAATTATGAATCAAAAACACATATTGCCTAATTGAGTTTACAGTAATTATTAAGCTAAAAATACTTACAAGATAACACTTCACCAAAACAACATTTGCATTCTTAAAGCAATGTTTAAGCTCTAACCTTTTTATTTGTTTCATTTAGTTGCTATTTCATTGACAAAATTTTGTGTTGATGAGTTTTTGTTATTTGTTGTCTTGTTGTCTAATTTTCTAACGAATAGACATAGTTATTACAATATTTCTAAAGCCTCGCTTTCGTTGATATATAAGCATTGAGGTTTCAACTAGGATTTTCATTATTGAAATTAACATTCTTCTGATCTCCTTATCATTGTAATTGTCAATTATCACCGTTTAATTGAAAGGCAATGGAAACTAAAATAAAAATTGGATTCTTATTAGCACTATTTTTTACAAAGGCTTTATGTGAAACAGGAATTGTAAAAATACAAAGAGACAAACTATTTAGCGGTCATGTTATGTTTGAGACTTGTACGCCGATGTGGTTACCGTGTGCAAAGCTATGTTCAAGGATAAAAGCCTGCAAATCTATTAACTTTATAGCAGGGAATAAAACCTGCCAGATTAACAATGAAGAACCTGGAAATCACACTGATGGATAATTGAAACGGTTGGGACTACTTTTGTTGCTGAATCATCATTTCGAGAGGTATTTTAAAAATAATTACACCTTATGTAAGAATCCGGGTTTTTGATTGGTTAATAGCCAGTGTATTTTTCACCAATTTACTGTTATCAAATGAATATCGTTCATTTTTAACGCCGCCGGGGTATTTGCTAAAAGGATATGCCTTACGGCTCGTGAAATTTAACATTCTCTCGACTGGTATTTTTCGTAAATACTCCTCCTTAACATGATATATCTGTTCATAATAATAACACGTAGTACACCGCGATAAACACGTGTCGTGATCAACCATCATCAGTAACCTGAAAAATTTTAAAGACTAGGAAGAATAAACATTTGAATATCTATATATGACCAAATACTTTTTTATATGTTGTTCCTCCAAATCAGAACGTCCACTACATATGTTTTTATTCAAGCACTTTAAATAAGTTACTAGTATCCATAAACGACCGACCAAAAAAAATCAAATATGCTATCTCCATGCTAGGTATAACAGTTTTGATAACAGCAAACTTTAACTATGTCATGCTTCTAGCTCTATGTTGTTCTTTCTAAGCTTGAAAACGATAACACGAAACAAATAAGGCATTTCCCTTTTTTAAGCAGTTAACCGTTAAGGAGGTACCGACATTTTTTACTAAAATAAATTTGGCTCTTTTAGTTTTTATAATATTTTGACAAAATATTTACTTTGACCTGTTGACAAAGATTAAAAAAAATCAAGTAAAATTAAACGATTTACGGGAATAATTTCATTGAATAAATAACATTTTGACAATCATTTTTTTTATTAGTGAGAACTGTGATACTATGAGATTAAAACTTTCAGTGGATCTTTAAATAGTTATCTCTCTTAGATGTTATGTACCACCTTAAAAGACCTTTGGATGTTTATTATTGACTGATGTCAGTTTATAACAGTAAAATTATCTTTATTCGGCCCCTTTGAAAAAAAAGTTGCATGCAAGGCTTATTTAGGAGTTTTAAAGTTATAAAATAGGTAAATTCACAACACTTTTTATTATAAAAAGGTACTGTATCTGAGTAATCTCCCCTTAGAAGGAAAGTTGAAAAAATAATGAAGTAAACAAAATATTGTTTTTTTTTTTTAGAAAATACAGCCGTTAATATGACAAAACACATAGTTTTCTAAATTAACATCATGATGAAAAGTCTTGCTTATTAATTACAGACTACTCTTAAAATTTGCACATTCCATTAAAGATCTAGAACAATTGCCATATGTTTCTACAAAATCCAAGAGGAGGACACCCTAACTAACTTAACTGATTTATGAGATCTGAATATCGGTTAACTTGTGTTGCTTCTAATTCAGAACATTTAAATGGAAGCAACTCCTAAATTTTTGTAAAACACACTGTTCAAACAGTATGGGCAAGGAATATTTTGCTGCATGGAATTTGAAGAAATAATAGCATGGTATGAGTTTGTATTGTATGATAGACTTCATGGCAATCTTATATTAATCATTAATGCGTATTACACATTTGAAGTCAACAAAGTTGTTAGATGGGTATCATGAACTAAACTTCATTATCTATGAACTCGCGTGTGACATACCACTTGGTCTATCCCACTGCTGATTAAGTTATATCCCCAAAGGTATAACCAGTCCGGTAGTAAGCATTTCTGTGTTGACATGAATTATCATTGATATGGTCATAATTCTCTGTTTACAAACGTTTGATTTTTTTCAAAATACATGTTGTCCTAAGGATTTTCTACACCTGGAGTATATTAGTTTAAATTAGTACTTTATTTGACTCAGTCATTAGAATGTTTTTTTTGAGCGCCACTGATAAGTATTTTATAGGCGAACGCGCATCTGGCGTACAAAATTTCAATCCAAGTAGCTATATGACGAGGATATTTGATTAAGGTATTGATACAATAGTTTAACCTCTTTACCTGTAGTCTTCTTTGTAAAAAAAGAACAATTCTGAAGGAAAGTCAGTAATTGGAAAGTTCTATAACATAAATTTATTGTTGTCAAATCTTTAGTGCAATATTGTATGTTTCAGTGTCATAGTAAAATCAGATTTGTGCCAGTCGTAAAAAAGTGTAGAAATTTATTGTTTCTGCACATTCGGCGTATTATTCTTTATTTTAAAACAATGTAAATGCCCTTTTCAAAAAAATAAAATACAATATCATACAGGACTATAAATTTTAAAGTTCAATCTTTTAGTACACCATTATGAGCATTTCATCCATCGACAAAAAAAAAATAAGTTAATTTCCGGATCATAAACTTTACAATTTTAATGACCTTTCAAACATAAAATATAATTGAGGGCGGTTAATTCTATATAATTAAATTATTGTACATTATGTGCATCTAAGCAACCAAAAACAAAATAAGTTATTTTCCAGATCATAAACTTACAATTTGAATGTCCTATAAAAAATTCAATATGACTGAGGGCTGTCAATTCTATATAATCAGTTTATTGTCTTTCAATATACCATCATGTGCATTTAAGTATCAATAAACAAGATAAGTTTTTTTCCCCGATATAAACTAAACAATTTCAATGTCCTTTCAAATATACTATTTCATTGGATGCTGCTAATTTTATATAATAAGTTTATTTTCTTTCAACATAACATCATATGCCTTTAATCCATCAATGTACAAACTAAATTTACTTCCAGATCACTTAACAATTCAAATGCCCTTTCAAACATACAATATCATTTGGGGCTGTTAATTTTAGATAATCAGTTTATTGTCTTTCAAAATAAAATGTCGAATTCTGAAAGATAAACTAACATTTATGTCCAATAAGAAAAATCGATCGTATTCAAAGCAGATAAGCATTTTGTGAAACAACTCGAAAAGTTAATACTGTATTGAGCTGAAATGTCTTAAATAAAATAAAAACAGGCCAGTCCTCGCATTAGCGAGAATATTAGTAAAGCTTGAAAAAAAATAAGATATCTTTAAATGTTTATCTAATTTATCGAATAAGATCAGGCCTTGAAGGCATGAAACTTTGCTCAGTGCTCGGAGCACAAAAATCATGCTCGAAACATGAAATCCAGCAATTTGATTGGTTGATTTTCGAGTCTGAGTACAAAAAACGTGCATTCTTTTACTAAGCAATTATCTAATTAACTTTATTTATTGGAAGTCATAAGAAAATCATTAGTTGCCTCGAATAGTTTTAATGAAACACACATGACTGTTTTGGCTATATCAGTGAATGGAGAGTTTTCTCATTTGCACTCATACCACATATGCGTTATATCAGATCAAATAGATCTCAAATCAATAAACATTCGCACTTTCCGATAAGTACTATATTAACAACATTTTTGATGTTTGAATTTTGAATGAATTATTTATTTTTGTAGTCGTAAAAAATGGTTCAGTTCAGACTGATGAGATAACTTTTCGAAATTGTTAGTGCAATTAAATTTCAAATATTAAGAGCCAGTCTGCCATAAAACCATGCAAAATTTCAAATTTCGTCCAAATTGGTAGTTACAACTTGACAACATTATATATATTTCCAAAATCTTTGGGTATTTAGGAGTTAAAATAAAAAATTTTTTTTTTTTATTAATTCACACTATTTTCCATTTAAGGTAGATGGGGTGTCTAAATTATAATCCATAGAATTTTATAATAATTTGCCAAAATGTAGTTTATATCAGGCTTTTTTGAAAAAAATAATAAAAAGAATGGGTCACCGGGCTTATTTTCACGCTACACGGTGTTCAAAATTGACAAATTTTGTATAGATTATGCATGGAAAACCCAATTTTTTGCAATAAAGCGTAATCTACACCATAGAATTTTGAGATAACATATGAGAAGATGGCTTTAATAGTATGTTTTCAGTTAAGAAAAAGAAACAATGGGGTCACCGGACCCGTTTTCTTGCTACATTATAAAATAGGTAAATTCCTAACACATTCTATAGTAAAAGTACCTTAATCTGAATTATCTGCCCTTGCATTTGAGTTGCCTCCCCTTATGTTGCAAAGTTGGAAAAAAATTGATTAAACAAATTTTTTCTGTTTCTTGTAAAATACAACCATAAATATGATAAAACATGTCATTTTCTATATCGAAGTGGAAGTTCGTACACATGACTTACCTACTACTCTAAAAATTCGCACATTCTATTAAAGATTTAGACCTTGTTTTCTGGTATTTTCAAATCCAAGATGGAGGAAGACACCCTATCTACCTTAACAGCCTTATTTGCATATTTGTGAATTATTAAAAAAAATGCACCATATTTAGATACTATTTAAAGGTATGGATAGTTGATATATCTCTTAAATATAACATTATCTTGTTATATTTTACAAAGAACATCATAAAAAAAAAGAAAAATGCATTTTCAGAATTTTTTCACCTTTTTGCAGGTTGCCAGAGAGGTTCGTGCAACAGATGTATTAGATAAATTGCATGTAGTACATGTACTTAGTAGGTGTTTTCTCTCAACGTCGTATTTATTTTTTTTTAACTTTTAGGATTTTTTTAAAGGTGCATATCAGTTCTAAGACAAGTAAAACAATTTAGCCTGGCAAATAATGGGAAGTTAGTAAAAAATGCTCCCAAAATATCTATAAAATGCACCAATTGTAATAGTTTTTACCCCTTAATAATTTAACTAAAACTGATCAAAGTAGACTTATATTCAGGACAATAAGTTTAAGTGTATAGATCTTTATGATTTTTTTTCAGAAGGTTCAATACCACAAAAGGAAGGTTTGGATCGATTTTGGTGATGATGGTCCCAACTGTTTAGGAATTAAGGGCCCAAAAGGGCCCCAAAAACCAGCATTTTATAGTTTAAGGATAATAACTTGTGTATAAGTATTTCAATTGCTCTGATATTGTACCACAATGTTTAAAACCACAAGTAGAAGGTTTGGATTCATTTAATGGGTCATGGGTTCAAAGTGAGGAATATTAAGGGCCAAAAAGGGGCATCAAGCTTGAACATTGTGACCAAATTTAGTTTGCCCCAACTGTTCAGGGTCAAACCACTGCGGTTGTATAAAGCTGCGCCCTGCGGAGCACCTGGTTTTCAATTGATGACGGTCTTTTAAAAAGCTTATATGAAACAGAGTTGTGAAACATACTTGTACTTTAAAATATCTTCCTCTTTGAAACTTTTGATTGGAAAGAAACAAATTATAGGCGCAATCACTCATTGAGTGTCTGATTAGAAAGTTGTGTCTATTAGAGCGTAATTAAAAAAAAAAAGGTGACCCTTTTTTTTATCTAAGAAAAATGTTAATATGTGCATATATAATGTGCCACATAAAAGTTTTTGATTTATATCTCAGATTAAATCCAGATAAAAAAAAGACAGTTGAGGTAACCCTACTTTTTAAAAAATCGAAAGCTTTTCCAAAATTAACGGCGAATTGTTTTAATTGTATGTTTTAGATCATATCGGTACCGAAGCAAACACAACTGAATGCTGATTATACACTTGAAGACAACCTTAAGAAATATGCGAGTGCTTCTGATTAAGTAAATTTGGACTCTTCAGTTACCTTATCATTAAGACAAAAGTATTTCACCGAAGTACTGGTTCGTTAATGTCAATTGTGATAGCCCTATGTCACAGATTTCAAAATTTACTTATTTGACGTAAAATGGCCATTTAAAAAATAATAAAGTTTTATATGAATAAGAAGCTTGGACAGATATAATTATTGATCATTTATGGCAAGATTGGTACTCATATCTAAATGATACAAAAAATATGAAAATGGAGTCATTTTTATTATGATTTTTCATTTTTCAAATTGATACAGCAGTTGATAAAGCTTTGTCGTGTTTTGTTTTTGTTTAATTATCTTTTTTTTACAACTTTCACTCTCCCAATAAACTGGTCGAAAAAACAGTTTATTTTTTTCAACCAAAGATAAATAAATGTGATTTATATTAATCTATAGTCAGCATCAAATTGTCTGGACCAACAATGGGAATCAAGTTATAAGAAAATGAGATAAAAAGAAAAGAAAAAGATGTAATTTTACCTCATTAAAATTTTATAGAAGCATCAACCTTATTTGTGTTTTTATGTAAGCTCTAGCCTGATTAGCAATATACATGGATATTATTGTATCTCATATCAAGGTTGTTGTTTGTTTCCCAAACTTTTGACATTTAATAATTACATTGACAATCTAGATTTCTTTTCCACAAACCTGTTGGCTAATTCAAAAATTAAGTATATTTTGAAAGATTTAGCAATTTTGATTTTCAAACTAGTGCGGTCATGTCAGTACACGTTTTCTTGTCCAGATGGCATTGTCTTATATAATATTTTTGATAAAACACAACAGAATACGATCTTTTATCATCAAAGACAATTCTGAAGATTTCAACATCTACGATTTTTAGAGAGCATATATACACATTAAAACATATATACACATTAAAATGAAATAAAAATACTACATTACACACATATAAAACTAATCTCCAGAAAATTATCCTTTAATATTGAATTTACAACTGTCAATTTTGACAACTAACGGACAATTTGTCTTTGTTTGACAGTCGTAATTCCAATGTATATATGCGTAAATAAAGACAATCGTGGTCAAACAAATGGACATATGAGTAAAACTAGAAAAAAATAGCACATCAACCCAAATATCTTGATGAATTCATTAATATAAAACAACAGCCCTACTTTCAGCCACAAAGCATTTACTTTGCAAAATGTCTATCAACAAAATAATTACCTCGGGGTAAATCTGGTGCAACAGTCAAAGTATTAGAAAGTGCATAAAACTAAAATTGAGAGGGCATTTAAAAGAACCACCACATAATCGTTTACCTCTTGTACGAATCGAACAAAAGGAATTTAACTCTTTTTTTTATTTTTTTTATCGCCAAATTATTAAGAAAACACACGTATCAATGAACAGAGACAAGATGGACGAGTAGTAAACATTTTTAGTACTTTTACGATAAATTGTCTTAATTGCAAGGGTTGCATTCATGTTGAGTCTCTATCTTTTATATGTTAAACAGTTTTATGAATCATGATCAAATACAACATGTTTTAAAAATTTAAGACTGTACTCAATTGTGGCCACTTTGAATTTAGACAAAAGGTGTCTAAAAAGTAGAATATTATAAAATGCTAAAATTTTAAAGAACTCATGATGATATTACCTGATTAGTGGGCATAGTATTGTAAATTAAAACTTTTTAAGTTACTAAAGTAATTTTCTTTTGAATAAGTTTATATTTTAAACATATTGTAAAAATGCTCAGTTTAGGGCAAAAAAAAAGGGTCTTACCGGGTTTACTCTTTAGTATATTTTCTAATTTAAACTAAGTTAAACTTGGTTTATTCAATTAATATATCCAGTAAACATTAGTTCAGTCATAATTTTTCTTATATTTTGACTATCACATACTTTTGAAAAGTTTCTATTGAAACACAAAAAAAATCAAGAATTCGACAAAATTGCCATCATGCCTATCTTTAATTATTATTTTTTTCGTAAGAAGGTATCATTTGTCGAGCACCATTTTCTTGCATTTTGTAGATAAATATATAAGCTTCATGAAACATTACATTTTATTGAAAATAAAACATGATCTTACAAGATTCAACCCTTTAAATATACAAATTTTGCTGAATCGGCAATTTTTGAAAACCATGCAATTTCAACCTGTCAGTAGGGGTATTGAGAAATCTCACAACTGTTTGAATTATCATAATTTCCTTTCATTTTAAGTTGTTTGTTAAGATATTTTTCATCATTAAGCTGTAATTTTTCTATAAAACAATAAAAAATCAGGTCAAAGCACCCTAAAATAGACTTAAAATGGCCTTTTGTCAGTAGAGAAATGGACAATTATCGAATGTTCGGCATACACAAATAATGGTTGAATATTTTTTGAAAATATTTTGCACAAATAGTTATTACATGAGGTATCTAAAATACAAAATATCAGTCTTATTGGAATATTTTGGATTTGGACCATTTTGCATGGTTTTATCACAGACTGGCTCTTAAGATTATCATTAATGTTTACGTTTACAATTAGAAAAATAAAATAAAAAGAACTTCGTTTTCAACCAATGAAATGTCGTACACCATCATTCACACCATTCCCGATCGCACGTTACACAATCGCACCATTCCTCAAAAACCATCACACCATTCCCCTTACACCATACACCATCGCACCATACACCATTGCACCATACATCATAGCACCATACACCATAGCACCATACACCATAGCACCACACACTTTATACCATTGCACCATATGCCATACACCATTACACAATACACGTTTTTTTTTTTGAAGTTTACACCATCCAAGGGCTGTCAACATTGATTCTCTTAAACTGACATCAACAAGGTTTTGATTTTATTACCTACATAAATGTTAAGTATTGATGACATGTTTTCTAACTGAAATCCCAGCTTTAAAATGGGAAACAACTCCTTCTCTTGTTGACATATTTTTTGTTTATATCAGACATATACTTCACATATGTCTTCTAATGAAACATTGCAAAAGCTAGCATAATAGTTTTACTTCACATTCAGCTTAATTAAGGATTTCTTCTTACTCGCAACTATTAACAAAGAATAAAGCTGATGGTTAGGAAACCCCTTAAGACTGACCACTGACCAATGTTATTATTGCAATTCTGTCCCCTTGTACACCATTTTGCTATCATTGATTAGACGTATCACCAAATTTAAATATAAAAGAGAAGCACAATGAGTGTCATAAGCTCTTGTTATCTGACGAAAGCACATAAGACAACCCAGATTTTATAGTAGCATGTGCATTGCACAGTCTCTGGTTGTATATACAGTGTTATAGAATTGGTTGTTTGTCTTTCTGTTAGTTTTCGTTTTGTTAAATCGTGTTGTCGATTTCAATTCCACTTCAGGTCTTCGTTGTTCCTTTTTCCAAATGTCCTGAACGTATTTAAACACCATTGAACGCAATAACTATGTCTTGTATACCAGAACTTTTAAAGTATTTTAGAGCATTTAGGATCGACATAGTTTTCTGTGGAATTTCCAGTTGTAAATCTTTAACCTGTTATGTCGTGATTTAAGGAACAGGAGAAAAGTTGATGTCTTTTTTTTATTTTTGATAAATCATTTTTTTTCTTATAATTTTAAATATTTTTCTTAAATTGTATGTGTTTTTTTACGTTCCACATTATGATGGCTGAATATTTTTGTTTATCCTTCTTCGTGAAAGTTAACATTCTTACTTTTTCGATCTTTCATTCTTATTTGAAGTAACGAATAATATCAAATATAAGTGTTCACTGAAGAAAGAAAAATGCTTAAGACACGTGGCTCTGTACTTGTAAATCCCGTCATAGTGTTGTTGCGCTATGGTAAATTGTTTTATTCATTTCTTTCGTTTTTAGTTATGTGCATTGTCTATATGCTTTTTTGTTTGTCATTGTTGACATATTTGGTCGTGGTTTTATAGTAATTAATTTTATAACACAATGTTGACTACTGTATCCCTACTTTTGACTTTTTTACCTATAATGTCTGTTTGTTTTGTTCACCCATCTTTGTCAATTAGTGTTGTCAACGGTTAACTGGTTTAAACGACCGAATACCGAATACCAAAAACGCTAACCGGTTAACCGGACTTTTATCAATTTTAATAGATTTGAGGTAAATTTGTATTGAAATCATTAAATAATTATGGTTTGAACACAAATTGTCGTCGTGGTAATTAATTTGACAGATCAATTGTCCGGTATATTGATTGCTTTTGTTAATCCAAAAAAAAAACCCAACATAAAATTAATTAGAATTTGTATCTCAGGTCGGGGCAAGATCTAAAGGAAACATATTAGTAGACATGTTTTTTTTAAGAGTAACTTTAAGTCAGTAATACGATTAAATTTTAAGATTTACTTCATTATTTCATTTTTGATCGAATACTGTGTAGACCTACTTCTGAATGTGCGACCTCCGTCGTGCAAGGATTTGTCATACATTAAACAAAATGCTAATTCAAAAATTGCGAAATGCAAACCAATGTGAATGTACTCAATGTATACTAGATAGTGCGAGTAACATGCTTAATCATTTCGAATTGAAACACACCAGATTATTTTCGGAGACAACAAGAGAAAATGAAAGAATCATCGTTTCAGACATATTCAATTCTACGAGATCAAGAAGTTTTTTTCTTAATATTTTAATCTGAAGCTAGTACAAACGCCATAGTTGATACGGTGTATTTGATTATCAAAAGTCAAACTTCGCCAGAAATCCTCACAGACAAGCCTTATAATGCCACAACTTCAATTCATCGTATTATAAAAGCGTAAATTTATGACTTGGATGGAAGGTTGTCACATTGACACTCATACCACATCTTCTTATATCTATGTGTAAGGTATGAAAGATAAGGCCTTCAACATGTTCAAACATCAATTTAAACTACCGGTTAATCGGTTAATCGGTCGAACGATTATCCGTGTAACCGGTTAGGCAAAAGTGTACGATTTGACAACACTATTGTCAATATAATTGAATTTTATGCGACTCTCATACAAGTGATATGCTTAGATAGCTATAAAACCAGGTTTAATCCACCATTTTCTACAAAAAAAATGCCTGCACCAAGTCAGGAACATGAAAGTTGTTATTCATTCGTTTGATGTGTTTGAGCTTTTGATTTTGCCAAACTTTCCTCGGAGTTCGTTTTATTTGTTCTTTTATTTTCTAGAACTTCACCATGGACACTTTACCTGCTTCAACAATATTTTGTTTTCATAAATAACTAATAATAATAATAAATAACAGTTCATTTTACTTTATAAGACACGAATACCACAACATTTATTTTTTTGATTAACATTAAGAACCAGTATTTGTTAATCATTTGGTTATCTTTGGTCACATTTGGCATGAAAATGATAAAGAATGTAATTAAACGTTTTATTCAAATACGGCAATACAAAGCAGTATATATCATAGAACATACTTAACTATTGGTGAAAGTACAAACTACTGTTTCTCCTATTTACGTGTGTATGTCAAGATTAAACAGATTCGACTTTTGCTAAATAAGTCATTATATGCTTAGCTTAGTACATCTTGGTGGTCGAGATCCAGCATTTATGGTGGAAGTGATCTGCAACATACAATCGATAAACAATTACAATATTGGAAATAATTGCATCAGATTAATATTAACACAATTGTGAAGGCTTGATGAGCTTTCCTACTTTTTTAAGAGGAACAGAAAGAACGTATTATCATACACCATTCTTTCTTTTCACTTAGAACTGTCTCAAATAATTTATTTATAGGGTATGAGAAAGAAATGTATACACTCATCAAATTATTCTTATTTTCAAATAATTTTCTTTTTCAGGTATTTGAAGGTTCTTGCAAAAGTCATGAGTGCAAAGTAAATAAAGTTTGTCTACCAAAGGCACCTTTGCACAATTGTGTTCCGTTGTTTGCACAGTATGATGAAAAAGAAAAACGTAAGTTAAATTAGAAATTAGAGAACTTACCATAGAAGTCCTCTCTTCTACTCTAGCAATAGTATGAACCTATTTCGGACTTAACGTTTTGCACAACTATTTACATTCCTCATTCGCATTCTGTGGTTAAATAAAAAAAGATCATATAATATATCATATCATATATATATTTACCTTATAAAATGGCTGTATACGCTATAAATAAATGGCTTTGGGGTATCATAAGGCATATTTTGTTCATAGTGAACAAAAAGGTAAAACATTCTACACAGAGGAACAAGCGATCAGTATGCTGGAGTTCCTCATTGACAACATATTTGTTGGATTTGGACTTTTCAGTTGTCGGCATTCCTATAGGAAAAAACTGTGCACCTCTCCTTGACGACCTCTTCATATTTCATATGAGTCGGAGTTCTTTCAGATACTTGTCAAAATCAAGCAAATCAAAGGAACCGGATCATTCAATTCCCGATTCAGTTATATTAATGATGTTGTTACCATTAAAAATACAAACTTTTCTGGGTTCCATTGATATATCCTCCAGAACTAGAAATTAAAGAAACATAAGACCCGCTTCCTCCGCCTCTTTTTTATACTAATACCTCGAATTTAACAAAAGCGATCATCTTAATACAGGAATCTATGACAAGCGAACGATTTTAATTTTGAAAATATAAAATTTTTCCACCTTTTGCAGCAATATACCTACTTCAGCTGTATATGTGATTTAAATTTCCAAACTCATTCAGTACTCAAGCTGCCACTTAGACTTTATAAAACGTCAAAAGTGTCTGAGCAAAAAATTGTTTAGCAAAGATTATGTCAAATAACGTCTCGTTCTTTTTCTAAAAAAAAATCATTGGAAGATACCAAGACCTTGTTGATAAATATTTCGTATCAACTTCACATAATACATAATAGTTTTGAAGTATAGATTCAAGATATGGACGTTGTTTATCATCATAATTACGTGTTAAAGATCCCTTTTTGTCCTTATATATTTTTGGCCTTTTCTGTTTATTCATTTTTGATTATATATTTATGGTACTTATACATCCCGCCATTGTGTTATAGTGCTATGGTCAATTTTGAGTTCTTATTTTTCATTTTTGCATATGTACTTTGTCTATAAGCCGTTTTGTGTTTCTCATGTTTCTTTGTTGAAATATTTCTTTGTTCTTATAGTGATTCAGATTGTATTACAACGTTTACTGCTGTACCCCAATTTTTAACCTATTATGTCTGTTTGTTTTGCTCACACATTGTCGTACATATAATGTAATAATATGCGACTGTCATACAAGTGAGCGGTTAAGCTAACTATACAATCAGGTTTAATCCACCATTATCTACATAAATAACTGGCTGTACCAAGACAGGAATATGACACTTGTTTTCAATGCGTTAGATGTGTTCGAGCTTTTGGTTTTGCAATTTTATAAAGGACTTTCCGGTTCGAATTTCTCTTGGAGTTCGGTATTTTTGTTATTTTATTTAATATTTCTATGTAGAAATAATTATGAAATACGAAAAATTAAATCTGCATTGTAGAAAAAATATATAGTTATGCATCGATTGATTAAATTTTGAACTGTTCTAATTTTTACTAAGTTATAGGTGTATCTTTTGTTTCAGACATATCGATAATGACAGTCGACAATGGCGGCTCGTTAGGTGATTGGAGTGATACAGAATATTGTTCAGAAGGACACTTTGCAATAGGATACGTAATGAAGGTTTGATAAGTGCTCTTTCAGTAGGATATTTTAAGATTAAAACCCGAATTTTATTTTTTGATATTGCACTTGATGACTGTGAATTCAATTGCTTAAGGGTGCATTCTTCTGACGTTTCAGTCTCATTAGAATCTCATTCTGGAATTATTTCCAAAACATGTGATACAAGTATAAAATATCAAGGAATTTACAAAATACTATAATCAAACAAATTTAAACTCTGTGTATTTACAATAAGTAGTTTATGAGTAATAAGTTTTTTCAAATTTTATTACCTACATGTATCAAGTCAGTCATTTTAGCCAAAATTAAAAAAAAAATGGTGAGAGGTACAAGAAATGATGTACATCCCATATCCCTTTATTCTTTTCAAATTTCTGTGATATGTATTTTTTACAATCATTTATAACAAAAAAGGTGAAATAATATGCATTTTGGCCCTAAAACAGAGAAAAATCACAAATTTACAAAATTGACAGCATGGTAAATTTAACACGCAAAAGCATCACAATATGAAAACACTTTCTTATATTAACACCTACCTATAGGGTTTTTAAGTTAAATTTATTCAGATTGGTCCACTTCATCTTTATTAAAAGCATGAAAAAAAAGTTTAAATGTGGAAATGTGATTTGTTTCACGATAATAGCCAAAAAATGAGTAAAAATTGATGAAAAATGAGAAAATCATCAAAATTGGGCATTTTCAAAGGGCCGTAGGATAAAAAGAAGTTCACCACTCTATGATGTTTTATTTACCAATTATCTTTGTACAGTCAAAAGTCAGGTTAAGAAAAAAAAGTTCAATTATAGAAATATTTGGCTCCTCAGAGGTGTACAGTACATCCTTAAATCATGTTTATAGATGAAAACTTAAACAGAAATATTCATAGACCTTCCATCTACACCAACATTTTCAAAATACTTACAACAAAAAGAATAAAGGAACATATTACAAAATAACAATTTCACATGAGGCTCTTGGCACCAGAACACAAAACAATGTCATAACGTTTAAAAAAAGCTACACGATTACTTAAAATTAGATATGTTATGGTGAACATTAGGAGTGTGTATATCTTGAAATAAGTAATTAAAACGTAAAAAACACATTTATCATATTCAGGGATGTATTAACAAAATATAACTGGTCGAAATAAGGTTTCAAACAATTCCGAGCCGCTTGACGACGGACTTTTACTTGGACAATTAATTTTCGCACGAACAAATTCTCAACATGATATTATATCTCTCGTTCATCGATTATCAAAATAGATCGTTAAACATTCGAAATCAAATTCACTTTTATGTAGCTTCCAAAGCAAGACAAACGATTGATTTTTATAAAACTCACTCATGATATAGCGTCTTTCTCATTATTGGAAACAAAAGGAGTGTACGTTTTTGGCAAATACCAATGTAGAAATGACAGAAAAAAAGGATATTATGATGGATATAGATCGTCGATGGTGGAAAATGCACAACATTTATTTAATTTTAGAAAATACTTGAACGATGGCTTGTGGTCGATATACAATATTTTCTTTTGTTTGCAATATTCCACATGTCATTATTTTTGTATTTCTAATACCGCTTGCTAGATCATGCCAATACCACTAAAAGTACGCATCAAGTCTAAAACAAAAGGAACGACTACGATGCTTAACCAGTTATTTCGACTAACATGATGTTATTTAAGAACAAACACTTGTTATTTAAAGATGCGGATGATTCTTATTGATGTCCACACGAAGAAGAAATGTCCCGAAACAAGATTTTATAGTATATTTGTTTGTTTTAGTATGGTTAATCGCAAGCTACTTTGGACACGTATACATTATATTTTGTGTTTCGAGAACTGCTGATGATTACAAAACAAAAGACAATATTAAATCTGCGTTGTATGCAGCTCAAATTGATTTTTTTTATCAGATTTTTTTTTAATTTTTTAATTTCATTTAAAGATTGAAGGAAGCCAAAAGAGTGGTGATGACACTGCATTAAACGCCATCCGTCTTCACTGCTCTAATCCAAATTGGGAAGACCCTAACAACATTAGTGGGACAATTATTGGAAAAGAAGGACCATTCGGAATGTGGAGAGACGTTGCAATATGTCCTTATGGTGAAGTCATGGTTTCTTTTTCTCTTCAGTTTGAAAGTCTGGTAATATATAATAATTTTCATATTTTGGTTTTCAATATCCATTGTGATCCCCATCATATATTCTTTTTGGAAATTCGTTGTTATAAATATAACTGATCTTGAGAATGAATATTTTGTAAGCTTGTATTCATCATAATGAACTTTTGTGTCAAGGAGTGATGGACACATTATAGATATATTCGGATGTGATTGCATTTGCATGGCGGCTGATGCATGGAAATGAACAGACGCCTACATTGTACACGCACTCATTTTCTCTACTTTGACCTTTAACGATTATTGCACGTGACGTTTTCAAATATCGACCCTCATGTTAGAACTATCTATGACACAGATACAGAGTTAAGATTTGTATTATATTAATTTTATGTCATATTTTGTTTTGATCTGATTCGGCGTCGATGTATTTGTTTCTTGAATTGTTAATATTTTCAATGTTTTTAGTGATATTTTTTGTTTTCTTGTTTTATTTTAATACAATTTTATATTTGTGTGCAATGTTTTATAGATGCAGAAAAACCTACAATGGATTAACATACTAAAAAATCCTCTAAGACACTCGGCTGTAATTTGCCACGGCAGACGCGCCTTTCGTCTACACGAAACACATCAGTGGTGCTCAAATCAAAACAGGTGTTAGGCAAAAGTAACAAATGATATGGTTGTATATGAATACTTATTTCAATTAAATTTTTTTTGACAAGTGGTCAATATAACAGACATGTTCCTTTCAATAATGTTAATAAGTTTTCTTTCAGTAAAAGCCAAATCTTCCTTAGCTTGCTTTGCTCATTTGCGTAGCTCTGTTATAATCCGATATCTGTATAGCAACCGATACAATTTCAATTTTGAAATTATAAAATTAATTTACCTCCTCTTGGCAGCAATATATTAATGTCGACCGCGAATGAAGTAAACATTTCTCAAATTATACGATATTCAGCAGGAGCTGGCAGCCGCTACTCAGACTATGTCTCCGAGCAAAAACGTATTAAGCCATGGTTTGTCAATGAACGTTTCGGTAATTTTATAACAAGACCCAATATATAAATGCTCAGTGTCTATTTCAAAAATATGAAATATGATACTAGGAGCTGAATATGTGTATCTCTGTATTAAATTTAAGTTTTTCCTTTCTATGTCTTTGAACTATTATGTTGCCATTGGTGAAATTCCTCTTGAAATGACTCCGGTATTTTTACATCTAGCAAACTGATGTTACGCTTTGGTCGTTCCTTGTACAGGTGGTTCCAGAGGTGCGATTTGGACGCAGGATATTTTTACGTTGTTGTTTTATTATAATTTATCCTTGTATTTATATTTTACTTCAGTTGTACTTTTCGGGAAAGTGTATACGAGTACGGGCTCTTGTTAAATAACTTTTATATAATTAACTACAAAAACATTATGGTTGTTTAAATGTTTTAGTCACTTAGGTTATAGTACGTTGCGAAATGTATAGATGAGTAAGTTCTAAATATGGATACTGAACGCTACACGCAAAAAAAAACACTATGCGCTTAATGCATTTTTTTTAAATTGAAGAGGAATTTTTGTGTGGACCAATGGTATAATATGTTTATTATCAGAGAGAGACATATACAATTGTAGATATGGATTTCAACCTGGGAAAAAATATTAATCGAATACGTATCCGGCAGACAAAATGACTGGAAAATTTCTTATTGCAATATCGTTCAACATATGTATATTATTTTTCCTATCACCTTACGCTATTCATATCGAAATAATAGAACATTGTTCATTTTGGGGTTTAGGCAAGAACAACAAAGAAAAAAAAACCGGTTACAGTTCAGTTTCTACACAGACATCAGAAAATGAATTGTTATCTTCCAACAATTTAGAATGGTGCATGTAAAAGAGGGACGAAAGATACCAAAGGGACAGTCAAACTCATAAATCTAAAACAAACTGACAACACCATGGCTAAAAATGAAAAAGACAAACAGAAAAACAATAGTACACATGACACAACATAGAAAACTAAAGAATAAACAACACGAACCCCACCAAAAACTAGGGGTGATCTCAGGTGCTCCGGAAGGGTAAGCAGATCCTGCTTCAATAACGTATACAATAAACCAGGTATGTCTTTATTGTACACTCGTTCATTCGATTATTTTCGTTAAAAGATTTGTACTTGAAAAGCAGCTGATTTTTTACTATATTTATTTTTTAATATTTGTCTTAACTTTAAATGTTATATACATTTGTTTTTTTTTCCATTATTTTGATGGTTTATTTTCCTACAAATAAATACAACACAACCTACATGTACATGTCTTCGAAGGGGATAATTTTCCGAAAGGAGTTTAGGTCGTGAAGTAAAGAAATTTTATTTATATGATTGAATGAATATGATCTAAAAATAGTAATTGATACTATTACCTACCCTCTTAATGTCTTCTTTAAAGCAACTTAAAATACTTTAAGGATGTTTGCATGCCTATTTTTGAATTTTTGTGAAAATTTCGGAATCCTCTGGTTTTAGCCATTTCATTGCTTTACAAATATTTCTCATTGACCCCCATTTTGTCTTTTTATAAATCTCTTACATGTATAATTATAAGCCATCTGTAAAAGTCTTATAAAATATTTGTTATTTTTTAATAGCTTTTGAGACTGTAAACTTGTCAATGATAAAGCTATGAAAATCAAGAGAGAACATCTTCCCGCCAAATATTCAATGTCTAAAATCTCGAAAACAAGCACATTGACATGTATATTGTTTTGGCTTTTTATGGTTCCTTTGTTAATCCCCTCTCAATACATACTAGTGTTATGAAAAGCTTATTAATTTCAAACTGAGTATCAAACTTCCTTAATAGATACCAGAATTAAACATGTGTACGTCAGACATGCACACGTCTCGTCTTCATGCAAATGATATCGAGATATTTATGATCATATGGAAAACTATATGTGTAACTAATAAGAATATGCGTATGGCTATATTTAAATTACAGATCTGTTATCGCTTCTATAAATGTTGAATATTTCTTACAGTTCAACGAAGGTAACATTGATAACACTGCTGCAAATTATGTCAGATTTAAATGTAGAAAAATTGACAGTCCTACTTCCGGTACAACATTAGGAACAAGTGGCTTATGGGGCGACTACGGTGCATGGAGTGAGTATTGTGCAGTGGGGTCAGCTATATGTGGCATTAAAGTACGGATACAGCTTCCCCAGGGAGGGAACATTGATGACACTGCTCTCAACGATGTTCAATTCCCTTGTTGCAAGAATTAATCTAAACTTGAACATTTAATTTAAGTGCTTTTGTTTTACTATGTTTTTGTGTTAAAGAAAAAAAAAATTCGTGTGATTTCATACGTAATTTGAAATTTGTATTTTCTTAACCTTGTAGTTTTTTGGAACATTTCAATTTTATTAAAATAAATGACATATTCTGCTGAATGAGATGTTTGTCTATTTTCTATTTTGATGAGATTTTTTTGGTTATTCTCTATTTTGATATGCGCGTCACTGATGAGTCGTATGGGGACGAAACGCGCGTCTGGCGTACTAAATTATAATCCTGGTACTATTCTTAATGTTTGACACTGCATTCAAATACAAGAGGGTATCGATGAGGCCTTCATTTCCTTATTTTTTTTAAGCCAATTTTTAATTAACAATTTTTATCTGTTTTGCCCATTATTCTCTATTTTTTTGTCTTTGTTTTTCCCTTTCTACTGCAGATCTTACCCAACATCCTACATTTTGTTAATCCCATCCACACCCTCAAAAAATATGTTAAGATTTTGCCCAGTATTCTCTTTTTTTTGTCTGAGTTTTTGTCCTTGTTTTCCCCTTTCTGCTGCACATTTTACCCATCATCCTACATTTTGTTAATACCATCCACATCCTCGTAAAATATGTTAACCAAATTACAATTTTCCATGTTAACCATTGCATATAATTACATAACTGGTATCAATTGTGATGCACAAGACGCTTCGACATACAATTTTTCATCGGTGATATTGATGCCAAATTCGGACAAACCATACATACTTTATATAAACAAAACCATTCAAGCTATTGGTTAACAATAAATACATGTGGCAGCTACAATAGATACAGGTATATTATGTAACAATGTGATACAAAGTTTCAACAAACAGTAATCTGCTATAGAGACCACCTGTATTGAGAAAAAACTATGTAAAAAGACCATTAGTTTTAGATCCGTGTGTAGTGCATTTCATAAAGATGGAACCTGTATTTAAAGACCACCTGTCTTATTGAACACCTTTTTGCTTTCACTTTTGTTCTTTTTAAACATCTTTCACTCTATAAGCTGATTTTGTTTTACGATAGATTACGATAGGTTACTGAAATTGATATTGGTGTATGGTAAAAAAAAAAGTTGAAACATTTTGCAAATCGGTATTTTTAAAAATTATTCGAAGTCGTTCAGGGGAAAATGCAGAAAAATAAGCATTTGTTTCTGTAAATTCCCAATATTTAAAACAAGTACAAACTTCATAGTTGATCTTAAAACAAAAAGTTTATTTCATTATATGAACAATTCTAAGGCCAAGGTACTGAATATGGGCGATGTCTCAGATTTTTATAAATGTTGAATACTACTTTGGCTAGAAGAACCATAAAACGAACAAATAATGTTTTTATTTCTTTATTTTCCAAAATATTATTGATTTAATTCTTTTAAAAACGGTAATCGTGTGTTCAGAAAGCACATACAATCGTTGAATAAGATTTAAAAGCTTTTTTTTCTAAATCATCAAATCTCCAATTTATAATTCATAGATTTTTCGTGAATGAAATATATGCTATTATTCTATGACATAATGTAATAATATGGTCTCTGGCTTCCATTTTACGGTTAACGTCATTCAAAGTGGTGTTTGGAGACAAAATGCACATTTAGTTGAAATGAATGCATGTCATCAAGTTGTCAGCATCATACTGTCATTTTAATTTTTTTTTTTAAATTAAAACTATATAGGATACTTGTTAATACAAACGCAACGGGGAAGGTGACCATATAATCAATTGAAATAATTAAAATGGTGATTTATGTTTCATTTTGTGGATTTAAAATTAATTGACTAAGATTGTCAGTTGTCCTCTGGCTTTATTTATTATAAAAAATAAAACAGCCATAAAAAAGTAAAACATTTTGTTGCTCACTCTTTAATATTCTATAGTGTGTTGTGTACTGTTGTTTGTTGTTTATCATTTGATAGTCTTCCTTTTTTGTCATCGTTTTGACAGATTATTTTCGACTAATGACATGCATTACTAATGTTATTTCAACTGATTGGTCGGGTCTTCCGTTTTAATTTGCATAAGGACAGTTTATTTGAAGATGTGTGTTATCAGGATGATGGCCGTTATAAATATATTTGGTTTTCAATCACCTATTAGTGTCACCAAACGGATATACAAATGAACTGAGTGTATGATATGGGACGAATAAATGGACACTTCATTGATGAGTTTATCCCGACACACCAGCTGTCTATAGATGGACTGGTCTTATATAAGCGAACTGGTTAAACCCCGCCCAGTCAAGTGAAATAAATTAATTGATATTTACATAAAGTGTCCTTAATAATTGTACACATTTAATTCTTGTTTTATAACGCTCATACAGAAAATAGAATGTACGATTTCGGGGAAATATAACGTCAAACTAATTGAAAAGGTTTTGTTTTCTCTTCAATATAGAATCTAGATCCATGTTTCATTAAATATGCTGTAGATCGATTCGTAAACGCCTGTGGTTATTCTGTTGTAGATTCTACAGGTGTCATTATATTTGCTGTAGTTAAATGTGTAGGTGAAAACGGTTGTTCTGTTGTAGAAGTGTCACTGGTAAATTCTACAGGTGTTATTATATTTGCTGAAGTTACATCTGTAGATGACATAGATTGTTCTGTTGAAGAAATGTCACTGGTAGATTCTATAGGTGTTGTTATATTTGCTGAAGTTAAATTTGTAGATGACAGCGGTTATTCTGTGGTAGAAATGTCACTGGTAGATTATTCAGGTGTCATTATGTTTGCTGATGTTACGTGTGTAGATGACGGAGATTGTTCTGTTGTAGAAATGTCACTGGTAGATTCTACAGGTGTCATTTCATTTGCTGAAGTTAAATGTGTAGTTGAAAGCGAATGTTCTTTTTGTAGAAATGTCACTGGTAGATTCTACAGATTTCATTATAATTGCTGAAGAGAAATGTGTAGGTGAAAGCGGTTGTTCTGGTGTAACAATGTCACTGGTAGATTCTACAGGTGTAATTGTATTTGCTGAAGTTAAATGTGTAGTTGAAAGCGAATGTTCTTTTGTAGAAATGTCACTGGTAGATTCTACAGGTGTTATTATATTTGCTGAAGTTAAATGTGTAGTTGAAAGCGAAAGTTCTTTTGTAGAAATGTCACTGGTAGATTCTACAGTTGTCATTATATTTGCTGAAGCTACATGTGTAGATGACAGCGGTTGTTCTTTTGTAGAAATGTCACTTATAGATTCTACAGGTGTCATTGTGTTTGCTGAGGTTACATGTGTACTTGAAAGCGATTCTGTTGTAGAAATATCACTTGTAGATTTTACAGGTGTCATTATAATTGACAAAGAGAAATGTGTAGGTGAAAGCGGTTGTTCTGTTGTAAAAATGTCACTGGTAGATTCTACAGGTGTTAGTATATTTGCTGAAGTTAAATGTGTAGTTGAAAGCGAATGTTCTTTAAATTTGTAGAAATGTCACTTGTAGATTCTACAGATTTCATTATATTTGCTGAAGTTAAATGTATAGTTGAAAGCGGTTGTTCTGTTGTAGAAATGTCACTTGTAGATTTTACAGGTGTCATTATATTTGCTGATGTTACATGTGTAGATGACAGAGGTTGTTCTGTTGAAGAAATGTCACTGGAAGGTTCTATAGGTGTTAATATATTTGCTGAAGTTAAAGGTGTAGTTGAAAGCGAATGTTCTGTTGTAGAAATGTCAGTGGTAGATTCTATAGGTGTCATTATATTTGCTGAAGTTAAGTGTGGAGATGAAAGCGGTTGTTCTGGTGTAGAAATGTCACTGGTAGATTCTACAGGTGTCATTATATTTGCTGACGTTGAATGTGTAGATGAAAGCGGTTGTTCTGTTGAAGAAATATCCCTTGAAGTTTCTACAGCTGTCGTTATATTTGCCGAAGTTAAATGTGTAGACGAAAGCGGTTGTTCTGTTGTAGAAATGTCACTGGTAGATTCTACAGATGTCATTATATTTGCATTTTGATGTAATATAATTAGTACACGACTTTGGTTGTACGCTTGTAGACAGGACAGTAGAAAAATCATCAGATGTAGTTCCATTTTCTATTAGTTATGTGTAGACGTCCCTAGTTGATCTGTTGTAGATATTTCAGAGTAAAGATTCTCAGATGTCTATGCATTTTCAATTGTCTCATGAGTAGACGGCTGTGACTGTTCTGTTGTAGATATTTCAGTGTAAGGATCCTCATTTGTCATTTCATTTTCTGTTATTTTATGAGTAGACGCCTGCAGCATTTGTGTAGTTGTTCTGTTGTAGATATATAAGTGTGAGAATCCTCAGATGTTATTCCATTTTGGATTATTTCATATGTAAACGCCTGTGTATTTTTGGTGTCAGATATTCCAGTGCAAAGATCTTCAGTTGTCATTTCGTTTTCTGTTATTTCATGAGTAGACACTTGTGATTGTTCTGATGTAGATATTTCAGTGTAAGGATCCTCAGATGTTATTTTATTTTCTGTTATTTCATGATTAGATGTACATGTGTGTAGTTGTTGTGTTGTAGCTTTTTCAATGTTAGGGTCCTTAGATGTCGTTGCATGTTCTATTTTTTCATTAGTAGACGCCTGTAGACGCCTGTGGTTGTTTTTTCGTAGACATGTCAGTATATAATATATAAAGTCATCATAGATACCAGGACTAATATTTTACATTTACGCCAGACGAGCGTTTCGTCTACAAAAAACGCATCAGTGACGCTCGAATCAAAAAATATTAAAGCATCATATGTCATGATATCTGCTGTAATTGAGCGTGTTGACGAATAAGCAGACGTATATATCTTGTGCAATAGAACTTGTAGACGACTGTTGTTTTTGGTTTGTAGAAAGTGCGTTAGATGACTTTGTCGTTATATCATTATATCTGATTAAATATAATGTGTAGACGGCTGTTGTAGCAATATCTGGTGAATAAGCTGTTGATGTTGGTTGTTCACTTGTAAGAAAATCTGATGAATTGGCTGTTGATGTTGGTTGTTCGCTTGTAGAACTATCTGGCGAATTAGCTGTTGATGTAGGTTGCTCGTTTTTAGATATATCTGATGAAATGGCTGTTTTATGTTGGTTGTTCGCCTTTACACATATCTGGTGAATTGGCTGTTGATGTTGGTTGTTCGTTTGTAAGAACTATCTGGTGAATTGGCAGTTGATGTTGATTGTTCGCTTTTAGACATATCTGGTGAATTGGCTTTTGATGTTAATTGATCTGGTTTAGAAATATTTGGTGAATTGACTGTTGATGTTGGTTCTTCGCTTGTAGAAATATCTGGTAAATGAGCAGTTGATGTTGGTTGTTCGCCTGTAGAAATATCTTGTGAATTGACTGTTGATGGTTGTTGTTCGCTTGTAGAAATATCTGGTAAATTGAATGTTGATGTTGGTTGTTCGTTTGTAGAAATATCTGGTAAATTAGCAGTTGATGTTGGTGGTTCACTAATAGAAATATCTGGTGAATTGGCTGTTGATGTTAATTGTTCGCCTGTAGAAATATCTTGTAAATTAGCTGTTGATGCTGGTTTTTCGCTTGTAGACATATCTGGTGAATGGGCTTTTGATGTTGGTTGTCCGCTTGTAGAAATATTTGGTGAAATGGCTGTTGATGTAGGTTGTTCGCTTGTAGAAATATCTGGTGAATTGACTGTTGACCTTGGTTGTTCGCTTGTAGAAATATCTTGTAAATTAGCTGTGAATGTTGGTTGTTCACTTGTAGAAATATCTTGTAAATTAGCTGTTAATGTTGGTTGTTCACTTGTAGAAATATCTTGTGAATTGGCTGTTGATAATGGTTGATCGCTTGTAGAAATTTCTTGTAAATAAGCTGTTGATGTTGGTTGTTGGCTTGTATAAATATCTTGTGGATTGGCTGTTGATGTTGGTTGTTCGCTTTTAGAAATATCTGGTAAATTAGTTGTTGATAATGGTTGATCGCTTGTAGACATATCTTGTGAATTGGCTGCTGATGTTGGTTGTTTGCTTTAAAAATATCTCGTAATTAAGCTGTTAATGTTGGTTGTTCGGTTGTATAAGTATCTGGTGAATTGCCTGTTGATGCTGGTTGATCGCTTGTTGACATATATGGCGAACTTGCTGTTGATGTTGGTTGTTCGCTTTTAGAAATACTTTGTGAATTGGCTGTTGACGTTTGTTGTTCGCCTGTAGAAATATCTGGTGAATTGGCTGTTTATGTTAGTTGTTCGCTTTTAGCAATATTTTGTGAATTGGCTTTTGATGTTGGCTGTTCGCTTGTAGACATATCTGGTGAATTGGCTGTTGATGTTGGTTGTTCGCCTGTAGAATTATCTGATGAATTGGCTGTTGATGTTGGTTGTTGGCTTTTAGAAATATTTTGTGAATTGCCTGTTGATGTTGGTTGTTCGCCTGTAGAATTATCTGATGAATTGCCTGTTGATGTTGGTTGTTCGCTTTTAGAAATATTTTGTGAATTGGCTGTTGATGTTGGTTGTTCGCCCGTAGAATTATCTGGTGAATTGGGTGTTGATGTTAGTTGTTCGCTTTTAGAAACATTTAGTGAATTGGCTGTTGATGTTGGTTGTTCGCTTGTAGAAATATCTGGCGAATTGACTGTTGGTGTTGGTTGTTCACTTTCAGAAATATTTGTCTTCATTGGGCCCTCTAGAGCTGAAACCTGAAGACTTCAGTTTAGCAGGGACGTAACTCTAAAGATGTTTTAGTCGTTTTTTTGCAAATAACATCATTGTAGACAAATTGTGTTTTCCAATAAAGCAAAATGTTTAAAAATGACCCAGATAAGCATTCGAATAGTGACATTGCAGAGCATAGTAGGTATTTTGCAATTATTGAACAAAGAAAACACCATTTTCGTATAAAAATTAATATCCTATATCCTATATACTAACGGGTCGTGGTAAAGTTAAACAATGAACTACACTTATAACCTTTGCAAAGTATTACAAAGAGTAATGACATAAGCAAATGGTAACTTCACACGCCAGTATTTGTATTCCATCCGCAAGTCCCCCTCAATCTCCTTTAGTTGCTATAATTCCTTCTTCGCCTTGTCATTTGGTAAATAGTCTTCCCCCTTGTTTAAAGGTTATTGGCTATATCAATCCTACCATTTTTTAACATAAATAGTCATTTTGATTGTTAAACATGATCCATGTCCAGCGGCAAATATTACAACACTATCACAGATAACAGGTATTACATCAACAAACCAACATTATTTAAACAATACATGTAATTGGAACATGTATCTGCGAATTTAATTCAATTATTCATTCATTCAAGACCAGAAAAACTAGCAACCAAATTGTTCGAAAGTATTGAAATACATTATTGAGAAGAAAAAAAAGATAAAGCAACCGTCTATCATCTGTGGTTCAGGAAAATTAACAGACACTAAACTAATATCTTCTATCTTTGTTTCAAATTAAAAATAAATCAATCATGTTAAAATTTATTTGAAAAAAGAAGAAGCTGGAAGTGGGGAAATAGTTTTTTTTTCTCTTTCCTGGCCGTAAAGTAGAGCTAGGCAATAGAGTAGAGCTATATACATAAGAATACACAATTTCGGCAATTGATTCTGTGGCTCAGCGGTAAGATGCGCGACTGACAGCTAAAAGATCCCATATTCTCGCCTCACTGCCGGAGGTAAAAATAAATAAATAAATATGTACTATATTCAATGTAACTTAACTTTAATCTAATTTTAATTAAAAACAACTATGGACCGAGCAAAATAGCTAAAAGACTTTTATGTACAAGTTGGACAGTAAGATGGAAAATAAGTTTTACGTCAATTTACCGCAACCCATCATCAAAAATATCCAAAGAAATTCAATGTACACGTTTAACAGCAAAGTAAAAACACAAGAATGCGGTTATGCACAGAAATATATATATATATAAATAAAAATGTATATTTTTGTATATGCAATGAGTTACTAGTGGTTACGTTTTCGAAATTAAAATTAAATTAAATTAAAGTTAAGTTAAGTTACATTGAATATAGTACATACATGTATTTATTTACTTATTTTTACCTCCGGCAGTGAGGCGAGAACATGGGATCTTTTAGCTGTCAGTCGCGCATCTTACCGCTGAGCCACAGAATCAGTTGCCGAAATTGTGTATTCTTAAGTATATAGCTCTACTCTATTGCCTAGCTCTTCTTTACGGCCAGGAAAGAGAAAAAAAACTATTTCCCCACTTCCAGCTTCTTTTTTTCAAATAAATTTTAACATGATTGATTTATTTTTAATTTGAAACAAAGATAGAAGATATTAGTTTAGTGTCTGTTAATTTTCCTGAACCACGGATGATCGACGGTTGCTTTATCTTTTTTTTCTTCTCAATAATGTATTTCAATACTTTCGAACAATTTGGTTGCTAGTTTTTCTGGTCTTGAATGAATGAATAATTGAACTAAATTCGCAGATACATGTTCCAATTACATGTATTGTTTAAATAATGTTGGTTTGTTGATGTAATACCTGTTATCTATGATAGTGTTGTAATATTTGACGCTGGACATGGATCATGTTTAACAATCCAAAATGACTCTTTATGTTAAAAAATGGTAGGATTGATATAGCCAATAACCTTTAAACAAGGGGGAAGACTATTTACCAAATGACAAGGCGAAGAAGGAATTATAGCAACTAAAGGAGATTGGGTGGGACTTGCGGTTGGAATACAAATACTGGCGTGTGAAGTTACCATTTGCTTATGTCATTACTCTTTGTAATACTTTGCACAGGTTATAAGTGTAGTTCATTGTTTAACTTTACCACGACCCGTTAGTATATAGGATATTAATTTTTATACGAAAATGGTGTTTTCTTTGTTCAATAATTGCAAAATACCTACTATGCTCTGCAATGTCACTATTCGAATGCTTATCTGGGTCATTTTTAAACATTTTGCTTTATTGGAAAACACAATTTGTCTACAATGATGTTATTTGCAAAAAACGACTAAAACATCTTTAGAGTTACGTCCCTGCTAAACTGAAGTCTTCAGGTTTCAGCTCTAGAGGTCCCAGTGAAGACATATTTTTTTAATTCTTCAAGCACACACGTGCACAGTTTACGAACAAAGTTCGCAAAATGAAACATAGAATGCACTCTGAAGTATATCTTAACATTTACTCGTGACTGATGCTGAACTGCATACAGACATACGTTGAAGTCATAGGTAAAAAAAAGGGCCTTAGCATCATGTTTGACAGTAACAAAAAGTGTATACGGTAAACGTCAATGAGACAACTATGGACCGAGCAAAATAGCTAAAAGACTTTTATGTACAAGTTGGACAGTAAGATGGAAAATAAGTTTTACGTCAATTTACCGCAACCCATCATCAAAAATATCCAAAGAAATTCAATATGCACGTTTAACAGCAAAGTAAAAAAACAAGAGTGCGGTTATGCACAGAAATAAATATATATATATATAAATAAAAATGTATATTTTTGTATATGCAATGAGTTACTAGTGGTTACGTTTTCGAAATTAAAATTATATTAAAGTTAAGTTAAGTTACATTGAATATAGTACATATTTATTTATTTAGTTTTACCTCCGGCAGTGAGGCGAGAACATGGGATCTTGTAGCTGTCAGTCGCGCATCTTACCACTGAGCCACAGAATCAATTGCCGAAATTGTGTATTCTTAAGTATATAGCTCTACTCTATTGCCTAGCTCTACTTTACGGCCAGGAAAGAGAAAAAAAACCTATTTCCCCACTTCCAGCTTCTTTTTTTCAAATAAATTTTAACATGATTAATTTATTTTAAATTTGAAACAAAGATAGAAGATATTAGTTTAGTGTCTGTTAATTTTCCTGAACCACGGATGATAGACGGTTGCTTTATCTTTTTTTTTCTTCTCAATAATGTATTTCAATACTTTCGAACAATGTGGTTGCTAGTTTCTTTGGTCTTGAATGAATGAATAATTGAATTAAATTCCCAGATACATGTTCCAATTACATGTATTGTTTAAATAATGTTGGTTTGTTGATGTAATACCTGTTATCTGTGATAGTGTTGTAATATTTGACGCTGGACATGGATCATGTTTAACAATCCAAAATGACTCTTTATGTTAAAAATTGGTAGGATTGATATAGCCAATAACCTTTAAACAAGGGGGAAGACTATTTACCAAATGACAAGGCGAAGAAGGGATTATAGCTACTAAAGGAGATTGGGTGGGACTTGCGGTTGGAATACAGATACTGGCGTGTGAAGTTACCATTTGCTTATGTCATTACTCTTTGTAATACTTTGCAAAGGTTATAAGTGTAGTTCATTGTTTAACTTTACCACGACCCGTTAGTATATAGGATATTAATTTTTATACGAAAATGGTGTTTTCTTTGTTCAATAATTGCAAAATACCTACTATGCTCTGCAATCTCACTATTCGAATGCTTATCTGGGTCATTTTAAAACATTTTGCTTTATTGGAAAACACAATTTGTCTACAATGATGTTATTTGCAAAAAAACGACTAAAACATCTTTCGAGTTACGTCCCTGCTAAACTGAAGTCTTCAGGTTTCAGCTCTAGAGGTCCCAGTGAAGACATATTTTTTTAATTCTTCACGCACACACGTGCACAGTTAACGAACAAAGTTCGCAAAATGAAACATAGAATGCACTCTGAAGTATATCTTAACATTTACTCGTGACTGATGCTGAACTGCATACAAACATACGTTGAAGTCATAGGTACATGTAAAAAAAGGGCCTTAGCATCATGTTTGACAGTAACAAAAAGTGTATACGGTAAACGTCAATGAGACAACTATGGACCGAGCAAAATAGCTAAAAGACTTTTATGTACAAGTTGGACAGTAAGATGGAAAATAAGTTTTACGTCAATTTACCGCAACCCATCATCAAAAATATCCAAAGAAATTCAATATGCACGTTTAACAGCAAAGTAAAAAAACAAGAGTGCGGTTAT
The DNA here is from genome assembly GCA_037788925.1 of Mytilus galloprovincialis. NCBI lineage: Eukaryota > Metazoa > Mollusca > Bivalvia > Mytilida > Mytilidae > Mytilus > Mytilus galloprovincialis. The sequence goes on along the minus strand of CM075343.1, from coordinate 38,586,975 downwards.
GCACAGAAATATATATATATATAAATAAAAATGTATATTTTTGTATATGCAATGAGTTACTAGTGGTTACGTTTTCGAAATTAAAATTAAATTAAAGTTAAGTTAAGTTACATTGAATATAGTACATATTTATTTATTTAGTTTTACCTCAAGCAGTGAGGCGAGAACATGGGATCTTGTAGCTGTCAGTCGCGCATCTTACCACTGAGCCACAGAATCAATTGCCGAAATTGTGTATTCTTAAGTATATAGCTCTACTCTATTGCCTAGCTCTACTTTACGGCCAGGAAAGAGAAAAAAAACCTATTTCCCCACTTCCAGCTTCTTTTTTTCAAATAAATTTTAACATGATTAATTTATTTTAAATTTGAAACAAAGATAGAAGATATTAGTTTAGTGTCTGTTAATTTTCCTGAACCACGGATGATAGACGGTTGCTTTATCTTTTTTTTTCTTCTCAATAATGTATTTCAATACTTTCGAACAATGTGGTTGCTAGTTTCTTTGGTCTTGAATGAATGAATAATTGAATTAAATTCCCAGATACATGTTCCAATTACATGTATTGTTTAAATAATGTTGGTTTGTTGATGTAATACCTGTTATCTATGATAGTGTTGTAATATTTGACGCTGGACATGGATCATGTTTAACAATCCAAAATGACTCTTTATGTTAAAAATTGGTAGGATTGATATAGCCAATAACCTTTAAACAAGGGGGAAGACTATTTACCAAATGACAAGGCGAAGAAGGGATTATAGCTACTAAAGGAGATTGGGTGGGACTTGCGGTTGAAATACAGATACTGGCGTGTGAAGTTACCATTTGCTTATGTCATTACTCTTTGTAATACTTTGCAAAGGTTATAAGTGTAGTTCATTGTTTAACTTTACCACGACCCGTTAGTATATAGGATATTAACTTTTATACGAAAATGGTGTTTTCTTTGTTCAATAATTGCAAAATACCTACTATGCTCTGCAATATCACTATTCGAATGCTTATCTGGGTCATTTTTAAACATTTTGCTTTATTGGAAAACACAATTTGTCTACAATGATGTTATTTGCAAAAAAACGACTAAAACATCTTTCGAGTTACGTCCCTGCTAAACTGAAGTCTTCAGGTTTCAGCTCTAGAGGTCCCAGTGAAGACATATTTTTTTAATTCTTCACGCACACACGTGCACAGTTAACGAACAAAGTTCGCAAAATGAAACATAGAATGCACTTTTATGTACAAGTTGGACAGTAAGATGGAAAATAAGTTTTACGTCAATTTACCGCAACCCATCATCAAAAATATCCAAAGAAATTCAATATGCACGTTTAACAGCAAAGTAAAAAAACAAGAGTGCGGTTATGCACAGAAATATATATATACATGTATATAAATAAAAATGTATATTTTTGTATATGCAATGAGTTACTAGTGGTTACGTTTTCGAAATTAAAATTAAATTAAAGTTAAGTTAAGTTACATTGAATATAGTACATATTTATTTATTTAGTTTTACCTCCGGCAGTGAGGCGAGAACATAGGATCTTGTAGCTGTCAGTCGCGCATCTTACCACTGAGCCACTGAATCAATTGCCGAAATTGTGTATTCTTAAGTATATAGCTCTACTCTATTGCCTAGCTCTACTTTACGGCCAGGAAAGAGAAAAAAAACCTATTTCCCCACTTCCAGCTTCTTTTTTTCAAATAAATTTTAACATGATTAATTTATTTTAAATTTGAAACAAAGATAGAAGATATTAGTTTAGTGTCTGTTAATTTTCCTGAACCACGGATGATAGACGGTTGCTTTATCTTTTTTTTTCTTCTCAATAATGTATTTCAATACTTTCGAACAATGTGGTTGCTAGTTTCTTTGGTCTTGAATGAATGAATAATTGAATTAAATTCCCAGATACATGTTCCAATTACATGTATTGTTTAAATAATGTTGGTTTGTTGATGTAATACCTGTTATCTGTGATAGTGTTGTAATATTTGACGCTGGACATGGATCATGTTTAACAATCCAAATGACTCTTTATGTTAAAAATTGGTAGGATTGATATAGCCAATAACCTTTAAACAAGGGGGAAGACTATTTACCAAATGACAAGGCGAAGAAGGGATTATAGCTACTAAAGGAGATTGGGTGGGACTTGCGGTTGGAATACAGATACTGGCGTGTGAAGTTACCATTTGCTTATGTCATTACTCTTTGTAATACTTTGCAAAGGTTATAAGTGTAGTTCATTGTTTAACTTTACCACGACCCGTTAGTATATAGGATATTAATTTTTATACGAAAATGGTGTTTTCTTTGTTCAATAATTGCAAAATACCTACTATGCTCTGCAATATCACTATTCGAATGCTTATCTGGGTCATTTTTAAACATTTTGCTTTATTGGAAAACACAATTTGTCTACAATGATGTTATTTGCAAAAAAACGACTAAAACATCTTTCGAGTTACGTCCCTGCTAAACTGAAGTCTTCAGGTTTCAGCTCTAGAGGTCCCAGTGAAGACATATTTTTTTAATTCTTCACGCACACACGTGCACAGTTAACGAACAAAGTTCGCAAAATGAAACATAGAATGCACTTTTATGTACAAGTTGGACAGTAAGATGGAAAATAAGTTTTACGTCAATTTACCGCAACCCATCATCAAAAATATCCAAAGAAATTCAATATGCACGTTTAACAGCAAAGTAAAAAAACAAGAGTGCGGTTATGCACAGAAATATATATATATATAAATAAAAATGTATATTTTTGTATATGCAATGAGTTACTAGTGGTTACGTTTTCGAAATTAAAATTAAATTAAAGTTAAGTTAAGTTACATTGAATATAGTACATATTTATTTATTTAGTTTTACCTCCGGCAGTGAGGCGAGAACATGGGATCTTGTAGCTGTCAGTCGCGCATCTTATTACTGAGCCACAGAATCAATTGCCGAAATTGTGTATTCTTAAGTATATAGCTCTACTCTATTGCCTAGCTCTACTTTACGGCCAGGAAAGAGAAAAAAAACCTATTTCCCCACTTCCAGCTTCTTTTTTTCAAATAAATTTTAACATGATTGATTTATTTTGAATTTGAAACAAAGATAGAAGATATTAGTTTAATGTCTGTTAATTTTCCTGAACCACGGATGATAGACGGTTGCTTTATCTTTTTTTTTCTTCTCAATAATGTATTTCAATACTTTCGAACAATGTGGTTGCTAGTTTCTTTGGTCTTGAATGAATGAATAATTGAATTAAATTCCCAGATACATGTTCCAATTACATGTATTGTTTAAATAATGTTGGTTTGTTGATGTAATACCTGTTATCTATGATAGTGTTGTAATATTTGACGCTGGACATGGATCATGTTTAACAATCCAAAATGACTCTTTATGTTAAAAATTGGTAGGATTGATATAGCCAATAACCTTTAAACAAGGGGGAAGACTATTTACCAAATGACAAGGCGAAGAAGGGATTATAGCTACTAAAGGAGATTGGGTGGGACTTGCGGTTGAAATACAGATACTGGCGTGTGAAGTTACCATTTGCTTATGTCATTACTCTTTGTAATACTTTGCAAAGGTTATAAGTGTAGTTCATTGTTTAACTTTACCACGACCCGTTAGTATATAGGATATTAATTTTTATACGAAAATGGTGTTTTCTTTGTTCAATAATTGCAAAATACCTACTATGCTCTGCAATATCACTATTCGAATGCTTATCTGGGTCATTTTTAAACATTTTGCTTTATTGGAAAACACAATTTGTCTACAATGATGTTATTTGCAAAAAAACGACTAAAACATCTTTCGAGTTACGTCCCTGCTAAACTGAAGTCTTCAGGTTTCAGCTCTAGAGGTCCCAGTGAAGACATATTTTTTTAATTCTTCACGCACACACGTGCACAGTTAACGAACAAAGTTCGCAAAATGAAACATAGAATGCACTCTGAAGTATATCTTAACATTTACTCGTGACTGATGCTGAACTGCATACAAACATACGTTGAAGTCATAGGTACATGTAAAAAAAGGGCCTTAGCATCATGTTTGACAGTAACAAAAAGTGTATACGGTAAACGTCAATGAGACAACTATGGACCGAGCAAAATAGCTAAAAGACTTTTATGTACAAGTTGGACAGTAAGATGGAAAATAAGTTTTACATCAATTTACCGCAACCCATCATCAAAAATATCCAAAGAAATTCAATATGCACGTTTAACAGCAAAGTAAAAAAACAAGAGTGCGGTTATGCACAGAAATATATATATATATAAATAAAAATGTATATTTTTGTATATGCAATGAGTTACTAGTGGTTACGTTTTCGAAATTAAAATTAAATTAAAGTTAAGTTAAGTTACATTGAATATAGTACATATTTATTTATTTAGTTTTACCTCAAGCAGTGAGGCGAGAACATGGGATCTTGTAGCTGTCAGTCGCGCATCTTATTACTGAGCCACAGAATCAATTGCCGAAATTGTGTATTCTTAAGTATATAGCTCTACTCTATTGCCTAGCTCTACTTTACGGCCAGGAAAGAGAAAAAAAACCTATTTCCCCACTTCCAGCTTCTTTTTTTCAAATAAATTTTAACATGATTGATTTATTTTGAATTTGAAACAAAGATAGAAGATATTAGTTTAATGTCTGTTAATTTTCCTGAACCACGGATGATAGACGGTTGCTTTATCTTTTTTTTTCTTCTCAATAATGTATTTCAATACCTTCGAACAATGTGGTTGCTAGTTTCTTTGGTCTTGAATGAATGAATAATTGAATTAAATTCCCAGATACATGTTCCAATTACATGTATTGTTTAAATAATGTTGGTTTGTTGATGTAATACCTGTTATCTATGATAGTGTTGTAATATTTGACGCTGGACATGGATCATGTTTAACAATCCAAAATGACTCTTTATGTTAAAAAATGGTAGGATTGATATAGCCAATAACCTTTAAACAAGGGGGAAGACTATTTACCAAATGACAAGGCGAAGAAGGGATTATAGCTACTAAAGGAGATTGGGTGGGACTTGCGGTTGAAATACAGATACTGGCGTGTGAAGTTACCATTTGCTTATGTCATTACTCTTTGTAATACTTTGCAAAGGTTATAAGTGTAGTTCATTGTTTAACTTTACCACGACCCGTTAGTATATAGGATATTAATTTTTATACGAAAATGGTGTTTTCTTTGTTCAATAATTGCAAAATACCTACTATGCTCTGCAATGTCACTATTCGAATGCTTATCTGGGTCATTTTTAAACATTTTGCTTTATTGGAAAACACAATTTGTCTACAATGATGTTATTTGCAAAAAAACGACTAAAACATCTTTAGAGTTACGTCCCTGCTAAACTGAAGTCTTCAGGTTTCAGCTCTAGAGGTCCCAGTGAAGACATATTTTTTTAATTCTTCACGCACACACGTGCACAGTTAACGAACAAAGTTCGCAAAATGAAACATAGAATGCACTCTGAAGTATATCTTAACATTTACTCGTGACTGATGCTGAACTGCATACAAACATACGTTGAAGTCATAGGTACATGTAAAAAAAGGGCCTTAGCATCATGTTTGACAGTAACAAAAAGTGTATACGGTAAACGTCAATGAGACAACTATGGACCGAGCAAAATAGCTAAAAGACTTTTATGTACAAGTTGGACAGTAAGATGGAAAATAAGTTTTACATCAATTTACCGCAACCCATCATCAAAAATATCCAAAGAAATTCAATATGCACGTTTAACAGCAAAGTAAAAAAACAAGAGTGCGGTTATGCACAGAAATATATATATATATAAATAAAAATGTATATTTTTGTATATGCAATGAGTTACTAGTGGTTACGTTTTCGAAATTAAAATTAAATTAAAGTTAAGTTAAGTTACATTGAATATAGTACATATTTATTTATTTAGTTTTACCTCCGGCAGTGAGGCGAGAACATGGGATCTTGTAGCTGTCAGTCGCGCATCTTATTACTGAGCCACAGAATCAATTGCCGAAATTGTGTATTCTTAAGTATATAGCTCTACTCTATTGCCTAGCTCTACTTTACGGCCAGGAAAGAGAAAAAAAACCTATTTCCCCACTTCCAGCTTCTTTTTTTCAAATAAATTTTAACATGATTGATTTATTTTGAATTTGAAACAAAGATAGAAGATATTAGTTTAATGTCTGTTAATTTTCCTGAACCACGGATGATAGACGGTTGCTTTATCTTTTTTTTTTCTTCTCAATAATGTATTTCAATACTTTCGAACAATGTGGTTGCTAGTTTCTTTGGTCTTGAATGAATGAATAATTGAATTAAATTCCCAGATACATGTTCCAATTACATGTATTGTTTAAATAATGTTGGTTTGTTGATGTAATACCTGTTATCTATGATAGTGTTGTAATATTTGACGCTGGACATGGATCATGTTTAACAATCCAAAATGACTCTTTATGTTAAAAAATGGTAGGATTGATATAGCCAATAACCTTTAAACAAGGGGGAAGACTATTTACCAAATGACAAGGCGAAGAAGGGATTATAGCTACTAAAGGAGATTGGGTGGGACTTGCGGTTGAAATACAGATACTGGCGTGTGAAGTTACCATTTGCTTATGTCATTACTCTTTGTAATACTTTGCAAAGGTTATAAGTGTAGTTCATTGTCTAACTTTACCACGACCCGTTAGTATATAGGATATTAATTTTTATACGAAAATGGTGTTTTCTTTGTTCAATAATTGCAAAATACCTACTATGCTCTGCAATATCACTATTCGAATGCTTATCTGGGTCATTTTTAAACATTTTGCTTTATTGGAAAACACAATTTGTCTACAATGATGTTATTTGCAAAAAAACGACTAAAACATCTTTCGAGTTACGTCCCTGCTAAACTGAAGTCTTCAGGTTTCAGCTCTAGAGGTCCCAGTGAAGACATATTTTTTTAATTCTTCACGCACACACGTGCACAGTTAACGAACAAAGTTCGCAAAATGAAACATAGAATGCACTCTGAAGTATATCTTAACATTTACTCGTGACTGATGCTGAACTGCATACAAACATACGTTGAAGTCATAGGTACATGTAAAAAAAGGGCCTTAGCATCATGTTTGACAGTAACAAAAAGTGTATACGGTAAACGTCAATGAGACAACTATGGACCGAGCAAAATAGCTAAAAGACTTTTATGTACAAGTTGGACAGTAAGATGGAAAATAAGTTTTACATCAATTTACCGCAACCCATCATCAAAAATATCCAAAGAAATTCAATATGCACGTTTAACAGCAAAGTAAAAAAACAAGAGTGCGGTTATGCACAGAAATATATATATATATAAATAAAAATGTATATTTTTGTATATGCAATGAGTTACTAGTGGTTACGTTTTCGAAATTAAAATTAAATTAAAGTTAAGTTAAGTTACATTGAATATAGTACATATTTATTTATTTAGTTTTACCTCCGGCAGTGAGGCGAGAACATGGGATCTTGTAGCTGTCAGTCGCGCATCTTATTACTGAGCCACAGAATCAATTGCCGAAATTGTGTATTCTTAAGTATATAGCTCTACTCTATTGCCTAGCTCTACTTTACGGCCAGGAAAGAGAAAAAAAACCTATTTCCCCACTTCCAGCTTCTTTTTTTCAAATAAATTTTAACATGATTGATTTATTTTGAATTTGAAACAAAGATAGAAGATATTAGTTTAATGTCTGTTAATTTTCCTGAACCACGGATGATAGACGGTTGCTTTATCTTTTTTTTTTCTTCTCAATAATGTATTTCAATACTTTCGAACAATGTGGTTGCTAGTTTCTTTGGTCTTGAATGAATGAATAATTGAATTAAATTCCCAGATACATGTTCCAATTACATGTATTGTTTAAATAATGTTGGTTTGTTGATGTAATACCTGTTATCTATGATAGTGTTGTAATATTTGACGCTGGACATGGATCATGTTTAACAATCCAAAATGACTCTTTATGTTAAAAAATGGTAGGATTGATATAGCCAATAACCTTTAAACAAGGGGGAAGACTATTTACCAAATGACAAGGCGAAGAAGGGATTATAGCTACTAAAGGAGATTGGGTGGGACTTGCGGTTGAAATACAGATACTGGCGTGTGAAGTTACCATTTGCTTATGTCATTACTCTTTGTAATACTTTGCAAAGGTTATAAGTGTAGTTCATTGTCTAACTTTACCACGACCCGTTAGTATATAGGATATTAATTTTTATACGAAAATGGTGTTTTCTTTGTTCAATAATTGCAAAATACCTACTATGCTCTGCAATATCACTATTCGAATGCTTATCTGGGTCATTTTTAAAGATTTTGCTTTATTGGAAAACACAATTTGTCTACAATGATGTTATTTGCAAAAAAACGACTAAAACATCTTTCGAGTTACGTCCCTGCTAAACTGAAGTCTTCAGGTTTCAGCTCTAGAGGTCCCAGTGAAGACATATTTTTTTAATTCTTCACGCACACACGTGCACAGTTAACGAACAAAGTTCGCAAAATGAAACATAGAATGCACTCTGAAGTATATCTTAACATTTACTCGTGACTGATGCTGAACTGCATACAAACATACGTTGAAGTCATAGGTACATGTAAAAAAAGGGCCTTAGCATCATGTTTGACAGTAACAAAAAGTGTATACGGTAAACGTCAATGAGACAACTATGGACCGAGCAAAATAGCTAAAAGACTTTTATGTACAAGTTGGACAGTAAGATGGAAAATAAGTTTTACATCAATTTACCGCAACCCATCATCAAAAATATCCAAAGAAATTCAATATGCACGTTTAACAGCAAAGTAAAAAAACAAGAGTGCGGTTATGCACAGAAATATATATATATATAAATAAAAATGTATATTTTTGTATATGCAATGAGTTACTAGTGGTTACGTTTTCGAAATTAAAATTAAATTAAAGTTAAGTTAAGTTACATTGAATATAGTACATATTTATTTATTTAGTTTTACCTCCGGCAGTGAGGCGAGAACATGGGATCTTGTAGCTGTCAGTCGCGCATCTTATTACTGAGCCACAGAATCAATTGCCGAAATTGTGTATTCTTAAGTATATAGCTCTACTCTATTGCCTAGCTCTACTTTACGGCCAGGAAAGAGAAAAAAAACCTATTTCCCCACTTCCAGCTTCTTTTTTTCAAATAAATTTTAACATGATTGATTTATTTTGAATTTGAAACAAAGATAGAAGATATTAGTTTAATGTCTGTTAATTTTCCTGAACCACGGATGATAGACGGTTGCTTTATCTTTTTTTTTTCTTCTCAATAATGTATTTCAATACTTTCGAACAATGTGGTTGCTAGTTTCTTTGGTCTTGAATGAATGAATAATTGAATTAAATTCCCAGATACATGTTCCAATTACATGTATTGTTTAAATAATGTTGGTTTGTTGATGTAATACCTGTTATCTATGATAGTGTTGTAATATTTGACGCTGGACATGGATCATGTTTAACAATCCAAAATGACTCTTTATGTTAAAAAATGGTAGGATTGATATAGCCAATAACCTTTAAACAAGGGGGAAGACTATTTACCAAATGACAAGGCGAAGAAGGGATTATAGCTACTAAAGGAGATTGGGTGGGACTTGCGGTTGAAATACAGATACTGGCGTGTGAAGTTACCATTTGCTTATGTCATTACTCTTTGTAATACTTTGCAAAGGTTATAAGTGTAGTTCATTGTCTAACTTTACCACGACCCGTTAGTATATAGGATATTAATTTTTATACGAAAATGGTGTTTTCTTTGTTCAATAATTGCAAAATACCTACTATGCTCTGCAATATCACTATTCGAATGCTTATCTGGGTCATTTTTAAACATTTTGCTTTATTGGAAAACACAATTTGTCTACAATGATGTTATTTGCAAAAAAACGACTAAAACATCTTTCGAGTTACGTCCCTGCTAAACTGAAGTCTTCAGGTTTCAGCTCTAGAGGTCCCAGTGAAGACATATTTTTTTAATTCTTCACGCACACACGTGCACAGTTAACGAACAAAGTTCGCAAAATGAAACATAGAATGCACTCTGAAGTATATCTTAACATTTACTCGTGACTGATGCTGAACTGCATACAAACATACGTTGAAGTCATAGGTACATGTAAAAAAAGGGCCTTAGCATCATGTTTGACAGTAACAAAAAGTGTATACGGTAAACGTCAATGAGACAACTATGGACCGAGCAAAATAGCTAAAAGACTTTTATGTACAAGTTGGACAGTAAGATGGAAAATAAGTTTTACATCAATTTACCGCAACCCATCATCAAAAATATCCAAAGAAATTCAATATGCACGTTTAACAGCAAAGTAAAAAAACAAGAGTGCGGTTATGCACAGAAATATATATATATATAAATAAAAATGTATATTTTTGTATATGCAATGAGTTACTAGTGGTTACGTTTTCGAAATTAAAATTAAATTAAAGTTAAGTTAAGTTACATTGAATATAGTACATATGTATTTATTTATTTTTACCTCCGGCAGTGAGGCGAGAACATGGGATCTTATAGCTGTCAGTCGCGCATCTTACCGCTGAGCCACAGAATCAATTGCCGAAATTGTGTATTCTTAAGTATATAGCTCTACTCTATTGCCTAGCTCTACTTTACGGCCAGGAAAGAGAAAAAAAAACTATTTCCCCACTTCCAGCTTTTTTTTTCAAATAAATTTTAACATAATTGATTTATTTTTAATTTGAAACAAAGAAAGAAAATATTAGTTTAGTGTCTGTTAATTTTCCTGAACCACGGATGATAGACAGTTGCTTTATCTTTTTTTTTTCTTCTCAATAATGTATTTCAATACTTTCGAACAATTTGGTTGCTAGTTTTTTTGGTCTTGAATGAATGAATAATTGAATTAAATTCGCAGATACATGTTCCAATTACATGTATTGTTTAAATAATGTTGGTTTGTTGATGTAATACCTGTTATCTGTGATAGTGTTGTAATATTTGCCGCTGGACATGGATCATGTTTAACAATCCAAATGACTATTTATGTTAAAAATTGGTAGGATTGATATAGCCAATAACCTTTAAACAAGGGGGAAGACTACTTACCATATGACAAGGCGAAGAAGGGATTACAGCAACTAAAGGAGATTGGGTGGGACTTGCGGTTGGAATACAAATACTGGCGTGTGAAGTTACCATTTGCTTATGTCATTACTCTTTGTAATACTTTGCAAAGGTTATAAGTGTAGTTCATTGTTTAACTTTACCACGACCTGTTAGTATATAGGATATTAATTTTATACGAAAATGGTGTTTTCTTTGTTCAATAATTGCAAAATACCTACTATGCTCTGCAATATCACTATTCGAATGCTTATCTGGGTCATTTTTAAACATTTTGCTTTATTGGAAAACACAATTTGTCTACAATGATGTTATTTACAAAAAAACGACTAAAACATCTTTCGAGTTACGTCCCTGCTAAACTGAAGTCTTCAGGTTTCAGCTCTAGAGGTCCCAGTGAAGACATATTTTTTTAATTCTTCACGCACACACGTGCACAGTTAACGAATAAAGTTCGCAAAATGGAACATAGAATGCACTCTGAAGTATATCTTAACATTTACTCGTGACTGATGCTGAACTGCATACAAACATACGTTGAAGTCATAGGTAAAAAAATGGCCTTAGCATCATTTTTGACAGTAACAAAAAGTGTATACGGTAAACGTCATTGAGACAACTATGGACCGAGCAAAATAGCTAAAAGACTTTGATGCACAAGTTGGACAGTAAGATGGAAAATAAGTTTTACGTCAATTTACCTCAACCCATCATCAAAAATATCCAAAGAAATTCAATATGCACGTTTAACAGCAAAGTAAAAAAAAACAAGAGTGTGGTTATGCACAGAAATATATATATATATAAATAAAAATGTATATTTTTGTATATGCAATGAGTTACTAGTGGTTACGTTTTCGAAATTAAAATTAAATTAAAGTTAAGTTAAGTTACAAAAAATGTACATTGAATATAGTACATATTTATTTATACCTCCGGCAGTGAGGCGAGAACATGGGATCTTTTAGCTGTCAGTCGCGCATCTTACCACTGAGCCACAGAATCAATTGCCGAATTTGTGTATTCTTAAGTATATAGCTCTACTCTATTTCCTAGCTCTACTTTACGGCCAGGAAAGGGGGGGGGGGGGCAAGGGGGGTTCCAATAACAGCAAAACAGTAAATTGATTTGGCTTAAAACAGATAACAAGAAATTGAAAAGGGACAATAACAGATAACAGTAAATGAAATCTTAAAATCTGTCCGGTCCAGGACCAATACAGCAGATCTTATTATATAACTGGTTATGGGTTTAGCTAGGCCTTATAAACAGAGACATATATATTCACTTATTTACAGGATATTTTGTCGAAAAATTAAATTGAAGCTGTTAAAGACACATCTTTATTTGCAGCAACAGTTTCTGAGCTTCACTTTTCCCTATATGAACAAGTTAAAAAGCTTTTAAAACTAGAGGATCTAAAGAGCCTGTGTCGCTCACCTTGGTCTATGTGAATATTAAACAAAGGAAGCAGACGGATTCATGACATATTTGTGTTTTGACGATGGTGATGTGTTTGTACATCTTACTTTGCTAAACAGTCTTGCTGCTTACAATTATCTCTATCTATAATGAACTTGGCCCAGTAGTTTGGGTGTAAAATGTTAATAAAAATTTCCCAATTTTATGAAAATTGTTAAAATTTGACTATAAAGGACATTAACTCCTTAGGGGGTCAATTGACCATTTCGGTCATGTTGACTTATTTGTAAATCTTACTTTGCTGAACATTATTGCTGTTTACACTTTATCTCTATCTATAATAATATTCGAGATAATAACCAAAAACAGCAAAATTTCCTTAAAATTATCGATTCAGGGGCAGCAACCCAACAAAGGGTTGTCTGATTCATCAGAAAATTTCACGGCAGATAGATCTTGACCTGATAAACAATTTAACTACTAAATGCTTTGGTTTTTGAGTTATAAGCCAAAAACTGCATTTACCCCTATGTTCTATTTTTAGCCATGGCGGCCATCTTGATTTGAATGTCAGGTCACCGGACACATTTTTAAAACTAGATACCCCAATGATGATTGTGGCCAAGTTTGGTTTAATTTGGCCCAGTAGTTTCAGAGGAGAAGATTTTTGTAAAGGTTAACAACAACGACGGACGACGACGGACAACGGACGACGACGGACGCCGGACACAAAGTGATGGGAAAAACTCACTTGGCCCTTTGGGCCAGGTGAGCTAAAAATGATAGTCAGGGTTCTCTTTCATGTACAAATACAATGAGGAGGAGTAGCACTTCTGAATGTGAATGCTAAAAGCAAAAGATGTTGTGTAATTCCCAAGGCAATATTTCACTCACATGCTCAAACAAATAATATATATATCGTCGCTGGGTTTCTAAAATGTCGTATATGACTTTTTTGGCTCAAAATACTTTTTGTCTGGGCGGGAGGAAATCTTTGGTATAAAAAAGTTTGCTTCCAAAATGTTGTATGAAAACTTGAAAATCGTTATAGAATGGCTTTGGGAAAAAAAATAATTGTACATTTCTTTACTTCTGTGAAAATCATTTAAGTTCTTGGATAATCCACAAATGTCAAAGTTTTTATTTCACTGCTATTTATAAAAATGTTCAAGTTCACATACGACGTTTTGGAAGCATGCATTTTGCCAAAATTTTCAAAGCCTGTTTGTGAGATATTTTTTTCTTGAAAAATTTGTAATTTGCAACATTTTAGAAGCCCAGCGACGATATATGCTATTTTTGTATTTTGTAAATAAGTATAAAAGGAGGTGTGGTATGATTGCTAATTGTTATTTTTACAAAAAATGTGTACAAAGTCAAAATACAAATTATAATTTGTATGAAAAATGTGTACAAGGTAAAAAAACAAACTATATTTTGTACCTATTTTTTGTACAAATTATAATTTGTACAAAATTATACATCTAAAACATGTTCATAGACAATGGAATTTATTACAAAGAATAGTAATAATGTATACTGGAATAGTCCTGGACACGACTGTTTTTAAATATGTTTATGTGTTGTATGTTACTGGAATCCTTCTGCAAATATGTGACCCCAATAGTGATAAGAAGATGTGATATGAGTGCCAATGAGACAATACAACTCTCCATCCAAATCACAATGTTCAATTTTCTTCAATTTCTACTTAAAATTGGCTGTCAAAATGGTAACATTCCAAATTTCAATAACAGTTAACAGCAAATACAATCTCACAATAACAGATAACAATCAAAATGATAGTCCTATAACAGCTAACAAGGAATAAGACAATAACAGCTAACAGTAAATATATTTTCAGAATAACAGATAACAAAGAATTAAATTACCCCATAACAGCATAACAGTTAACCCCCTTGCCCCCCCCCCCCCCCCCCCCCAGGAAAGAGAAAAAAAACCTATTTCCCCACTTCCAGCTTCTTTTTTTTCAAATAAATTTTAACATGATTGATTTATTTTTAATATGAAACAAAGATAGAAGATATTTAAAGTTAGTTTAATTATTAGATATAGTAACTAGTCACCATAGTCTAATCATTTAATGCTGAAAGCATTTGTGATTTATTATCCGAAAAACTGGAAAAAAGCCTCTTTTTTTTATGAATAAAAACTCCATAACTCCAAAAATGTAAATGTTTCATAAAAGTTGGTAAAAGCGTGTTTGAGTTATTGTCCAAAAAACTGGAAAAAATCCCCTTTTTTCAATACAAAAATTCATAACTAAAAAAAAGTAAAATCTGAAATTTAAAAAAAAAATTGAAAAACAACAGATTTAAACAGTTCACTAAACTGTCATAAAATTTTGTTTAAGTGTTTATGAGTGATTGTCCGAAAACTGGAAAATCACCCCTTTTTTAAGCATAAAAATTCATGACACGGAAACGTAAAATCTGAAATTTATAAAAATCAGAGCATACGTCAATAGATTTAAACAATTCACCAAAGTCTCATTAAGTTGATGGAATCATTTTAGAATTAGTCTCCGAAAACTGGAAAACTTCCCCCTTTTTAAGGAAAAAAAATTCATAACATGGAAACGAAAAATTTGAATTTTATAAAAATCGAAAGGGAGCTTACGTCAATAGATATAAACAATTCGATAAAGTTCCATAAAAGTTGGTGGAAGCGTTTTTTATTAATTGTCCGAAGTGTGGACAACGGACGGACAACGGTATACCATAATGTGTCCCGTTTTAGACGGGCGTATACAAACAAAGAAACAAGTTATAAAAAATACTAAACATATAGTACAGATACAAGCGTGCTCGATGTTTCTGATAGAGGGGAAGGGGTGTGAAATTGCTGCGAGTTTTGTTTATCCAAAATCGATTTTACATATGTCCGTTTTTTACAATCAATATTTCACAAATTAAGTTAAGAATAAGGAATCAGTGAAAAAACTATGTAAATTAAGTATTTTTTTTATTATCCTACATTGAACTTTTGATGTTGTCCCTTACTTTGGCTTTGTGGAAGCGTCGACCATGTGTATTATACGCTGTCATCATTGCAGAAGTTGAAACACTATGTATTTCCGTTGGTTTCCCCACCCTTTTGTGGGGAAAATTTTGTTGATTATATAGGAAATCGCCAAAGCATGACTGGACCCCCTTAAGGTCAGTCAGTGCCACCCCTTATGAAAAGTTCTGGATCAACCACTGCTGCTGTCGTAAATGATGGTAGCGAGGGTTAACTATCGCTAATGCTTTACCAACTCTAGCTTCACACACGTTGATTCCTTTGCTTGATAAATGTAACTACTAGTATTTGTTCCATGTACATGATGCATACGGTTTGAAATTCGATCATTTGTGTCGATCTGTGTCGATCTGTTATTTTTTCCTTTTTGTATTTCAAAAGAAGATTGTCACTGACTGAGACCCCTTTTTTGTGTCGACATATTTGTCCTGTAATACTCGTTTTGCTTTCACATATTGAAGATGTAAAATCATATTAAAGACATGATAATAGAATGTACATAATACAGAACCTCGGGGGAACTGTTTCATGTTTGTTGAAATACTATTCACATAATTATTATATATTCTTTGCTACATTTTGTTTTCGGTAAAAGCAAATATAAGAAGTCTTTCATTCTTCGAAATATACATTTACCACACATACATGCATGCAAGTTAATTTCATATTTTCTTTTATAAGATGATTGCTTATTTGAAATTCTGCGAATGAAATTGTGAATATCATAAGCTTGGGAAAAACAAGTTTGTATTAAACAGATTCAAAATTAGGAAACGCTGTACAATGTAGAAAAATACAAAATTGAAAACATATACTAGCACAGTGATCAGAATAATTTAACATCTACACCCATCCCTCCCCATCCCTTTCGAATCGCGAACCCTGCTCCTTGAGCATGTACAGAAACTGACATGGACAATATCTAATATTCTAATATTTTCTCTTCTTTTCAAACATGTTTGACACATTCAGCCACGCTATGGTCCAATGCAACTTCGTCTACTCCGCATCGCCTATTAATTCCATTTTCAGAACAAAAACGACTTACGGAAAGAAAAGACAAAGAAAAACAAAAGTCAGATAGATAGACAGATAGCAAGATATATACAATGAATGACAGATTGATAGATCGAAAGATAGATATAAACACGTAGCTACAAAGACAGCTATATAAAAAGAAAGAATGATTCTTTGTGGTCATTATCGTACTTGTCAGTGTACCATTCTTGTTCAGAATTTGTTGATACCACACATAGTTCACACACACACACACAAACACACCTTAAAAAGATCTTCAAGACATATTGCGCTTAAAACAAGACAAAAAAAAACGGAAATAGTAAAACATTTAATAAAAAGGGACAACAATTTAAACATTTAAAACGCCTACATTGAAACAAATTACATTTCGTTCCCATTATTAGACATTTAAATAATGAACATTTTTCAAATTTGAATATTGCACAGTAAAATGAAAATTGAAAAATTGGAGCATTTTTCATTTTTCAATATTAAACGTCAAATTGAAAAATGCTCCACGTTGAAGCATTTTTCATTTTTCAATATTTGAAGACAAATTGAAAAATGCTCCACGCTTGAGCATTTTTCATTTTTCAATATTGTAAGTCAAATTGAAAAATGCTCCACGTTAGATCATTTTCCATTTGTCAATATTGTAAACTAAATTGAAAAATGCTAAAGGTCAGTATTTTCAATATTTGCTTTTAAGAATGAGATTGAAATATGTTTTGTTTTCTAAAGCAAGCAAATACAAATGTTTTAATAATTTTAAACTTTTGACAAAATAAAATCATTTTTAACAGAAAGTTATTGTTATTTGTTTCAATATCTTCGTTAAATCAAAAATATAATTTAATGAAAATAACAAATTTCAAATCTCATAGAGAAAATGGTTTTTCGAAAGTGATTTCTATAGGTTTTTGTTACATTTTTCAAACCAACTACCTTTAAAATTTGCAGAGCAATTTGAAAATTTATTTTTCATTTCAAAATGAAAAATGTTTGGCGTAAATGTACACGGACGATACTTGGTACACTTTTGCCAAGCATATTTTTAAAGAATTTAATATTGATGAAGAAGAATATGTTGATTTTGATAAACCTTTTAAACTTATAAAAAATTCCCTCAAAAAATTTTTTAAACAGATTGTGAAGGAAAAGTATATTAACATCACTCTTTAAAAACTTTCAAATATTGATAACAGTTCAAAACTCTATCTTTATAGTAAACTTAAAAATTAAATTAAATTTGAAGACTACTTGCACAATCTAAACAATTTTAATAGTCGTCAACTTTTAACAAAATTACGTGTAAGTGATCATAATTTGGAAATTGAATTAGGACGTTATAAAAAAATTCAAAGAGAACACAGACTGTGCAAAGTTTGTAAAATTTTAGATGATGAGCAACACTTTTTCCTCCATTGCCAAATTCACAGTAATGTAAGACATTCCCTTATAAATGCAATTAAAACCCATTATCCTAATTTTAACCAGATTGACTCAAACTCTAAACTTAAAACTATTCTAGATCCCAATAAAGATATTTTGTCTGGTGTTGTAGACTATATAAAGCAATCTATGGAATTGCGAAAATACATGTAAGGTCCACATTGGTCAATTATTATATATATTGATAATTGATATACAAATGTATACATATGTTATTAATATCAACTTCACTTTTTTAAAACATTTATCATATACTATTATGTTTTTTGTAACTTGTGTATATATACATACAATGTACTACACATGTATGTTTGCATTTTAACCCGTCAGGGTTTCATGTTTTTTTTGCAATAAAGATATATTTACAGGAGATATTATATGTACATCCTTTTCTGAATATGGAACAGGGTCAAAAATCATTTGACAAGTTCATGTTCGATTCTAACTCCAATACACTGTCACTATTATAAGTTCACTATCAACTGTTAATATTCAAGTAAATTATGTTTGATTCCTACAACAGTACACTATCACTGATATGAATTCACTTTAACATATTCATTATAATAACTTATAAATGAGTATTTAACTTAATTTTCTTTTTCTTTTGATTTAATTAGTACTACCTCAGCAGGGTTGAACACACTGGATGTAATTTGAAACAAAGTCCTCTTGAAATACTTTCCACTGTGGAAATTTGGCTTACAGAAAGAAAATGAAATTTACTACAGTCGATAACTAGTTGTAAAGTGTTAATTTCGGAACAGAATAGTTCATCATATAGCTGTGTTGAAACTGACTGACTCATTAAGGATTTTAAGCTTTCTAAAAAGTTATATCTTGTTGACTCAAGTAATAATTTACAGAGCAATTAATACAACCAATTTTTTCTAACTAGCTTTAGATGGTGGATGATTTAGTAAGTCGTATGGTGACGGGAGATCATAGAGATCTGTGATAGTAACGAGTTTATGAAACCAGCTGTTTGACGACTCTGTTTTCATTGCCAGTTGACGGAAGGCTAATTCTCGTTCAACAGAATTTTCATTATCAATAATGTTTCTAAATATACCTAGTGTTCTTTTATGAAGGTCTGCTTCAATAGGAATTTGTCCTAAAAGTAGATAAGCTGCAGCATTAGCTGTACGGTCTGGAAGATGTTGAATACGCTTAAGCAATTTTATAAAGTATGTAGAGAGATTACTAATGTCAGTTTTAGAGAGTAAAATAACCTCTAGCCCATATAACAGTCTTGGAATTACGTAGCAACGGATTAAATGAAGGGTCACTTTTGGATTGAGTCCATATAACCCAGCGCCCATGAGAGAATAAACAGTCTGTCGAGCTAATTGTATGCAACATCAAACATCCTTAGTTTCAGAACGGGAGAGCTTATCTCGCTGAATTTCTAAATGAACAGCATTAACCGGAGTATCTAAAAGTTCTCCATTGATGGACCAGTCGTGAGAGTCCGGACATCTGTAATTCAGTACACCAGATTTTTGACTGTTTATCAAATAACGCAATTTATTCGCATGAAAAGTTTGTAAATCATGCATAGTCTGTATTTCATATGGACAATTAGAAACTAATGTGACGTCGTCAGCTACAGTAGGCGCGCCTACATAAATGGAGCCAATATGCGAACCAATACGATATGTTCAAGGTTAAGTTTGTTAAGGGTGGCCCTGTGAATTTGTCAGTATTGTTTTTATATCTGTAAAAAACAATTCTATTGATTTACCTTAAATTTTAAGACAATTTGATTTTAACATAACATACCTTTGAATGTGAACAGCTCTATTTATGTGACATGGGTTTTCATATTGGCTATTGCACTGTTTTCTGGTTTTTGCGCCAAGCAACATAAGGTTACAAGAGCGCAATTATTTGTAATGCATTTTCCATAGGACCCAAGTGGTATTCAAAAATTTATTTCTTGAAGAATAAACAAACTAGAAAAAAATGGGTAGCAGTTCCTGAGACTATAGATGTCAGCCTTTTATTACAGCAAAAAAAAGTATATGGTCATGCGGCATAAAGTGCCCTAAAATGCAGTTGTTATGGAAGCTTCCTAATTCCGCACTAAATTGGAAAGGCTAATTTTGAATGGATCCTCAGTTAATAAAAAAATTCTATCTTCTACACATTGTGAATTATGAATTTGATTTTCACCAATTTTTAAACCTAAATGGATAAGCTTTCAAATAAAAAATAATTCCAACTTGCATCATCCAATCAGGAGCTTCAAAGTTTTTTTTTCTGAGTACCACCTTGGGGTAAAAAAGTTGCCGGTTGAATGTAAACAAATAATTGCGCTCTTGTAACCTATAGAAAGAATTAAATGGACTCAAATCATGACAAAAATGTATCTGTTTAACACAGACCTTATATTAGGAAGAAATACCAAGTTTGGGAGAAATTGGTTGAGGTTCTTAAGAGAAATGACCAGATGAAGGAGCAACCCGTGCCTTGCGGCCACAGAGAAATATCATCTACAGATTTCAAGAATGCTTTTATGAAAATAAAAAAAATACAATTAAATAACATTAAAAGTTCATTTGTTTAGTGTTTTTGTTTATAAAATTAACATGTCTCTTTATGCATGTACAAGTTGAATCAAATATTCATTCAGGGTGGATTCTACCCTTACTTTTCTAAAAGTTGTCAAAATTAACCAAATTTTGGACTTTTCCTCATATATTTTTGAAAATAAAGTGTACTAAAGATGCACTCTGGATCTTTATCATTTATATTTTTATTACTGCAGATAAGAGATACAGGAATGATAGCAATTAAAAATGGTTGTCTTCATAGTGGCTATAAAAAAATCCAAAGTTTATCATATGGCCTGATTAGAGAATTTGTCAAATTCTGAGGGAGGCATGTGGTTATTCTCATTTTTTTTTAATTACTGGATGAACTTTTCTTTCAACTTGTATTGCAAAAAGATAAAATACTGTCCTATTTTACAAGGGTATATAAAAACTTTACAAACACTACAAAATTACAGAGAAAACTGTACAATTCCAATATGTCTGGGTTCAAAAAAGGAAATATCTTTAAATTTTAGGCTGGAAGTATACCTCATAACAAAAAAGGACTAGGTCTCTGTTCCCAAAAAAAAACAAGGAATCCTGCTGTAAATGACAAAAGGTAAGGCAAACATATAAAATCTAACTTTTAAATACAGAAAACAGTAACAGATGAACATTTAAGAGATATGACAGTACCAAATATGTCTAAAACTGCTAAAAAATACTGAAAATTCATAAAATTTTACATTTCTTACACTAAAAATATATTAAACCAGAACTTACTCTGCCTTTTCCTTCTAAAATTAAGTAATTTAATGTTTTGTTAATATGAAACAAAGATAATTAGCCCTATAAAACTATGTCATGATGTCCAACAGTCAGTTTAAAAAATTTCATACCAAAGCAAGGGGCAGGTAACTCTAAATCAGAAAAACTATTTGTTGAAAATATCCTTGATACAAGTGTAAATGTGCATTTTTTTGTGTTTTTCCAGGCCTGACTTCAATTCTTATTGTACGGTCACCGTGTGTGTGTACAAGATGGAAGAAATGTGGAACAAGGTCTTTAGGGAACACCAGCAAAAAAGTCCTGCCTGTGAGGGTAAATTGTCCTGTGATTTACAGAAAGAGGAGAA
This sequence comes from Mytilus galloprovincialis, assembly GCA_037788925.1. Lineage (NCBI taxonomy): Eukaryota > Metazoa > Mollusca > Bivalvia > Mytilida > Mytilidae > Mytilus > Mytilus galloprovincialis. The sequence goes on along the minus strand of CM075343.1, from coordinate 38,565,170 downwards.
AAGAGGATTCTCTTCTCGTCAAACATTAATTTGTGCGAGATGCAGCTATATATCCAATAAGTATAGCCTTTATGAAGAGTTAGACACAGGAAAACCAGGCAAAAAACCCTCAAAACTTGATACAGCTGTACATGTAGGCCTGAGTCAGACACCAATAGCTGCTTCCAGTATGCACAAAATCATTCTGAGTGGTAATATGCAGGCAACAGAAGCATCCAGTCTACAAAGAAGAGCAAATAAAGTGCTGAAAAACATTGTAGATGTGAATAAAATGGACCTGCGAAAAAGAAAAAATGAAATTATTGAAATCAATAGGCTCAGAGACAAGGAAGATCCGAATACAATCAGTGTGCAGATGGACGGGATGTATAATAATCCACTGTATTCCGGTGTTGGACGCACTCCATTTCAGCCTGCAACACAAACAGTCTACACCGCAGCTGAAAATATAACTACAGATCATAATATACTGAGCATAAATATAAAAAATAAGCTTTGTTCCAAACATTCAAGTCTTGAAGTGGATCCTGACTCAGGCCGTCTACATGCAGAATGTACAGATGAATGTAGTGCCAACATTCCAATGGTCAAAAGTATTGGGGATGAATATACTTGGGCCAAAGAATGTATTATTGATCTAAAGGCAGACAACATTGAGGTTGAGCACCTAGTGACAGATCCTGACAGCTCTGCATACAGGGCTGCACAAGACTTGTACGAAGAAGGCACAACGAGTACTCAGCCTGAACATTTCCTGGATACAAAAAAAGTTGCCGGTTGAATGTAAACAAATAATTGCGCTCTTGTAAGGTTCATAACGGTAGTACTTCATTTGCCACAGCGGCTTAACCCGGGTTAGCCCGGTCGACGCTTCCGTAATAGGCACAGTCGCTTCATTTGCTGTAAAAGCAGCCGCCGGCGCAAATAGGCATACGCCGCCCTCGCCGGTCTTCACTCACCGGCAAGCAATCAGCCGGTCATAAAAGTAATGGCGGGAAGCGCAATGTTAGATAAATTGTCGGAATTTGAAAGGTGAAGATTGATTTTTTTTTCAATCAGACTATATTATATGATACTACATTGGTCCACTATGACGATAACAAATTGCCATGCTATATTATATTTTCAAAATTTATAAAATTATCTCGGAGAAACGTTTTTATGATGAATAAGGCCTCAGAAAAAAAGATTGCATGTTAAAAATATATATTTATTGTTAACAGGTTCATTTTTTATATTCCCTAGCTTAGAAAACAAAAAAGTATAAATTTGAACTTCTGTCGCCATCTTTAAATCAGCCGGTTCCACTCGTTTTTATTTTCAGCCATATTTAATCCGGTCACGTGATAGGGCAAACCGGGCATCGCCCGACCTAGAACAAATGAAGCAGCCCATTGGAAGTTTGAGGATTGCCAAATCGTACTGGTATTTAACGACTTAAACGAGTCGCCACAAACGAAGTCGTCCTTTTACGAGGGTTGTAATGGGATTACCTCTTCTTCTTCTTCTTTCGTTAGTTAATGAAGGATCTGTATATTATCCATCACGTTAATGAAAAAAATCATTTGTATTTAATCATTCATTCTGACAGGGACGTATATGTATTATATAATCGAGTGCTTATTTTATAGAATCTGTCAGTTAATTTGTTATTTACTGAATTATCTCTTTAATTAAACGAGTGTATTACTTATCTAATGCATTTGATTAACTAGGGGGGGCTAGGATGAAATTTAAAAAAAAGGCAAGGCAGGAGTTTCGAGTGAAAAAAGGCAGGATGAGCAAGTGGGTAGAAAAAAAACTAGGATAAAGTTGTAAGAAAAAGAAAAAAGGCAGGACCAAATATAGTGAAAAATAAAAAGGCAGGACCGAGATCACAACTAAAAAATATGCAGGACAAAATGTTTCATCCTTGCAATGAAACGACATATATGTCGCCTTGGCATTAAGAGGGTTAAATGGTAACGTTATGGCATACAGAAAATTATAAGAACATTTGAAACTAGTAGACAATTGAAGGTCATTCCACTAAATGCTGCTAAAATGATCTATGAATGCGAGAAGTATTTTTTTTATCATAGGCTGTGTCGTGGACGTGGTTTGTTGATATTTATTTCGTTCTTATTGACGATACTCTACTACATTTCTGATTAAATAGACCTTTTGTCTTGACCATACATCACTAGCGGATTTAGGGGGGGTAGGGGGTTCGGGAACCCCCCCCCCCCTCCCCCCGGTTGGAAATCTTAAAAATATTTTGACCAAAAATTTGTGAACTAACCGTACCATCTTGGTTAAATATCAATTTCATTCAAATTTGATATCATGCAATAAATCTAATTATCAAAGTGGCATGTTATCATAAGACTCTGTTATATACACAAATATCATAATCACATTGACCCCGCTGTATACCTGTTTATTAATTAGGCTATCAGCCTGGCTACAAAGGACTAAATGAATATGTCATTATTCTGTTTTAGGGGTGTCTTCCTCCTATTCCCACTTTTTAAAAATACTATTCCTTCTATTCCCACTTGCAAATAACAATAGATGTTTTGATAAATAATTTGTTTTTATAACAATCAGGGTTAATTAGAATTTCACCTAAGATTTACCTGTATTTATTTTTAAAGCATAACATATTTGGTACACTGTTTAGGTATAATACATGTACCTTGTTTATTTGTAATATGTTTCTTTTTTCATCAAATTGATACTTAAAAATAGAGAAAAATTATGATAAATAGATTGGAGTTAGATTTATTTTTAAACTTTTGAATTTGTACTTAAAAATGAAGAAAAATTATGATAAATAGATTGGAGTCAGATTTATTTTTAAATTTTTGAATTTGTAACTTTAAAAAATTGTCTGCTTTACTAATAAATCATGATATAAATAATATTATAACCAAGTATAATCTTATATATATATATATATCTTTATTCTCACAAACCAAATTACAGAAAGGTATAGAGATAATTATACATATTTCAATACAATTACATAAATAAATAATGTATGAAAGTAGATAGAGGCATTCACAATTGTTCACCCAGAAAAGTTCAATTTGTTATTGATCTCCTTAATAAGTTTACAAAGTTCGTTCAGTTCTGTACATTTTGGGGAATTCATGATCATTAAGTCATAAAACTTCAATGTGTATGTTCTATTTCTATTGTAAAATGCAATACATTGTTTTCTACAATTATCGAAAGCTGAACAATTAAAAATGTAATGGTTTTCATCACCAATGGCATCTGAATTACACAATACACATTTTCTGTTTTCTCTTTCTATGTTTTGCCATCTTCCAGTTTCTATTGGAGATTTCATGTTCAAAGTTCAAAATTTAAGAAATAAGGATATCTGCCGGTCATCCAAAATAAAAATTTCTCAAACTCCAAAGTAACTTTAAATAAACGATAATTTAATGCTTTTGGTGATTCCTGTTGGCTTAAGATGTGGAATAAAAGTATACTTTAAAATATAATTACTTGGACCAATAATCAAAGATATAAAATAATGGGTGAAAACTGTTAACTTTCCTACATTATTTATCTTGTTTAAAAAAAAACAGAATTTAAACAGATGCAAAAATAACTTATTACCTGTTCTAATAAAAAAAAAAACTGGTCAATTAACAGTTGATTAAAAAATGTTTGTACAGTATAATCCTTTGTTTGAACAAGTTTTCCTTCTATTCCCACATGAAATTTTACCTTTTCTTACCAGATTTATAAAAAGTGGGAATAGAGGGAATGAACCGTTTTAGGTAATGAGGTTTTTTTTAATACAAAGAAAAAATAGGTAAAGAATCGTTAAATAAAGGAAAAAAATATATGTTATACTCAAAATGATAAAAGCAAGTAAGAGGGGTTTAAAAAAAAGAAGAGAAATCTTCATTTGTACAAGCTAGAAACTCGATTCTATTTCAAATGATTTTAAGACTATGTTCCTTTATGTGATAATTTCTTTGTAATCTTAGAATAAATCTTTGCAGGGCACCCCTGAAGTCAGAAAAATATAATTTTGGCACAAAAAATGTACATTTCTTTTTTCGCCTCGCTCCGCTCGGCATATCTTGCACATTTACTTGACAAACAATTCTCAAAATTTAAATATATTTCTAACAAAGATTTTATTTATAAATAAAACAAACAAATATCAATGAAATATAGGTGTATTTCGCAAATGTCTGTCCGACCGTAACAAACAATACGTAGAATAGGTTCAATGACGGTCACAGACCCCCCCCCCCCCCCCCCCCCCCCTCGCTCGAAGCTCTGGTTCCGCATCTGATACATCAAATCAAATTCAACGGCGATTTGACCTTCTTATATTGCATTAAATTTATGCTTAACGCTTACGCCCTTTTTCAGAAAACGAACACATATGACATGTTTCAATAGGATTTGTATTTCAGATACATGTGAAATTGAGAATGGAAATGGGGAATGTGCCAAAGAGACAACAACCCGACCATAGAAAAAACAACAGCAGAAGGTCACCAACAGGTCTTCAATGTAGCGAGAAATTCCCGCACCCGGAGGCGTCCTTCAACTGGCCCCTAAACAAATATATACTAGTTCAGTGATAATGAACGCCATACTAATTTCCAAATATATGTAACTGAATAATTGTGGGATTTATACATTGCGGTTTACAGACCCAAGAGTAATTTGTTTGTTATTGAATAGGCACAAGCTACAGTTAACTCTAATGACTTAAAAATTGGTATTTGCTGCTTCTCCGCCAAGCACGCGTCATTAACCCTGCTTTGTGCTAGACCGACACACTGAGCCGGATTTTTAACGTGCTAGCTCACAAGGTAACAGTTCGCAGGAAGACATGAACAAACATATCATAACCACACCACAGCTTAAGGCTTCTTCTGAAAATTTAAAGGTCCCTACTATGTATTGGCTACCTAAACTACACAAGAAACCAGTGAAATATCGTTTCATCTCGGCCTCGAGTAAGCGTTCTACAACTAATCTTTCAGTGCTTTTAACAAGTTCCTTAACTTCTATCAAAGAACTTATCATAAACTTTTGTAATAAAATATATGAAAATAATGGATTTAACTATTTTTGGAGTGTAAACAAATCTTTGGATGTTTTAGATAAATAACGTGCTTTTGATGGTCCTTTTGATTCTGCTAACAGTTTTGACTTTTCTACTCTTTACACTACACTTCCACACCATCTTATCAAACCAAAGTTTTCCTATTTAATTAAATGGTCGATTGGTAAATCTGAATGCAAATATATTTGCTGCAACTCATTTAAAGCCTTCTTCTCTGATGAGAAAGGTAAATATGCTAGATATACTTACTGGAGGTGTGATGAGATGATCAGAGCTGTTAATTTTCTCCTTGATAATATTTATGTACGTTTCGGCAACAAAGTTTATCGACAGGTTGTAGGTATTCCTATGGGCATTAATTGCGCCCCTTTAATAGCAGACTTGTTTTTGTACTGTTATGAATCACAGTTTATTGCCAAACTCAGTAAAGATCCGTCTAAATTGATTTTAATTGATAAATTCAACAACACTTACCATAATCTTGAGGATATTTTTTCGTTAAATAATCAAGAATTTTCTAAGTACACTGCCGAAATTTACCCTAAGGAACTTACTTTAAATAAATCAAATTTAAACGGTAATAACTGTCCTTTCCTAGATTTAGATATTTCGGTTTCACACGGGAAACTCCACACTAAAATTTATGACAAAGGGGACGATTTTTCGTTTCCTATTGTTAATTTTCCTTTTATGGATGGTGATGTTCCTTTGGCACCATCTTACGGTGTTTATATTGTGACGATTTCAGTAATTTAGCATGACTTCATGATGCTAGTACCCGATATATGTGCATTGTATTGTCAAAAACAGTCCATATTTATGTAGCAGAAGTATTCTACTATCCAATAAATAGCTAAAAGATTACATTTTCAAAATTTTGTAAAACTGCTATATTTTAGGGCCAAAAAGGGGTCTTATTGAACCTACTCCTTTTATAAAAGTTCATTACTTCGCAGT